>CM064563.1:12797089-13014589 GCA_032716605.1 Paralithodes platypus | reverse complement strand
CTTGGTATAAGTCATACTTCAATAATAAAATAAAGTCTAATACGACATGATCACTTTTACCTACTGGTGGTTTATAACTTACCTCAAATATCTCATTGGCACATCTCGTAAAAACCAGATCTAATAATGAAGAAGTATCACTCCCGTCTCACCCTTGTTGGCTCTTCTATGTGTTGATGCAACAGGTATCTTGTCATCAACTCTAGTAGTCCTACATCCCCAACTGTTCTCTCTCTCAGGACACTCCTAAAGTTGACTAATCAAATTCCCACTGTTGAAGTCTCCGGTAATAATAATACTTTTGTTCCTATCTTCTGCCTCCTTGATAACATACTCCAGATTTATTAAAGTTTCATTCAGCATTGCTTCGTGTTCCTCACTGGTCCAGGCTGCAGTTCGTGGCGGCACATACCATTTACTATTATAATTCCTTCGTTACCTCTCACTATTTCTATTGCTACTATTTCTGAAGCAGAACCCACCTCTTTCATCTGCAACTCCTTTACCTTAAGCTCCCTCCTGAATATCAAGACCCCCCCTCCCATTCTCCCAACTCTATCCCTCCTCCATACATTATAATTTTCACCTGAGAGTATTTAATTTCTTATTTGATTATTTAATTTGGTTTCTATTAAACATAGAACATGTGGCTTGTTTATATTAATAACATTTTTTATTTCAAGAATTTTTGATAATAACCCATCTACATGGGTGTAAATTACATGTAAAAATTAATTCCCTGTCAACCCAGTTACACCTCCTCTTCCCCCGTTTACTCCTGGGATAGTTTGTCCTTTTTATGTACCATTTCCGTATTTGCAGACCTACAGTACGACCCGAACCCGGAAGAAAAAAGATTCCTTCTCTTCCTCAGTTCGTTCATCATTTCTTTTATTTGCTTCTTCAAACTTAGCTTTCAGTAGTTCTCTATCCTCTTTAGAAAGGTCTCTTCTCACTTTAATAGACTTAAAGCTTCTACAATCATTTTAACTTTGGACATTTTTAAGTATGGGTTTCCGCCATCTGACTATTCATTAGCGTAATTTTAATTGGTCTGTTCTTTCCCTTTTCCGTACTTACCATTCTTCTATATTCTATTATCTCAATTTCCGGACCATCCTCTTCAAGTAAATGCTTCATTGTGTTCCTTATACAATTTAGCTCATCTGTCCCTTTCTATCCTCGATTTTATATATTTTTCTGTGTGGCCAAATATTATCACTGATTTGTTTTGTCCACTGTGTCCGAAGCAATTTCTCATTCTCCGAATAACATTCTTCACCCTCCACATCGAGTTTTACTTTTCCTTTGTCACCAACGCTAATTCGTTTTGAACTTGTTTTTTCTTGACAACAATCTCTGCAAAGCTTCGTTTTATTTCCTCCTTACAAATCTCTACGTTTCATTTGTTTTGGCTATGTTTTTGTATTAACCTCACTGTTTCTGTCTTGAATCTCGTCCATGAGCTGTCTTCATCTTCACTACTTCCTTTCGTACTTCCTCTATCACCTCTTTACCTCTTCACCTCCTCCATGAATTTGTCCCTGTTCTTCCTGCCTAGCTTCTAGTGAATTTAGCAAAGCCCTAATATCCCTACACTCCTCTCCCTTTCCTTATCTTTTAATTCCAGGCTGCTATTTGTTCCACTATCGATGAAAGTTCAGCTTCCAGTACCGAATTTCGTTGCTTTACAATGTCAAGATCGAGCTCCAAATATGACAAGGTCTGTTTCAGTATCACTGACTTCTTTTGCTTCCTTCCACTCCTCCTCCAATTTGGAAATTCGAGCCTTCATTGTTGCTAGCTCACTCGACTCATCACCCTCTGAAACACGACGAACCTGAACCTTGGACCGTAATATTCTCTCCTCCCTCGACATTTTGAATTTGCTTCACCGTCCGCCTACCGATATTCACCAATACCTTAGCGTGGCACAAAGTATAATAGTATCATACCTTATTGATGTAGATGTTATGATTAATCACTTTACTTAAGTTTGTAGGACACTACTTATCTCAATCCCTGGAAACACAATTATATGCGAGCTCCAGGCGACCGTCCTCCGCCTCTGGGCTGGAGGAACTGCGTGGTGTATGTAATGTATGCGTATGTATGTGTGTACGTACATGTATGTATGTTCTGTATATGAGTAAGTAAAATAAATGCGTATATGTACTGTACTTACTCTCATGGTTATTTATGATAATTTGTATTTTGCACCTGCATCAGTATGTATTTATTTATTGTTTGTAAACGGGACTTACCTTTCATATCTGTACATCTCATGTTCATCCACTAAATTGTAAAATGTGTATTTTCAGCTCATGAGGCTGCCATCTTTAATAACTGTTTATTATTATTATTGTTATATATTACACACATACACACACACACACACACACACACACACACACAGACTGGACCGAACAATACCCTAGCCCAACTCCTACTACGCGATGCGCTCGGTAATAATACGTCATCCCTCTTTCACACGTAAGTCGATTAGTATAATATGGTAATTACATTGATAAGAGAGAGAGAAAGGCTGTGGTAATTTCAAGTTTTTGCGCGGAATTCTATATAGCCTTTTTCTCCCCCCCCCCCTTCACGCTGGAGCGGAAAACCCAATAACTTCCAACAATGAATTATATAAAGGGTACTACTCCCTTTTCTGGACCCCCTTCTCCCTCATGTTTAGCATATTAGTTTTTTTGAGTTTTAAGGCGTTCGTTCCATTAGTTTGGCAGTTTTGAAACCTTTTGCCTAATTCTTTTGTCAATATTAAATCTTTCATGTCATTTAGCTGTCGATTTTTTTCCTGGCAAGCGGTAGCGAGCCTGTAATTTTAGAAGGAACCAGCCTTCGGACGGGACATTTTTCTATCGAAAAATTTACAAATTTATCTTGAAAGGGGTGTCTAGGGAGTGTTTTCTTAAGCTTGATGGAGGTCTAGCGAGGAAACTCAAAAATAAAGTTAAAACAAATATATATATACCAAAAAACAAGCACTACCCCCATAACACTCCAATATAAATTACCTTGGTGTTCTCGCCTATTCATAAAAGGATTGGGTTCTGAAATATAGGATATCTTGTAATATATGCTCTAGATTATTTATTGGATACTGTGATAAAGTTGAGATCTTGTTAATTAATAAGTAACCCCCCGTTCTTAACACTAATCATCATTTACAAACTCCAATGTACTTGAATAAACTAATGAAAGCATATGGTCCTCCCGGATTCCAACTCGGGACACCACACCCCTAACATAACACCTAAACCATTACACCACCATCACAGTTATACCTAATACTGTATATTGACACTGTTGAAAATTATAGTGTAGTTTTGTAGTTTTCTGAACTTTGCGTATCATTAAGATTGGAAGTGGACTTACAATATCTGTAATTTATATTTCTCCATTAGTTTATATTTGATTTAATTTATATAGTTTGTTACTGTGTGTGTGTGTGTGTGTGTTTACTTTTCTTTTCTTCGTATATTTCATTTAATTTATGTTGTTATCCTAACCTCACCTCTTTTCACGTGTGTGTGTGTGTGTGTGTGTGTGTTTTACGATCCAGGTTCTCAAAGACACAGGGCTCTTCAACATTGGACTAGATAATGGCAAAAAGCAACAACGGTAACAGTAGATCCAACCCCTGCCTTAAACACTGGAAAACAAAACACCATTACCGCCCTGAGTCGTGCCTGGACAACGAGTTATCCTATGACTCGGTAACTGGTGCACACACACTAGGCTGACGCTCAATGAAACAGCCTATTCTCAAAATAAAAAGATTACTCGATTATGTTACACAAAGAAAAGATAGTTAACGTGATTAATTAACATTACGGTAGATACTCAAATAACTGGCACTCCTGTATTAAAGAAAGTGCAATGCTAGTCCTGCAACATCAACTGGAAACTTCTGAAATAAGTCTGATGCTGGGAAGATGTTCGTAAAGAATCTTGAACAATTATAATGCAGAATACGGGTCACAATAATGCCTAGGACATATATTAATAATAGGCAGGCGAATAATAAAGACTGCGCAAAGGTAGTAATGCTCGACAACTAAAGAAATGGTTCGTGACACAACGCAACAGCCTACTCGGGTTCTGCAACTCAACAACAACCCTGGCTCAAAAGTGCAGTGGATATAATGTTGCATACATATATAGATGGGGCATATCTCTAACCAGTGTGTTCTCAGTTAATAAAGTCTAGCTGGGGTATCAAGGCAGGGCAACAATGGGCGAGCATGCGGCTCGTAGCCTAACATTGTCCGAGGGTGGTATAATGAAGATTACGTTATATGACGGGGATGCTCTCTTGATAAATCTAGGTCCTCTAGTACCTAGCTCTATCCTGGCGATCCCTCAGAGGTCAACACAAAGAGGCAGCACTATGTTGTGAGGATAGGCTATGGCCCTCTCACACCACAGCGCTGTGCTCGCAAAGTAAACCCACCCGAAGACAACTTAGGCTCCCACAGTACCTGTCGATGTCGTGCAGAGCTTAGCTAACACTGCACACATCGGAGACAACGACCCAGTAACCTTACCCCCTAGTCTAGCTTTAGATAACCAAGCAGAATCACTCAACACCTTGCAAGGGAGACATATACCGGTCTACAACCTTCCCGAGAGAGGAACACAACGGAAAAGTCCGTCTCTCTAAACCTCATTAATACCTCCTTAACCTAATACATGGAAATATCTGAGAGCTTCGCGTACAATACGACTGGTCGACGGTGAACGTCTATGCTGAAACCAGAAGGGATGTTGAGTTTAATAAAGATTAGAGAATGAGAAAGGAGAAGTCGAGAGAGAGAAATAGTATGCAAAGTAGTGAGTATGGGGGACAGAATTGCAAGGGATGTAGGCGATACGCGTGTCAGGCAAGCTCTGAGCTGGTAAAAAAAACGAGGCCGCGACAGGAAGGGACTAGTTGACTACCCGGCCGCCAACGCCGTCAGCGCCCAAGCGAGCCGCGTCATAGCTCACCTCGCTGCCGGTGTATTACTCGTCTCTCTCTCGCCTCCCACACAAGAAACATTCATAGTAAAGCGAATATAAAATATAGGTGGCGGTCAGAGGCCAAAACAAAGACCATTTCTAGACTGTCCTGTGGCAACACGACACTAATAAAAAAAAGCAGATCATTCTAGGACAACTGTAGCCTATCCCCCCATCCTGGCGAGCGCTAGCGAGCTGCAATGCCCCACGCAACCATTCTGCTAACGCCGGGAGGCGTCACACCCCCCCCAAGATATGGGACAGTCAACCATGAGCCCATATCTGAACAGGGCAGATGTCGCTAGAATCTGCCACTCCTAACCACTTCCTGCCTCTCATGGGAATGCAAGCTCAGTTTCCTCAAAAAAAAAATACAACAACATTTTTATATAAAAAAAATCTTATCACCTCTCCCAAATATAATACATTAATTCATAACATCGTGCTCCCAGAGCGAGCTTTAAGAAGCACAGCCTACTGAGGGAAAATCATCTGCACTCAGTACTCAGCTACAATATTATCTTAAAATTAATTATTAAAAAGAAAGAGTTTTTATTTAATTTTTCATATTTTATTTTAATGTTGTTTTTGGCGGCTACTATAGATGTAGCCTAATTTTCTTCTAATCAAAGCCAACAACTCCTGCCCTGTGACCCTACGCTGATGCTACACACGCGAGCCAACAAGCACCAGCGCAATAATACACGCGAGCCAAGACAGGAGGCTATACCAACATACTGTGGTAGCCTACCCCGGATTCCTCCACCTGCGACAGACAGTCCGCAATCACATTCTCACAACCGGCAATATGGCGAATGTCTAAGTTGTACTCTTGCAACATGAGGACCATCTGGTCAGCCTCATATTCCGGTTGTGGAATTGATTGAGGAATTTAAGCGGATGGTGGTCGGTATACACTACCACGACTGGCCCATATGCAGGAACATAGACCTCAAAGTGTCTGAGCGCTAACACGATTGCCAGCAGGTTCCTTTTCAACAACCGAATAGTTTTTCTGTGCTGAATTAAATTTCTTTGAAAAGAAACTGACTGGATGCTCAAGACCTCCTCGTCTGTCTGCAAAAGTTACGGCACCAGCCCCTACTTCCGCTGGCATCAGTCGCCAACTGAAATGGTCGTTCAAAGTCCGGGGCCCTGAGGATAGGGTGAGTGCATAAAAGGTGTTTAACTACTCGAAACGCCTGCTCACACTCAGGTGCCCAGCGGAACTTTTTATTCTTTGGCTAGTAGATCTGTCAAAGGAGATAACACAGTAGAATAGCCTCTTATAAAGCGGCGGTAATACCTAATCATGCCCAAATATCTCATGATCTGCCGCTTGGTGGTCGGCCTGGAAACAAGTCGATAGCCTGTATCTTCTGTTGGGGCGGGCTCACCTGCCCTAACCCAACCACAAACCCCAGATACTTCACCGTGGCTTGCACAAAGTCACACTTGCCCAGATTAACCACCAAGCCTGCTTTACTAAGTTGACTAAATAAGGCTTCTATGTGCTCACAGTGACTTTGGAAATCGTTGTCATAAATGATCACGTCATCAAGGTAGACAGTACAGTTTGGGATGTCTGCTACGATGTCGTTCATTAAGCTCTGGAAAGTGGCCGGTGCATTTTTCAGACCATATGGCATCACGTTGCAACGGTAAGTACTGCCATCCACCACAAACCCGCACACCTCTTTAGCCCGCTCAGACAGTGGTACTTGCCAGTAGCCTTTGACGAGGTCTACCTTGGTCAAGTACCTTGCTTTCCCGATCTTATCCACACTGTCATCCACCCGGGGAAGAGGATATGCATTAGTGGGGGTCAACCCGTTCAAACCGCCTAAAGTCAATGCAGAACCGAACCTTTTCCATCAGGTTTGGGCTGCAGAGTGACAGGAGAATGTCCACCGTACTGCCCCCTTCTCGATCAAGCCTCTCGCCAGCATATACACCAGCTCATCCCTGAGCGCTGGGAGTTTAATGGGTGGCACCCGATAAGGTATCGACTTGAAGGGGGGGTGCTCTCCTACATCGACATCATGCACCGCTTGAGTAGTGAGGCCTGGGGGCTCGGCAAAATACAGTGGGGTATGAATCGAACAGGCGCTGCACTGCCACTGCTGTTCCTCCGGCAGGTGTGCCAGAGCATCATGCGCACATTGGCTCGAATTCCCCGCCCACTGATCAGCCGAGACATGACAATCCCAGTTATCATCCACCTGATCATTGCTGCCCCCCTCTCCTTCTCCACCATGACCGCAGCAGGTCAACACAGGGACAGCTAGTGACTCAGGTGGGCGCCTCACATACTCCTTCAATAAATTAATGTGGCATCGTTGGTTACGCTTCTTCCGGTCTGGAGTGGCAACGAGGTAATCTGGATCGGAGATCTTTGACACCACCCGATAAGGCCCAGCGTACTTGGCAGCCAGAGGATGACCTGACAAAGGCAACAGGACCAACACCTCTTGACCTACCTGAAACTCCCGGAGTTTCGCCTTAGTATCGTACCTGTCCTTCATACGGGCCTGCGAACTCACCAAATTACGCCCGGCCAGCTCCAGACTTCTAAGCAATCTCTCTCTGCTCTCGAGCACGTATCTCAACATAGAACATGGCTTAGCGGTACCATCCCAAATCTCCTTCACCATGTGGAGAGGGCCCCTCACCTGATGCCCGAAAACAAGCTCATTCGGACTGAAACCGAGACTCTCTCCAGGTACTTCTCTTGCCGCGAACAAACATACGGCAGACCAAGGTCCCAATCCTTTCCGTTCTATGCGAAATAACATCACAGCATGCTTTTCAGCGTGGCGTGCCACCTCTGCAACACCCCTTGACTCTCGGGGTGATTCGCAGAAGAGACGACAGTGCTGATGCCATGCTGAATCATAGTTTGTTTGAACAGATTAGATGTAAAATTAGAACCTTGGTCCGATTGCACCTCTTGCGGGTAACCCTCACGCGAGCAATACAAGAGCAGGTTCCGGACAACAGTTTTCGCCGTGCCATTTCTCATTCGATATGCATCGGGATAACGAGTGGCCACATCCATGATAGTTATAGAAATTTATTACCGGCACTAGTAGGGGGTAGGGGTCGACCATATCAATGATGACCTTACTGAAGGGCGGTACACTGACAGGAATGGGGTGCAACGGGGCTCTCGGAATTGTTTGGTTAGGTTTTCCAACCCTCTGGCACGTATGACACCTTGCTATCCAGGTTACCACCTGCCCCTTCAACCCCGGCCACCAAAACAATTTTTCTAAAGCCGCCACCGTTTTTCTCACCCCTAGATGTCCTGCCAGTGGTATGTCATGCGCCAACCTCAGTAGGCTATCCCTGCACTCCCGTGGTACCACCAACTGGTCCACTACTCCGGACCCCTCTTGCCAACTACGTTTAGGGTCTTGAAAACGCCTATAGAGGATGCCTTCCTAAATAAAAAAAATCTCCTGGCTGCGCATCGCAGTCTCTCGTCGAGCTCTACAGCTCCATATAGCACACGTTTTGGAGCTCAGGGTCCTCTAGTTGCAACCGAACGTATATCTGAGGGTGCCAAGCGGATCTAACTGCTCCCGGAGCAATGCATGACCTTCCCTCGATACTGGGCTGCTCCCTCTGTCTCTCTCGATGTACATAACGTTGCTGTCGTTGGAGACTCCGTCCATGCCCAGCCTCGTCACTCTCTCGATGACAGGCCCAGGGGCTACTCCAGCATTAAGTAATGGTGCTAATACTGAATCACCCAGGCGAGCCGTCCGAGTCAAAACTCTTAAATACCAACTCCATCGTTAGCCTCCTCCTGTTGATCGTTCCTCCGCTGGTCTGAAGACGGAGGACTAGGCTGTGACCCAACTTTTAGCTGCCCGAGCTCGGGTGACAACCCACGCCATTGGGTTTGTGTCTGGCACCGGCTCGACCCCACTCTTGCTCTTTCCCTAATCACGTCGGCAGCACCTTCTCGGCAACGGACTAAGGGTAGAACCTCAGAGGCGGGCATTGCCCAAAGTCGTTGCGAGAAAGAAAGGGCACGTCCCCTCGCACTGGCAGTATTCTCCCACAATCCCGACATCCAATTTACGTGCCACACCATCCATCCCCTCCAACTCCAACCGCACCCAGCGGGTAGACCCGAGTTGCATTAATAACCCTGCACCATCACCACCACGAGCCGCGTTTATAGGTGTAGCCAGTCAAGTTTTTCATCAGAGTCTGGGAAGCAACCTGTAATCACGAAAACAAGACCTCTACTCCAGGCTTGCGCCCGACCCACAATCACGCATCCCCGCCCATATGGTCGCAAAAAAACATCCTTGAGCAGGGTTCGAGCATCCCAGGTGCTTCTGCATTGGGCTGTTCCTCAGCCTCTGACGAACTGCCCGGGCTGCAAACTCAGACGACTTCGGAGACCCACCAATGTTTGCAGGCCAAGAGCACAGCTGCTGTAGGTGGTTTGCTAGGACAGACTCTGCAAAGTGCCCCCTTTTTATGACAATGATAACCACTCCAACTCCCGCTTTGGGCTTCCCCTCCGCGTACTGGGAAGGCCCCCGGCCCTTTCTTAAATGGGACGGTGCTAGTTATTTGGGTCCTTGTGGTCAGTCGTTGGTATCAGGTTGCTCTGTACTTGTTTGCAAAGGTATACCACTAACTCGGGGGGTGGGGCGGGTCACGCCCCTTGTTCACCTGCCTCCTACGCTGCGGCAGACCCGACGCCCCCACGAATTAGTGATAGCGCCGAGGTCAGCCATCTCAGCTGCCTCCTGTAGAGATTTTTTTGGTTGCTTTTCTTTAAGGTTTAACGTCAGGGTCGCCGCCCGTTCATTTTAAAAAAACTGCTCTAAAAGCACCAACTGCTTTAATGTCGTCAAACAGTAAGTACTTCTCCGAACCCTCAGCCAATTCCCAAAAGCATCGGACATGTCTCCCGGGCATGTGCTCCAAAAAAAGGTGCTCTCCTGCCCACCCTTGGTAACACCCCGGGAACTCCGGAATCAAACCTGTACGTCTCTGGTTGTAGTTCCGTATGCCTCTCAGGACAGGCCTCCTGCGTCCTCATAGATAATACAGATCTATAGGCAACGCATCGAGGCTTTAACCCTTAATTAGCGGCGAGAGCAAACCTAAGTCGAGTTAAATAAAGCTGGACTATGTGGCGGCGCTCGAATAACCGAGTGGCAATTTCAGCAGTAATTGGCATGAAGAGAGGGGACAAGTGGTGGCAGGAGGACTAGCGAGCGTAGACTGCTCCAGGACCACCGCGGCGAACCTGACGACCACAAATCTCAGCTCCATCCTCCTCCTCATCGCACCTACTCAATTGTACGAAAGTACCGAATACCTGCTTTTTGCACTAGCGTTGCACGTTGTTATTGCAAGAAAACTATCAATCATACAAGGATCGTTATGGGTCATCGAAAGCTCGTTATCCCTTTCAGGGATAGGTATTTGTTTTACGTTCATGGGCTATTAGGCATGAAATTGATCACTAAACCGCCCTATTTTGGATAAAAAACAACCCCGCTGTGCGGGACACATAACAAGAAACTCGCATAGGCGCTAGTAAGGGTTAAGCACCCTTGCCTATTAATCTAGAGGATACAAGTGCTGCCCATGTACTCTCTGGCCAATGGTGTTCCTGGCACTTCTTCTCAAAGGTCGGGTTTTGAAAAATTCTGGACACCACTCTCATCAAACACCAGAACCAGTTTCAATAAGTAGCGAGAGACTGCTCATGGAACACGGTTTACCAGCCCCAAGTCGCTGTCCCGTTGTACTACTGGCGACTGCTCTACGTCCATGGCGGCACAGTACCTAGTCGACTCTAAATCAGATTGGAGTTTTGCTAGCTCTTGGTGCTGTATGACTGATAGGTTTTTCTCTCTTCTATATTGGCTAATTATAATTGCTGCTGATGCTGAAGCTTAGCTAATTCGAGCTTAAACAATACTTTTGGAGATAACCCTTGAGGAGGTGAAGGTGCTACAATGTTTGAAATTACCGGTGGTCCCCCCAGGTGCAACCCACATGCCAGTTCACCACCAAACTGCGGAAGCGTACCCGGGGTCGGCAAAACTAATCGGATGGACTGGGAGTTGAGTGTAGGGGAAGCATGGCCGAAGGGCTCTGAGCAATCAACCAATCTCGCTCAACAGTCACCCTGCCCAGTACACACGGTATCAAGTTAGCCTTGGACATGATGCTAGTAAACGCATGACCGATAGCTGGGTCCAGGCATTCGAAGGCCCGACCGATCCATACCATCCAACCGCTCGGCAGTAAAAGGCCATTGCCAAAAACCTATAATCCTCCTCACAGGTCACCCGATTAACCCTTTCATCATGCTGCTGTTCCTCAGTTCTGACATTACGTACTGTGTCTCCATTCTCCTCTGACCCGGTATAAGGACATGATGCTCACAAAAATGGCTCACCACAAATATTCAGAAAAGAAGTACCCCAAACTCGTATGTAGCAATATTCACTTGCCAAAAATGTCTGAAGAATCTCAAGTGCTATACTACTTTGCCAAAAAAAAAAGTAACTTGCCCACTATGATTCCTCAATTAAAAACAAATGAACACAACAATCCTGCAATTATCTCTTAGTTCACACGAGACTGAGCTAGGTCCGCCATGTGTTACGATCCAGGTTCTCAAAGACACAGGGCTCTTTAAACATTGAACTAGATAATGGCAAAATGCAACAACGGTTAACACTAGATTCCAAACCCTGCCTTAAAAACAAGGAAAAACAAAACACCATTACCGCTATGAGAGTGCCTGGACAACGAGGTATCCTATGCACTCGGTAACTGGTGCACACACCACTAGGCTGACGCTCACAAAGAAAAGGATTAGTAACGTGATTAATTAACGTTACGGGAGATACTCAAATAACTGTGGGGAGTTTAGGAACCAATCGATCAGGGCTAGACCCAGGTGAGGTTTTATCAGGCATGTGATAAAGAGTCGCTGGAACTCCGGTTTTATTTGCTCGGACTCTCTTACTGATTGTCTGTGTGCATTAGTTACACTGAGAGCAATCCAGCTAGCTCTCGCAAACACCTTCGCCTCCTGTTCAATGCACTACACTAAACAAGCGCACCACACTTCTTTCCTCCACCAAAAGTAAAAACAAAAAAAATTAGGAATTGTAGCCCAGCCTAGGAGTCCCAGGGGGGGGACAGAAGGCCCCCTCACCCGACGACCATCCCTGACGACACAACACAATTACCTTGGACCTCAGGCTGTTACTCTTTCTAGTAATTTCTGCAACATTCGCGGACTTTCCTCTAACAATTTCACTCTGTTGAGCCCCATCTCGCCTCCTCAAACCTGATTTTCTTTCGTCACCGAAACTCAGGTGTCTGTTAGCAAATTCCAGCAACCCCTTATCTGTATCCTCCTACTTTCTCTATCCTAGTTTCAAAGCCAAAGGCGGATGTTGTGCATATGTGGCACAACAAACTCCCTTGCTCTCGTGTTCCCGATGTCGACTACTCTGAATTCTCACCACTATGGATCAAACTTTCCTGTCATTCTCTTACTAAATATTCTGTTATGATATCTTTCCCCTAAACTACTACAAACTTTCCCAAATTCTTGGACGATCTAAAACTCTACAGTGGAACACATTCTATCCATTTCTCATGTCTAAGAAATCTCCATCTTAGGAGATTTCAAAGTTCACCACCGCCATTGGATCTCCTCTCACACTACTGATCCACCTGGTGAACAAGGCCTACGTTCTTTTCTATCCTAAATGACCGAGAGCAGTTAGTTCAGCAAAACCCACCGTATCCCGGATCGCATCTGGAGAGCGGCCCAACACTCTTGACTGTTTCTAACTTCTAACCCTCTCTTATTATACTGTCGAGCTTTTCTCTCCTCTGGGCTCCTCCGACCATAAAACTTATCTCTGTAACTCGTCCTATCTATCCAGTACAGCCACCCGATCCTCCTAGCCGGCGGCGTTTGTGGCACTTTGGCGCTGAGACTGGGAGGCTCTTCGGCAGTACTTCTTTGATTTCCCATGGAATGATTATGCTTCCATGGCCGAGGAACCGTGGAGAGTGCTGAACACCTATTACCGAGGTAATCCATAGGGCAGGGAAGCATTACGGCCATTTTCTTTCTCTCAGACTAATGCTAAAAAAATCTTGGTTTACTCACGCAACGTTCTACTGCTGTCCGCAATAAGGAGGAGGGGAAGCATTCAAACGGTACCGACGACTTAAAACTCAAAGGACTGCTCATTCTTCATATGTTTCTGCCCGGAAATAAAGCCAAATATGTTCTTAGACATGCCAAACACTCTTTCATCAATAATAAATGGCACTGAAACTATCCAAACTCTAGCTCTACTTTCAAGCTTTCTGGCATCTAGCCAAAACACCTCCAACAATTTCTTCCTCGTCTTTCACTCCCCTTTCCCACTCTGATGGCACAATCCAACACTTATTACTCTGACACAGCTCTTAAACTCTCGCTCAAAATTTTGCTAGAAACTCACTTGGAATGATTCCCCGGTGCTATACTCCCTATCCGCCCTCCTCTCTCTTACTAGCCTAATATCCTAAATCTTTCTAAAGATGTACTTTCTACCCTCTATGGGCTTAAACACTAATACGGGGTACGGTCAGGACGGTTGTTCCTCCTGTTTGTTCTCAAAAACAACTGTGCTCGTGCTGACTCCCTGCCTAGGCAACTCTTCGTATCTGGTCTATCTCTAACTATTCCTTCATGCGGGAAGTTTGCTCAACATTCAACCTGTCCAACGAAGGGGACCGCTTCTTGACACTCCAACTATCCCAATGCTCTTATCTTTGTCTTTCTAAAGTTTTATGAAACTTTATATGCTTCCTAATTCTTAAGCATTCTCTTCTAATAATATGCTCACCCTATAAACTACGCGGTTCCTCAGGGCTCTGTACTATCTCATATTCGCTTTCTAATTTTTATAAATGATATCCTCTTAACTGCTACCGTAATTCCCATCCATTCATACGCAGCCGGATCAACCTCACTACTCCTTAGTTTTTCAGACAACGCCCAAGCCAGCAACCTTCAACGAGAAACGTAATGAAGCCATAGAAACTCTTACCATTCTGATCTAAATACTAGTTCCAATTGGGGTAGAGAAAACCTTGTTAACTTTAATGCTTCCAAAACCCAATTTCTCCATCTATCAACAATCAGGATCTCCCAGCGGACTATCCCTTCTTCTCCAACAATACAAAAATCAACCCTTCATCTTATCTCCATTCCTTGGTGTTCTTATTTTTCTTCTGATATCTATTGGAAGGACCATAGTACCAGTCTTGCTAAGGAAGCCTCCCAGAAGCTGGGTGTGCTCAACCGCCTTAGGGGGTTCTTTTACAATGCACAGATTCTTGCTCTGTACAGGGAATAGTGCGCCCTTGTATTGCGTATTGTTACCATGTGTGGGGAGGTTCCTCTCACACCGCTCTCCTAGACAAAGTTGAAAGGAAGGCCTTTTGTATCATTAACTCCGTCCACTCACCACCTCTCTGCAATCTCTCTCTACCCCGCCGCAATGTTGCATCTCTCCCGCTATTCTATCGACTACTATAATAATCAGTGTTCCTCAGAGCTATCCAGTGCATACCACCTCCTTTACGTTTATGGCACGTGGGTACCCGTTCTTGCAACTCAATCCCCCACCCCTACTCTGTTGCAAACTCTCCAAACCAAGAGTGAAAACGTTTTACTCTCAAACTTTCTTCTACTCAACAGCGGAGCTCGGGAACTCTCTCACCAGAATCAGTCTTTCCCTCTTCCTATGGACCATTAAAATTGCTTCAAACACTCCGTGTGCTCCAGCCCCATTTTGGCTCGAACGTCCCTTGATTTTGGGCCCTGTCACTCTTTCAAACTAGGGGCGGAGGCACTCGCTATAGGCAGTTATGCCTTTTGCCTCCCATCAATCACATAGAAAAAAAAAAAAAAAAAAAAAAAAAAAAAAAAAACAAAAAAAAAAAAAAAAAAAAAAAACCATTACCGCCTGGAGTCGTGCCCTGGACAACGAGGTATACTATGACTCGGTAACTGGTGCACACACACTAGGACTGGACCGCTCGATGATGAAAACAGCCTATTCTCAAAACAGTAAAAAGATACTCGATTAGGTTACACAAAGAAAAGATGAGTTAACGTTGATTAATTAACGTTACGGTTTAGATATTCAAATAACTGGCCAACTCCTGTATTAAAGAGAAGTGCAAATGCTTAGTCCTGCAAAAACCCATCACACTGGAAACCTTCTGAAATAAGTCTGATGCTGGGAAGATGTTCGTAAAGGAATCTTGAACAAATATAATGCAAGGGAATACGGGTCACCAATAACAATAATAGGACATATAGTAATAATAGGACAGTGGGCGAATAATAAAGACTGCGCAAAGGTAGTAATGATCGACAACTAAAGAAATGCTTCGTGACACAACGCAACAGCCTACTAGGGTTGTGCAACTCAACAACAACCTCGGCTCCAAAAAGTGCTCATTGAATAAGTATGGGTGGGCATACATATCATAATGGAAGCTGATCTCTAACCAGTGTCTGCTGTAGTTAATAAAGTCTAGCTGGGGTGAATCAAGGCAGGGCAACATTGGGCGAGCCATGCGGACTCGTAGCCTAACGTTTTGTCCGAAGGTGGTTATAATGAAGATTACGTTATATGATGGGGATGCTCATCTTGATAAATCTAGGTCTCTAGTACAGAGTTCTATCTGGCGATCCCTCAGAAGTCAACACAAAGAGGCAGCACTATGTTGTGAGGGATAGGCTTTGGCCCTCTCACACCACAGCGCTGCTGGTGCTCGCCAAGGTAAACCCCCCCGAAGGACAACTTAGGCTCCCACAAGTACCTGTCGATGTCGTGCAGGGCTTAGCTAACCCCACTGCACACATCGGAGACAACGACACAGTAACCTTACCCCTAGTCTAGGTTTAAATAACCCAGCAGAATCATTTCAACACCTTGCCAGGGAGGACATATGACCGGTCTACAACCTTCCCGAGACGAGGACACCAACACGGGAAAAGTCCAGTCTCTACAAAACCTCATTAAAGCCTAATACATGGAAATATCTGAGAGCTTCGCGTAACAATACGACTGGCCGACGTAGTTGAACGTCTATGCTGAAAACCAGAAGGGATGTGGAGTTTAATAAAGATTAGAGAATGAGAAAGGAGAAGACGAGAGAGAGAGAAATAGTATGCAAAGTGGACGAGTATGGGGGACAGAATTGCAAAGGATGGTAGGGACGATACAACCCCGTGTCAGGCAAGCTCTGAGTTGCGTAAAAAAACATGTGAGGCCGCGACGGGGAAGGGACTAGTTGACCATCACGTGCCGCCAACGCCGTCAGCCGCCCAAGGCGAGCCGCGTCATAGCTCACCCCCCGCTGGCCAGGTGTACTCCCTCACACGCTCCGTCGGACTAGCCCTACTCTAAAGCAACATTTATATTATCAGCCGGAAATATAAACATATAAGGCGCGGTCACAGACCAAAACAAAGACCATTTCTAGACTGTCTGTGGCCAACACGACCACTAATAAAAGAAAGCCGCTCATGTCTAGGACAACTGTAGCCCCATCCCCCCATCCTGGGCGAGCGCTAGCGAGATGCAATGCCCCACGCAACCATTCTGCTAGCGCCGGGAGGCGTCACAAACCCAAGAGCACAAACATATCGTGAGCGAGGACACAAGGCGAATACTTGAGAAACGGAAAGTGAGAAAAAACGCGCTTATGAAGAAGGAATTTGTGAACAGGGATCAAGGAAGCTTTACTCCTCTGGTCTTCTCATCGTTGGGAGGTATGGGACCTTCTGCAAGTTTCTTCTATGCCAGATTAGGCTGAAAAATATCGGGAAAGAAAAAGCGCCAGCATAGAAGCCAAGTCATAACTTGGATGAGATGCCGGCTCTCTTTCTCTCTTCTCAGGTATCCCCGCCACACCTATGTCTCAGGGGTACAAGGTCATCCCGCCTACAGAGGACAAAGAGTGAGAGACTTGGGCTTTGAAATGGTTGTGGCGGGAGGGACGGGAGAATTGTGGGGGAACAAACTAGGTTGATTTGTAGGGACGGTACTGGTACAATAAGATAAACTTACAATGTTAACTAGGAATAAGATGAGATTGGTACACCACTTTGTAAACTGTCACCCTTAATAAAAAAAAAATAAAAAAATAAATAATAGAAGGAAACATGCTTACATTACTGAAATGTTTGTGGACATGCAGTAATGCAAGTAATGGTCACTCTTTTGTAAATCTAAAATGGCTTACTTAGGAATGGGAAAGGGGTGGAATTTCTGTATAGTATGTGCATTCGTTTGTGAAGTCGGTTGTCAATAGCAGTATGACTTTCTAGGCAACGGGGATACCGCTGGGTGAGTTTTCTTAAGCTTATTCAAACATATGGTAAATTATGTTTTAAATCGTCTAGGACAATGACGCTGTTCTTTTGGAAATTATGTGTGATTATAGCCTAATCCTTAAGAAGATCTAAGCTGTATAAAAGGTCGTACAATACAGTATAATAGGATAAAAAGCGTCATGGTCCTAATGAGGTTTAGTATTAAAACAATTGGAATGGAAAGTGATACCTCTATTTTGTATAATTTAAGTGTTCATTATATTGAAAGATAATAAACCAGAGTGACCCATGTTTGAGATTGGTAGGCCTGGGACCAGGCTTTGATGATGCTAACGAGGTACTGGTATAGTGAAACGTTGTAATTGATTAAATGTTTCAATAAGGCATTTACTTTGTTTGTTTATAGATGACAACTATAATCATTCTGGCCAGTCCTACAAGTTTAATTATAGTCCCAGCCGTGTTGTTAAACTATCTTCAATAATGATAGGCCTATATAATAAGTGATGTTCAAGGTGACCATATTAGTTGCTTAATCTTGTGATATTTCGATGTTCCAGAATAAAATTGTCTTTGTTTGTTAGCTTGGTTAGTGCCTTAGTTGATGGGAACTGGAACTTTGAGTAATCAATTGTGTTTGCTTTATTTTAATAGCTTAAATTTACCGTCTGCCTTTATAATTATTATTAAGGGTTTTCATATAATGTTCAATGTTTAAGGTATGACTGGGTCAGTTTATAGATAGGGGTTATTGTTCCGCCCTAATATTACTGTGTGTTGCATTGGGCTTCGTCATATGTACGGTTGGTTTATTTGTAGCCCTTGTTCACAGAAACCAGTTTGTAGCAGAGCCATGAATAAAAGTTGGACGGCTACAAGGAGTTTGCAACTATTCACCCTTTAAACAACTAGAACTTCCACAGTTTCAAGCGACTTCTGCTGTCGGGAGTTTTAGCGCCATCTACTGCCTGGAGGTTCACACAGCCTGCTGTTCCGATGGACCTCTTCTTCACTTCATCTCCACGGCCACCTCCACTCGCCCATTAAGATCATCAACGGCATGACAAGAGGACAATGATCACGCGGGCTTCATATTTGTGCATAATTGACCTAGTTTCAATTTACGACTCGGAATCAAAGTGTGTTGTTTAGCCTCAAGATCTCGGTGTGTCCTAGAGCGTCAATGTCAATAATGCCAACCCTCATTTTTGTGTCCGTGTTTCCACCAGGTTAGGGCAATTTTATTGTTTTTTCTTTTTTACCAGATGCTCTTGCTACTAATTACTAGTCAATTATTTGTCATTTTAAATGTTACTTAGCCGATGTATGTTTAATAGATGCTTTTATTGTGTGCATCATTTCACTCTCAGGCCTATCATTGGAAGGATTCATATTAAAGATGGATAAAATCACACTAGTAGACTGTAAATTCGAATTAGGGAAGCGGAATGCTGACACAAAGGGGACTAAAGCAGCCTTAATTGACAGACTTCGGAAGTTGTTGGAAGCCGAAGGTAATGATATTGAAACTTTAATGTCTAAAAAAAGAGGAAAATGTATCTAGCCAAAAGGAAACTGAACAGCAAGATGAAAGAGATAGTGATAGTCAACATAATAGTCCTGAAGATAGTGTTTCCCAGGCGTCTACATATTCTCGTAAGTCTACATCTTCATTTTCAAGTTCAATCAGGGTTACACGAGCCATGGAAGCTGCTAGGAAGGCAGGATTGTTTGGCGAAAGCTAAAATACTTGAGAGAATTGGAGGAGAAGGAGTTTAGGATTAGAACGGAGAAAGGGGAGAGAGAGTTTAGGATTCAAAAGGACAAAGAAAGGTTAGATATAGAGGCTGAGATAGTAGAAGCCAGTGCCAGGGAGAAGGTTTACTCAGACTTAGAGAGTGAGGCAGGCAAGACATCAAGGGTAGATTCTGTTCGCTCCTTGCACTATTCTACTAGTCTAAATGTTGAAGCGAGATCGTTTTACCCAAATTCTGGTGTTATTGTATAGAGTTAGGAAGGACTCTAGTGTTCCCATCTTAGGTAATGACAGAAGTCACTTAGTAGAGAAGCAAGATCCATCTTATCAGGCAGCTGGTAGTTTAAGGCATACAGGTGGTCAGGATAGTGTACTTGAAGATTGTCTGTCTGTACCATTAGGAAATAGATCTAGCTTTCCTAATAGGCTTACTAACACACCAGAGTCTGGATATAATTTTGTTTACACTAACCCTCTTGAGTCCTATCAAGCTAGGCAAGGTTTGACAGCTGAACCAGGTTGTAGGCAGGTTGATTTCCTTCCTTCAAGAGATGATAAACACTTGGTAGGAGATTCAGGTATTCCAAATACTGCTGGTATTAAAGATATACAGTAAGTGTAATGGAAACACTGATTGCTTATAACCTTAAAAGCTTAATGCCGAAGGTAGAAATTTGAACTTTCTCAGGCGACTACACACACTACAGGTCATTTATAAGATCATTTGAAACCATGATAAGTAGCAAGTTAAGTAATGAAGAAGAAAAGCTGTACTATTTGGAGCAATTTACGGCTGGAGAACCCCAAGATATAGTAAGGGCATGCCTTCACATGCCAACGGAGGTTGGGTACCAGGAGGCAAGAAGGCTTCTGCAAAACAAATACTGTAGACAAGAAAGAATCTCTTCCGCTTACATTGACAACGTAGTTAACTGGCCAGCTATAGCAGCTAGTGATGTAGAAGGTTTGAATAAATTTGCCATAATGCTGGAGTCCTGTAAAAATGCATTTTCTGACGTTGCTCTGGGAAGTAGAGAAATAGAGCATCCCAAGACTATTCGTGCATTAATGGAGAAACTTCCCAATTACATGCAAAATCGTTGGCGTGGATCAGTCTATGACATCAATGAAAATGGGTGTCGGGGAGCATCATTTAGAGATTTAGTGGATCTTGTGAACAAGGAAGCATGCATTTTATCCAATCCTCTCTATGGGAAACACTTAGTTGGACCACAACCGAGCAAAGCAGCGGTGCGGCAGAAACCAGTATCTGCTAAAGTTAACGTCAATGTGACTGATAAGGTACAGAAAACTTTAAAGTTTTTTTTTTTTTTATGATGAGAACCACCATCTAAATGACTGCAAAACCCTGATGAATAAATCTGAAGATGAACGCAAAGACTTCATAACGAAGAGGGGGCTGTGTTTTGGATGTTTGAAAGGTGGTCACAGATCGAGAGAGTGCAAAAGGAGAATATCTTGCCGAATTTGTAAAGGTATGCATCCCACCATACTCCATTGTAAAACACAAGCAAAAGCTGAAAGTCACAAGCGAGAGGATACACATACTCCTGAAAAAGAGAAAGAAGTAAAAGAAAAACCAAATGAAAACGAACACGTTCCTAGGATAAACGTTGGGGCATTGGCGGACTTCACCAAGGATCAGAGGCAACAAATTTGCATTATTCCGGTTAAAGCTTGAGCAAGTATGGGCAACTTAGTTATGACTTATGCATTCTTAGACAATGGTAGCACTGCATCATTTTGTACCAGAAAGCTTCAGCAGAAATTGTCATTGAAAGCCACAGGACCAATAAAATTGCATGTTTCTACAGTACAGCCAGAACATTCAGTAATGGATAGTTCGATAGTTTCTGGCATGGAGATTTGTGATATGGACGAAAATAACTTCATACGCTTACCCCCAGTATATACACTTGACAAAATACCTGTAACCGAGGAGGACATCATAAGTAATGAAGATATCAAGGAATGGCCGTATCTACAATCACTTGATATACCTGCATTCGATGTAGAAGTCGGACTAATGATAGGCACAAATGCACCGCAGGTGTTGGAACCCTGGGAGATAAACAACAGCCAACAAGAAGGAGGACCATTTGTCTATAAAACTAAACTAGGTTGGGTGGTTTGTGGATCATCTGTTGAGAACATGAGGCCTATAGTGAGGGTAAATAAAGTGAAGATCAACGATATGAGTGTGGACAAAATGTTGGAAAACCTGTATAATCAAGAGTTTAATGATTTGTGCTCAAATAAGAAAGGACTTTCTGAACAAGATAAACAGTGGATTAAGAAAACTGAGAAATCATGTACTAGATTACATGATGGTCATTATGAAATTCCTCTACCTTTTTGAAACGAGACTCCGGATTTAGTGAATAACAAGAGTGTAGCAATGAAGAGAATGGAGAGCTTAAAGAACAAATTCATAAAGGATCCCACATATTTTGCTAAGTACTCAGAATTTATGGAAGATTTATTCAAGAAAGGATATGCAGAACCGGCGTCAGCAGCAACAATGGACACAACAGAATCACATGGCATGTGGTATATGCCCCATCATGGAGTTTTCCATCCCCAGAAGCCGGAGAAAATAAGGGTGGTATTCGACTGTGCATCAAAGTTCAAAGGAAGCTCACTGAATGATCATCTTTTGCAAGGGCTGGACTTAGCTAACTCCTTGGTGGAAGTCTTGACTAGATTCAGACATGGTTCGGTAGCCTTTGTAGCAGACATAGAATCTATGTTCTATCAAATGAAAGTGCCACCTAAGGATAGAGATTATCTGAGATTTTTGTGGTATCCTGATGGTGACATAAAAAAGGAACCCACTGAATACCAAATGACTGTACATGTGTTTGGTGCAAACTCTTCTCCAAGCTGCGCAAATTTTGCTCTCCATAAGACAGTTGAAGATTACGGCAAAGAGCATTTGTTGGAATCACAGGAGACGGTACTGAAGAATTTTTATATAGACGACTGCTTAATTAAAATCAACTCCTAATCAGAATAAAGCAATTAAGCTAGCTCATGATGTTCAGGACCTGTGTAGTAAAGGGGGGTTTAACCTAACAAAATACATCAGCAATAGCAGGAATCTCCTACAGTCTTTTTCATCAGAGTTCCAGAGCAAGACAGTGAGAGAACTTTGGGAATGTGCTGGGATGTAGAATCAGACACACTTACGATTGCTGTGAGGTTACAGGCTCGCCCCTTCACAAAAAGAGGAGTGCTCTCTACAATAAGTGCCATGTACGATCCTCTGGGCATAGTCTCTCCTTCTATCTTGAGAGGCCGAATGATTATGCAGGAGCTTTATCGGCAAAAATTAGGATGGGACGAGGAAATTCCTGAACAGCAACGTAAAGAATGGGAATCCTGGAAAGAAAGTTTATCGGAACTGTCTACCATAAAGATAGAAAGATGTTTCACACCAAAGGAGTTTGGCAACATAAGATCTTGTCAGCTACATCATTTTTCAGATGCTTCAGAGAAGGGTTTTGGCCCTGTAACCTATTTAACATTTCAAGATGACGAAGATAACTTTTATTGTGCCTTTGTGTTTGGAAAATCCCATGTAGCACCACTAAAACATGTGACTATCCCTAGATTGGAGTTAATGGCTGCCACAATAGCAGTTAGAGTAAATGAATTGGTAATGATCGCCTTGGATATAGAAGTTGATGATACCATTTTCTGGACTGATAGCACAACTGTACTGAAATACATCCGGAATGATTGTAGTCAGGGAAAAATAGGAAAATACCCTCAACAAAATGCAATAGTAATCATTCTAGGTTTAATCAACTCAAAATTAGGGTTAAAATAACATATCAAAAGGTTACTGGAATCAAAGTATGGGAACATTGTCAAAGTTGCATAAATCCAAAATGGCTGCCACAGGAGCACTTCCAGTGCACCTAACCTACTTTTGGTCTTTTGTTGTTGATATGGGATATGGAAATCAGCAGAACAGGCTAGACACAGCCACAGTGATGTAGTGTGGTATTGATAGTTAACAGTTAACTGAAAATTAAACATGTAAAACAAAATAGTCGAATTATAGTGCGGTATCAATAATTAAAACCGGACATTGTCAACAAGATCTTGATAGTCAACAAAATCCTGCCTATTGGGTCTTCTCATGTCCTTTCACATGCTACCTACTATTCACAAATATAATAATGGAATAAATGTGTTAACTTCATGCATATAATCATGGTTATATTTTCAGCGTGTCCACATAAATATGGGTTATAACCGGTTCAGATGTGTCAGTAAATATAGTTCTTGTGCAATATTTTAATATGTTAATGGTAATCATGTAATTTGAATTTTTTGTTGCTTCTTCATGCTTACTTCATGTTCCAGTAATGTTCAGAGGATTAATGATTCTATGATTGCCATATCCTAGTTAAGGCATCGTAGTGATATTGACTTTCTTTTTCCAGGAGGAGCCATGATGGATGAAGAGGAAACTTGCGTTGTGTGCCAGAAACCCATATAATTTGGTGAACCAAGTTCTCAACTAACTGAAAGGGGTTGTGCAGGCATCAACAGAGCAAGTGATGCTAGACAGAGTGACCTTCGTGCAGTTCCCGGACAGAAGGTTCACCAGAAGTGTCGCCAAGTGTTCACAAACCCTTGATATATAGAACAATCCAATCGTAAAAGACTTGGTGATAATCCTTCTGCCAGTGAAAAGCCATCTTTGAGATCATCTGTTGGTGCTTTTGATTATGGAACCCAGTGCATATTTTGTGGACAAGGAGATCCTCGACAAGGCAGGAATCCATATTACAAACTCATACCAATGAGGACATTAGAATTCCAGCAGAGTATTCAAGAGTGGGGAAACTTGGTTTATGGCAGAATTAAATATGTCAACGACTTACATGCTGCCGATGCTGTATACCACAAAACTTCCAGCAATAACTTTAGAACTGGCAGGGATGTTCCTCAGAAATTTCTTCAACATGATGATGGTACATCTAAGAAACGCATGAAGCGAGGGAGACCACCTGATGTCTTGCAGGTTGAAGCCTTTATGAATGTAATGCATGACCTGGAATGCAATGATGATGAATAGACAACTGTCAATGATCTTGTCGACAAAATGGCCGAGTTCCTTTCAGACTCTGATGTTCCGCCATACAGTCATACCTACATGAAAGAACAAATTACAGAAGAAATTTGGAGACAAGATTATAATCACAAACATCAACGGTAAGCCAAATGTCATCACAGCGTGGAAAAATGCAACAAGTATCCTGCAGGAGTTTCATTCTCAGCCAAAGACAACGAACACTCAGCAAGAAAAAGAGCGAATTCTTTCAACTGCTGCAACACTCTTGAAGAACGACATCAAAAATTATTCAACAGCAGTCTGATATGTATCCCACTTGTGCTGAAATGAACTCTTTAGAAGAGGCTTGTGAATGTTTACCCAAATCCCTTCAGTGTTTTCTGGGTGAACTTTTCACTGGTGTTGACAGTAAAATGAAGGTAGCATCAATTGGACAGGCAATGGTGCAGGCCACTCGGCATCGTGGTTTACTAGCCCCCTTTACTAGTCCTTCATGGATAGGCCTGCAGCTCCTACAGCTTTGCTCGAGGTAGTCAGATGCAAATGTAAGTCAGGTTGTAGTACCAGGCAGTGGACTTGCCGCAAGAATGGACTGGACTGTTCCACTGGCTGTGGGCATTGCCGAGGTCTCTGTACAAATATCTCACAGGTAGACGATGACAATGTAATAAATTAATGAGCAGCGTTTGATGATTGTTACTATAGTAATAATTGTGCAAACACAAACTGTCAAGTATTATTTCACAGTATTATTTGCAAAATATAGCATTAATTTTTCACGTTGTACCTGCTATATACCTAGACAAAGTTGAAAGGAAGGCCTTTCGTATCATTAACTCCCGTCCACTCACTAACTCTCTGCAATCTCTCTCTGTCCGCCGCAATGTTGCATTTCTCTCGCTATTCTATCGCTACTATAATAATCAGTGTTCCTCAGAGCTTTCCCAGTGTATACCACCTCCTTTACGTAGGGCACGTGGTACCCGTCTTGCAACTCAATCCCACCCCTACTCTGTGCAACTCTCCAACCCAAGAGTGAAACGTTACTCTCAAACTTTCTTCTACTCAACAGCTGAGCTCTGGAACTCTCTCCCAGAATCAGTCTTTCCCTATTCCTATGACTTAAATTGCTTCAAACTCCGTGTGTCCAGGCATTTTGGCTCGAACATCCCTTGATTTTGGCCCTGTCACTCTTTCAACTATGGGGGAGGCACTCGCTATAGGCAGTTCTGCCTTTTGCCTCCCTCAATCACATAGAAAACATATATATATACAGAGTACATGCGGTGCTTACTTTTACATACGATTTACATTTGATGTTCTTGACGTATACTACACTCATTTGTATTGCACATTTTATTTTGTAGTGTTTCATCAGGTTGTTTTACTAGATTCTAGAATACTATTATAACAGACTTAATCATTGTCTGGATGTACATATCGATGGAGATGCATCATTGCTTGCTACAATAGTACTTATCATCAACATAACAAATATGTCAGGGAATTGTCTTTTGAAATTAACATGTTCAGTATCTGATTCGTACTTTAAATTGCAATACAATTACAATGAAATTTCGATTTCTGGCGCCCATCTTGAATTTATGCAAATTAGACAGTGTTCCCATACTTTTATTAGAGTACACCTTTGATTTGTTATTCTAGATATATTTCTGTGTTGAATAATGTTGCTTCCATTACTATTGCAAATTGCAATTTGTTTAGGGTTGACCCCTTTTTTGGCATAATTTCCCCAGACTATATAGCAAGATTCCATAACTTTGTAGCTAATCGTCTTGCAGTGATAAGAACTGGATCGCAGAAGGAGCAATGGAGGTATGTTGATTCCAGCAGTAACCCTGCAGACGATGCCTCGAGGGGTCTTCAAACTGATAGGTGGCTCAAAGGTCCCAAGTTTCTGTCCAAGGATGTACATGTGTCGCCTGTTGAACCATGCCCGAGTATTACAAAAGAAAACAATCTGGAAATCAGGGCACATGCAACTATTGATATATCTGAAAGTGAAGATAATCCAACCCATAGACTGCTACACCACTACTCTGATTGACCGTTGTAAAGGCTTATCCCTCAATACCTTCATCTGATCTGATATATTGAAGAAATCTGTGGCATGGTTGCTTCATTTAAGATCACATCTGAAAACTCCTAATGGTAATTGTGAGCCTGTGAAATATCTTGCTGTGAAGGAACTAGATGAAGCTGAACGATCAATATTGAAGTTTGTACGAAGTGAAATGTTGCCAGAGACGGTTGCTGCTCTGAAAGGTGATAAGAAGCAAAAAGTTCATAGTCCACTTTCCACTCTTAAGCCTATTTTACAAGAAGATTTGCTGCGAGTTGGAGGCCGGATTTCTCGTGCACCCATTGCGTATGAAGCTAAGCATCCAGTGATACTTCCCTACAAGCATCACATAACTGATTTGATCATCAAGGCTTACCATTGTAACTTTGTACATGTAGGACGGCAACATGTTTTATCTTTGCTGATAGAGAAGTTCTGGATAGTCAAAGGAAATGTGGCGGTGTGGAGAGTGCTTCACAGTTGTGTAAAATGTAAAAAGATTCAAGCCCCAGTTATGGGACAACAGATGGCTGATCTCCCTACAAATCGTGTTACACCCAGTGAGCCGCCCTTTTCCCGTACAGGTGTTGATTGTTTGGGCCATTCTACACGAAAAAGGGAAGGTCTCAAGTCAAAAGATATGGCGTGCTGTTTACATGTTTGGTGAGGAGAGCTATCCATATCAAAGTAGCGGAATCACTGTCCACGGACTCTTTTATCAATGCGCTACGACGTTTCATAGCAAGAAAAGGGAAAGTTACAGTGATAAGATCTGACAGAGGCACTAACTTTGTGGGGGCTGAAAAGGAGCTTAAAGAAGAGATACATGCTTGGAATGAAAAACATATACATGACACCTGGCTGTTGAAAGGAGTTGACGGGGGGTTTAACCCATCCTATGCCTCACACTTTGGGGGAGTATGGGAAAGAATGATAAGGACGGTGAGAAAAATCTTGAATGGAGTTTTAAGAGAGCAAACCTTGAGCGATGAAAGTTTGACAACTTTGATGTGCGAAGTGGAGGCAATTGTCAACAGCCGCCTGCCTAGTCTAGTGATTGTGAAGATTTACAGCCACTCATGCCATATCATTTGCTAACATTGAGGGGGAGCCCACAAAACGTTGGAGAGTTTAACCATAATGAGACATACAGTAGGTGAAGATGGAGACATGTGCTGTACCTAGCAGATTTATTTTGGATGAGATGGAAAAGAGAATACTTGTGTAACTTGCAGAAAAGGCAAAAATGGAATGTTAGTAGAAGGTAGTTTAAAGGAAGGTGCTTTGGTACTCCTGGTGGATGAAACTCTTCCTCGGTGTCATTGGCCTTTGGGTAGAGTGGTGAAGTTGAATAAGAGTGCTTATAGCTTGATTAGAAGTGTCAAGGATAAATGTGATAAAGGCGTGGTTGAAAGACCACTAGCTAAGCTTGTACTTCTCTGTGATGACTAAAGCAGGGTTTTAGAACTGATACCAATATTTAGGCTTCAGTAACCAACAGTTTAGTGGAAGGGATCTGGCTTCCAGAGTTATTGAATCACCCACTTGGTTGTTTCAAGGTGGATGGTGTAGAAGCCAGTAACAAATTATGAGTGTAAGGATTATCGGAGCAGCTTCAGTTTGTCTTTGAAGTGCTTCGGATTTATTGAGGCTATATAAAACAAAACTTTTGTTATCGTAAATAATGTTAGTATGTTATGTACTGTATAGACTCTATAGAGTATTGTTTTAGTTTCAAAAGTAATTAATAAATAATATATATATTTGCTGTCTCGAAATGTAATTAACAGACCAGTGGATTTTCGTGGTGCTTGCTTGTAGACTGGGGAATGCTGGTTACCAGGTGCACTGACGGCTCTGAAGGCTAGCCTCCTCGCAGTGACCCCATCAAACAAGAAGAAGAAGCAGACTAATGGGGAAAGTTCTCTTCCAAATTGGCGGTATGGGCCAGGGTTAGTCAAGTGTTTATAGCCGGGGCATGTGGACGTGTGTGCCCGTGGTGGTGATAGCCAAGCAGCAGGCTGTTATAAGGTGTTGGTTTGTGAACCCAGGCTCTATGGTGAGTTATCTCCTAATTTTTACTTTGTTATTTGAAGTGTGAGGATAGTAATGCGGTACTACATTGTCTTAATGTGTGTTGTAGCTGTCACCGTGACGTGCCGGTGATTGGGTAGTTCAGTGAGTGAGCCGGCTCTGCCAGAACCTATTATTTTGTGCAACCCTTTAAGTTCAGTGTTTTGTGTACAGCCGCAGTGATTCAATAGTTTGTCATAGGAACTCGGGACCTGGGTTCGCTCCTATGTTTTGGGTAGACATTAACTGAATGTGGTGGTGCGTCCTGGTGTATTTCACCTTGGACCCTGTTCAGGTTAATAATTATTCTTGATAATGTTTATGGCCTAAATACTCACGAGATGAAGCCTTTCAAAAGGCTTCTATATTCTCAAACCTCCTTTTCCTATTGTCTGTACTCTCCCTACCAAGTGTGTCTTCTGATTTTGGATAGCATGATGGTCTGGTTATGTTCATTAATTACAATTTGACTGTAACTGCAATATATTTCGATGAAGTGATATTGTATTAACGATCTGTGAACTATTGTGTACAGTGGGTGTGTATTTCTTTATAGGATGTGCATTCGTTTGTGAAGTCGGTTGTCAATAGCAGTATGACTTTCTAGGCAACGGGGAAACCGCTTGGTGAGTTTTCTTCTATCTATCTATCTATTGCCTGACGCCGTGATCCCCGAAGGTGTGGCCACGAACGAACCGCCCCCATGCACCTCTGTCCCCAGTCAGTCGACGCCCCTCCTCCCAACCAGCACCGCCTTCGTTCATGTATTTCCTCACTCCATCCTTCCACCTCTCATTCGGTCTACCTCTCCCTCTCTGTCCCTCCACCTCGCTCTCGTACACCCTCTTAGTCATTCTCTCGCTTTCCATACGTTCCATATTATTATGTTCCTTCCAACAACAAACTATACTCCTAAAATCGATTAATGAAATTTACAAACACATGTGGCAGTCCGTGGATTCGAACCCAGGATGCTCACACCGAAAATCAACACCTTATGCATCGCACCACGAACACAGTTAAAGGATGGTGGACACTGCCTACGATTTATTATGCAACTTCGAATCCTGCATATCAATCTAAGCATGTACACACATCCCAACTGCAACTCACGTAGGCTATGCATATGTGAATGGAAAGAGCAATTAATGGGGCCTTAAGCACTAGGGAAGTCCTCTCGATAAATTACTCCTGAACCAATATCAATTATTATGTTCCTTCCAACAACCACCTATACTCCTAAAATCGATTAATTAAATTTACAAACACATGTGGCAGTCCGTGGATTCGAACCCAGGACGCTCACACCGAAAATCAACACCTTATGCATCGCACCACGAAGACAGTTCGGTGGACACTGCCTACGATTTATTATGCCACTTCGAATCCTGCATATCAATCTAATCATGTACACACATCCCAACTGCAACTCACGTAGGCTATGCATATGTGAATGGGAAGAGCAATTAATGGGGCCTTAACCACTAGAGAAGTCCTCTCGATAAATTACTCCTGAACCAATATCAATTATAATGTTCCTTCCAACAACCAACTATACTCCTAATATCGATTAAAGAAATTTACAAACACATGTGGCAGTCCATGGATTCGAACCCAGGACGCTCACACCGAAAATCAACACCTTATGCATCGCACCACGAATGGCCGAACCATCTCAAGTTGTTCCTTTTCACACTTTCCAGCACATCTACCTCCACACTACACCACCTTCTTACTTCCTCATTAGTCTGTCTATCCCTCCATGTAACTCCGCACGCACTTCTTAAGTAATTCATTTCCACTGCTCTCACTCTTGGTCTGAGTCTCTCAACCAACATCCTTGCTTCGCTTCCGTAAGTCAGTGTCGGGATTACCACTACCATAAGTCAGTGTCGAGATTACCACACTGTCATGCAAGGACTTCTTCACTTCCATACTGACCACCCTATTTCTTGTTACTGTTTTCAGCGTTCCTACAACCCTCTTCCCCTGTTGTACCCTCTCCCGCACTTCTTCATCCATAGTCCCATCTTTACTCAACACACTGCCCAGATACTTAACCCTTTATTAGCGGGGTCGGACTTAAGTCCGGTACGAGATAATTGGACTAAATGGCGGGGTCGGACTTAAGTCCGTGGGTGTATTCCCACCCTAATTTAGGTGGAAAGCGGAACCTGGTGGTCAGGCGGTATACTACAAGGGCCCACCCACATATCCCCACTGCGTGACCGTGACTCAGTGACCCTCAAGCAGCCATAATGGAAGGTCAAGATTTGCCCGTGTTCGATTCGGTGGCCGCCATCCCTAGTGCGTCGCGCCACCCTACTAACCACGCCCGGCTTACCACCCAGGAACTAGATATCATGCTGAACTCTTCAGAACTTTCTAATAAGCTGTTGGATGAAACCGTCGAATGTCTGGGTGAGAGTTTTGGTAGTGTGGATGACTCGGAAGACGAAAATAACCCGATCATAGGCTTTCATCCCAAGCATAATTTGCGTGGGGTTGATGTTGAGGTTGATGTTGGACAGACCGTTGACCATATTGAAGACGTTCCTGACGAAGAACATACTGGTGTGGGTGTTGGTAAGTACAATTTATATTTTATAATTGCTTGAAAGTTTGATTGCAAGCATTTTATCACCTTACGAGCGGGTGGTGGAGTATATTTCCCTATGCCGCCCAGCGGGTTTTTTTTTTTACCCTAAATGGGGTTGTTTCGTGCTCTTTTTCATGCATAAACAAGACCCAGAGCGTAATACAAGTATGTATCCCTGAAAGGGCGTAAATTGAGCTTTCCAATGACACCCGAACCATCCTTCTACGATCATTGGTTGTCTTTCAACGATCGTGCAACACGAGTGCAAAACCCTAAACTACGGTAATTTCCTTATATAATTCCCTGTAGTAGGTCCACGGCGGCTGTGACGAGCGGTCAGGAGGTACATTATGCTCTATCACCGCTCCGCTCTCTCTCAGAGCACATTACGTCCTCAAAATTGCACTCTACAAGAAATGTCCTTTGCATTTTATAGCGTATTATTTGCAGGCGTTCGGTAAATTTCTCACGATAACCAGGGTATACGGTACATTTCTCACGATAATATAAGCAACAACGAAGCTTGGCGAAGATTGTGGTCTACAATATACCTTGTTAATTGCATGTGACCTTGTAATTGCTTGAAAGTTTGATTGCAAGCATTTTATAGCGTATTATTTGCAGGCGTTCAGTACATTTCTTACGGTAATACAAACAACGAAAGATTGAATATTTGTGCTTGGCATTATATGATTGTGGGGAACAGATGTAGGCCTACCGTATATATTATTTTATCATAATATATGATACATATGTAACATTGTTATATTATCACGACACTCTCTCTCTCTCTCTCTGTCTCACTCTCTTTGTTTCTACACCTTTGTACTCCTTGGTACTCTCTTTCTCTGATGTAGGCCAGGGCACGCCCCTAACTAATCTTCTCTTCCCTCCCAGGGAAAAATCACACCTAGCAGATGTTCTTGACCTCTCTCTCTCTGTCTGTCTCTCTACCTATATATACATTTATAATTGCATGTGACATTGAAATTGCTTGAGAGTTTGATTGCAAGCATTTTATAGCGTATTATTTGCAGGCGTTCGGTAAATTTCTCACGATAACCAGGGTATACGGTAAATTTTTCACGATAATATAAGCAACAACGAAGCTTGGCGAAGATTGTGGTCTACAATATACCTTTTTATAATTGCATGTGACATTGAAATTGCTTGAGAGTTTGATTGCAAGCATTTTATAGCGTATTATTTGCAGGCGTTCAGTAAATTTCTTACGGTAATACAAACAACGAAAAATTTAATATTTGTGCTTGGCATTATATGATTGTGGGGAACAGATGTAGGCCTACCGTATATATTATTTTGTCATATATATGATACATATGTAACATTGTTATATTATCACAACACTCTCTCTCTGTCTGTCTAATCCTCTCTGGGTCTACCTATATATACTTGTATAATTGCATGTGACATTGAAAGTGCTTGAGAGTTTGATTGCAAGCATTTGATAGCATATCATTTGCAGGCGTTCAGTAAATTTGATAAATATATCAAAATAAGTCCTGTGGGACTATGAAATAGCTATTATTGGACAAGGACAATATTTTGTTCATACCTCCACTGGAACATCAACAACAATGTCAACAACGTATCGCAGTCGGCAGTGTGCAGTACTGCCAATACGTATAGCGACTTCCGCTAGATCTAGAGACTTTACTTCGATCTAGCAGCAATGACTTACACTAGCGGTTTTGTTTTGAAATTTCAGAACAATTTCGAAGTGATATTATATGGATTTTGCCAATTCATATTTCTAGTGGTATTTATCATGTCTTACATCTAACAATATATGTTAGCGGATTTAACTTCAATTGGTAACCCTCCCGCTCCATTCGGCTCGAAGAAAATCGATAATGGTGGCACTTTAGTAAACAGGTGATAAACATAACCGCATGCGTATCGGTTTGGTGTATCGGTATTATGGTAAGTTGGCTACCTACTATTGTTTATACGATATAGTAAGTAATGATAAGTAAATTATTATATATTATATATAAAACAAAAACAAAATTCCTGCAAAGCAAGCGAAACAGAGAGAGAGAGAGGAGAGAGAGACAATGCAGAAACTGAACTGAAGAAAGAGTGAAAAAGATATAATAATACAGACATTTTTACAAGCAAATAAAGAAAGGGATTATAGAAAATAATAATGAGAATTACATATACGGATGAGGAAGAGAGAGAGAGGGAAAGAGAGAGAATGCACGAACTGAACTGAAGAAAGAGAGTGAAACAAATATAATAATACAGAAATATTACAAGCAAATAAATGAAATAGACGGATTAGTTAGAGAAAATAATAATGAGAAATACATATACGGATGAGGAAGAGGGAAAGCGAGCGAGCCAGAGAGAGAGAGAGAGACAGGAGGCGTGAGAGAGATTAGAGAAAATAGAGAGATTGCAAGCATTTTATAGCGTATTATTTGCAGGTGATCAGTAAATTTCTTACGGTAATACAAACAACGAAAGATTGAATATTTGTGCTTGGCATTATATGATTGTGGGGAACATATGTAGGCCTACCGTATATATAATGTTTTCATATATACGATACATATGTAACATTGTTATTATCACGACACTCTCTCTCTCTCTCTCTTGTCTCTTCCTCTCTGGGTCTACCTATACATATATAATTGCATGTGACCTTCAAATTGTTTGAAATTTTGATTGCAAACATTTTTTAGCGTATTATTTGCAGGCGTTCAGTAAATTTCTTACGGTAAGGTAGGCAAAAGGCAGTTATGAGATTGAGGTAGGGAAAAGGCAGAACTGCCTATAGCGAGTGTATGAATGGGATTGAGGTAGACAAAAGGCAGAACTGCCTATAGCGAGTGTATGAATGTGATTGAGGTAGACAAAAGGCAGAACTGTCTATAGCGAGTGTATGAATGTATGTATGAATGAATGACATGGATGTATGAGGTGGACCAAGAACCAGATGGATGGATGAGATTCGAAACTTTGATAGACGTATATATCACGGTATACGGTAGAAGTAATTCCTTACAATGTACCGTACATCGTGATATATACGCCTATCAAATGATTGCCATCAATATACGGTATATATATATATATATATATATACACCGTGATATATACGCCTATCAAATTATTGCAATCAATATACACCAATATACAGTATATATATATATATATATATATATATATATATATATATATATATATATATATATATATATATATATATATATATATATATATTTATATATATCCGTATATTGATTGCAATCATTTGATAGGCGTATATATCACGATGTACGGTACATTGTAAGGAATTACTTCTACCGTATACCGTGATATATACGTCTATCAAAGTTTCGAATTTCATCCATCCATCTGGTTCTTGGTCACCTCATACATCCATGTCATTCATTCATACATACATTCATACACTCGCTATAGGCAGTTCTGCCTTTGTCTACCTCAATCACATTCATACACTCGCTATAGGCAGTTCTGCCTTTTGTCTACCTCAATCCCATTCATACACTCGCTATAGGCAGTTCTGCCTTTTCCCTACCTCAATCACATAACTGCCTTTTGCCTACCTCAATCACATGTGGATAACACCTCCTGGGAACACCACAAACAAAAAATGAGTCTTCAACACTACCCCATAGGGTGATTTGGAAATGTGTTGTGAAAATAATATTATACAAAAACAAAAACCTGCAAAACAAGCGAAACAGAGAGAGAGAGAGAGAGAGAGAGAGAGAGAGAGAGAGAGAGAGAGAGAGAGAGAATGCAGAAACTGAACTGAAGAAAGAGTGAAAAAGATATAATACAGAAATATTACAAGCAAATAAATGAAATAGAGGGATTAGTTAGAGAAAATGATAATGAGAATTACATATACGGATGAGAAGAGAAAGAGAGAATACAGAAACTGAACTGAAGAAAGAGTGAACAAGATATAATAATACAGAAATATTACAAGCAAATAAATGAAATAGAGGGATTAGTTAGAGAAAATAATAATGAGAATTACATATACGGATGAGGAAGAGAGAAAGGGAGCGCGAGAGAGGGAAAGCGAGCGAGCCAGAGAGAGAGAGAGACAGACAGACAGGAGTGAGAGAGAGAAAGAAAGAGAGAGAGAGAGAGAGAGAGAGATAATACAGAGAATACAGAAATAAGGAGAAATAAGATAAAAATAAGACCGATTACCGAAGGAATAGTAGACGCGCGAGAGGCCGAAGTCAGGCCAAAGCGAACGCATCCGAACGCGCCCGGGAAATAGACCAAAAAGTACCTCCTCTTCCTCACCTCTTTCACCCTCCACACTCATTCATAACATCCATTCATAGACTTATATGGGGAGACGAAGAGTTGCTCTTTCCAAAAATGATCGTTTCATTCGCATTGGAGCCAGAGTAACAGCACTAGGGCGAGTGAAATTGAGCGAATATTTCGGGATTATGCCCGCTGAGCGGTACAGTGTAAAATACCTTACCACCCGCTAAATAAGGGTTAAAAGAGTTGACGATCTCCATAGCCTGACCGTTCAGCTTCACCTCACACTCTGTGACTTCACCCCTTTCGAAGACCATAACCTTGCTCTTCCCCGCATTTACCTTCAAATTCCGTTTTTCTCACACTGTTCCAAACTCATTTACCAGACCCTGCAACTCCCATTCATTATCACTCATCAGAACTGTATCATCCGCAAACAGCAGTATACAGTAGGTAGCTTCCACTCAATTCCCTCCCTTTTCAGTGATAGACCAACATCCACTGCTCTTGATAGTATTTCTTTCATGACTCCATCCATATATACAGTAAACAACCACGGGGACATCACACACCCCTGTTTAAAACCAACATTCAGGTCAAAGAACTCGCTCTGCTCACTCTCCACACATACTGCCGCCTTTGCACCCTCATACATGCTCTTCACTGCTTTCAGCAACTTGCCATCTATTCCGTATATTCTAAGTACTTTCCACAAACCTTCTCTATCCACTCTGTCATAGGCCTTCTCCAAGTCCATAAAGGCAACATACACCTTTTGTTTCTTCTGCAGATATTTCTCCACAACACAATTCAGGGTAAAAATCTGATCTACACATCCTCTTCCCTTCCTAAAACCTCCCTGCCCGTTGCCTATCCATTTCTCCGTTCTCACTCTCACTCTCTCAATCACTACCCTACTGTATACCTTCCCTACTACACTTAGAAGACATATTCCTCGGTGGTTACCACACACTCCTCTTTCCCCTTTGCCCTTATATAGGGGGACTATTATGCCAGTCTTCCAGTCATCGGGTGCACTCCCCTTCTCCCATGCTAGTTTGTAGATTTTCCATACCCATTCGATCACTATCTCACCACCATACCTCAACATTTCCCCACACACTCCATCTGTTCCTGGTGCTTTCCCCAACTTCACTCTTTTCATGGCTTCCCACACTTATGACCTCCTGATCCCCACCTCCTCCTCCACTACTTCTCTTCTTCTCCCTCCCATACCATATCCAGCTATGTTTGCTGGCTCTTCATTCCTTACATTTAGCAACTCATTGAAGTACTCCCTCCATCTTTCGACTCTCTCTTGCTTTTCGGCTAGCATTCTCCCATTCTTATCTTTAACACCCTTACTATTTCCCTTTCTACATTCCCTAACTTTCTTGACTTCTTTCCAGAACAGTTTCTTACTCTCCCTCCATTTTACACTCAGATTCCTTCCAAATTCCTCATCTACTCTTCTCTTACTTTCCTTCACTACTCTCATCACCACCCTCTTACTCTCCACGTACCTCGCTCATTTCTGTCTCTCGAAATCTTCATTCCCTCTACTACCCAAACACACTCTATATGCTTTCTTCTTTTCTTCCCCAACTATTCTTACCTCTTCTGTCCACCATGCTGTACCTTTCACTCCCCTCCCTCTTCTCCTCACTCCACACACCTCCTCACATGCTACACAGATCTCATCCTTAAAAAACACATTGCTCATCTCCTCCACTTCCTCCATAACTTCCAGGTCGAACCCACCTAGTCGTCTTTCCACTGCTCTCCTGTACTCCTCCCTGACTTCCTCCTCCTGCAACCTCTCCACCCTCCTCACCATTCCACCCTCCTCTCGCCTCCCTCCAGCTCTCCTCACCCACTTCTTTTGTATCCTAACCTTAGCTACCACTACATAATGATCAGACACACCCCCTCCAATACCCCTATACACTCTAGCATCAATCACAGATTTCTTCATTCGTTCATCCACACATACATAATCAATCAATGACTTTCGTTCCACCACTGTCTCATCCTCCATCGTCCACACCCGTTTCCACGTGTACCTGTGGATCATTCTGTGTCTGAAGAAGGTGTTAGCTATCCACAGCCTCCTCCCCACACATACGTCCACAAGTGCCCTACCATTCCCATTCACCTCTGATGGTACCCCCCACCCTCCCACCACTCCCTCAACTTTCCTATCACCCACCTTACCATTCATATCCCCAATCAGAAATATTCTTTCGTTCTTGTCAAACTTCTCCAGGCACGCTTCCACATTCATCCAGAACTCCTCTTTCTTTCTTTCAAGTTTATCCTCTGTCGGGGCATACACTCAAACAATCACCCACGTTTGTATTCCTACTTTCATTCTCACCCACACAATCCTTGAACCCACAGACCCATACTCTCTTACACATTCCTTCCATTTGCTACTTACAAACAAACACGCACCTTCTCTCGCTGTTCCTTCACACACTCCAGCACACACACCCATTCCACACTCCCACTCTCTCACATCTGAACCTTTCCATTTGGTCTATGTCATTCCACATACATCCAGCCTGGCATTCACTAGCACTTCCAGAACCTCTCTCTCTTTTGTGCCATTATTCATGCCACTAACATTCCAAGTAGCCATTCTCAGAATGTCCAAAGGAATGTCCTTAGTCTGTCGTGGTTTGTCAACATAGGTTCCGTCCGCATCAGAGGCTGTTCGTTCGTTTTTCTTTGCTTAGGTATTTTTTTCTGGTGGGGGTCGCAACCCCACCGATCCAACCTCTGTAGTCACCTCTTACAACACGCAGAAGGCTTATTTAAACATATGGCAAATTATGTTTTAACTCGTCTAGGACAATGACGCTGTTCTTTTGGAAATTATGTGTGATTATAGACTAATCCTTAACCCTTCCTACCCGGGCTGTCTTACCCAATGTCGGTCGCCCCTACCCGGGCGAAATGGCTGAAAAACGTCTAGGCCTAGGCTACCGTATTTATGTTTATTTTCACTGCTAGAACTTTCACACTCATCTATAATCGTAGTGCGGTTTTCAATCTGTATTTTTGCGTTGAGTAGAGCTCTGTAAGTCAACTGGTTCAGTTGTGATGACGATTTCAGTGGAGCAAATATTGCAGAGATGTTGCCAATATGGGGGCTTTTCAGACACTAATTTCGTCTGACATCAGAACAATAACATTGAAGTCTTCTCCTTCTTGTTTTCGGAGGTGAGGTGACGCAACGCTTGGGTTTGTTGACATACGTCGTACGCACGGCGTTCAGACCAAGCTTAATTAGGCTATTAAGCTGCTGCCTTAGGTAAGGCATACCGGGTAGCGGCCCTTCTTTCGAGCTGTCCTTACCTAAGGCAGACCGGGTAGGAAGGGTTAAGAGAGGTCTAAGCTGTATGAAAGGTCGTACAATACAGTATAATAGGATAGAAAGCGTCATGGTCCTAAATGAGGTTTAGTATTAAAACAATTTGGAATGGAAAGTGATACCTCTATTTTGTATAATTTAAGTGTTCATTATATTGAAGAATTATAAACCAGAGTGACCCATGTTTGGGATTGGTAGGCCTGGGACCAGGCTTTGATGATGCTAACGAGGTACTGGTATAGTGAAACGTTGTAAATGATTAAATGTTTCAATAAGGCATTTACTTTGTTAGTTTATAGATGTCAACTATAATCTTTCTGGCCAGTCCTACAAGTTTAATTATAGTACCAGCCGTGTTGTTAAACTATCTTCAATAATGATTGGCCTATATAATAAGTGATGTTCAAGGTGACCATATTAGTTGCTTAATCTCGTGATATTTCGATGTTCCAGATTAAAATTGTCTTTTGTTTGTTAGCTTGGTTAGTGCCTTAGTTGATTGGAACTGGAACTTTATTGTGTAATCAATTTTGTTTGCTTTATTTTAATAGCTTAAATTTAGCCGTCTGCCTTAATAATTTGTAATAAGGGATTTCATATAATGTTCAATGTTTAAGGTATGACTGGGTCAGTTTATAGATAGGGGTTATTGTTCCGCCCTAATATTAATGTGTGTTGCATTGGGCTTCGTCATATGTACGATTGGTTTATTTGTAACCCTTGTTCACAGAAACCAGTTTGTAGCAGAGCTATGAATAAAAGTTGGACGGCTACAAGGAGTTTGCAACTATTCCCCCTTTAGACAACTATGACTTCCAGTGTGAATTGGGGGTATGAGGCCTCAGACCCGCCTTGGCACCGCACCTGCAGTATCGGCCTGAGGGCTGCCCTACCAACAGGTTTGAACCTTCTGACCATTCCTAGCTTGTATGAGGCCCTATTGCATAAACATAGTGAGTTTAATCAACATTCATTTGATAAATAAGTGCCCTAAAAATCTTTTTCCTCAGAAATTACTGGTATTTTGTTTTAGATTCTAAAGTTAACCCAATACAATGATGTCTTAGGGCCACTTAGACCATTTCGAATTCAATTGTTATATTGTATACTTACTCTTCGTGGTGCAGTGCATAGTGTGTTGATTTTCGGTGTTAGCATCCTAGGTTCGAATCCCTGGACTGCCACATGTGTTGTTAATTTCATTAATCGATTTTAGGAGTAGAGTTGGTTGGTGGAGAGAACATAATAAATCATATAGGAACCACCATGTTATTTGTTGGGCCAATCCAAGTTCATTTAGTTATCCTTCTAATGTTTTGAAAATGGGGCACGATTGTAGGGGGTCCAAAAATTGACCCTTTCTTCACATCTACAGGTACCTCAGCGTATGGGACCAAGGCAGTCTTCCTTCGCACAGGGAAGAGCCTCAACCTTCCCCTCCAAGACCTCAGGAACTGACCGCCCTCAGGAGACTTTGATATATATATATATATATTTTTTTTTTTTTTTTTTTTTTTTTTATGATAGTAACTTAAAAAACACTAGTTATTTGTTATTAAATTTGGAAAAAAAATACAATTTACACTTAATTTTTCATTGAAACCTAATCAAATATTAACGAATGGTTGAATTAATTTTAGGAATTTTGAAAATTAAATTAGGTCTTAAGGTTTGGGAGATTTTTATGTTGAAGTCGCGGTTGCGGATTCGCAACATCTTTACCTGATAATTGTGGTGTAATTCGATTTATGTTGGGTAGATTTGATTTACGTTGGGTAGGTTAGCTAGTTTTAGGCACATTCGGCGAACGAACGGGAGTAACGAGAGAAACACCCGTGGGACGACTTTGGTGTGGAGGTTGTAGTGAGCTCCCGTTGTATTTACTGAGTGTAGTGTTGCTGTGAGAGATGAATAGATTCAGCCGAGGTCGGTGGTTCGTGTGGGCATCACTGTAGCTGTAGGTCAGGTTGGATTGTGGTTTGTGGTCATCACTGTAGCTGTAGGTCAGGTTGGATTGTGGTTTGTGGTCTCAGTTTCTGGAGCGTTGACGGCGCTTGGATGTGGAATAGGCCTAGGCTTTCAGCGCTGCTCTACAGGGATATTCTCACCGTGAGGTAAGGGTGCTAACATTTTGTATTTCAACCACAAGCTATCCGGGCTTATACTAGTCACCATGTCTGGAAAAGGAAAGGTGAGTAGTGAAATGATGAAGTCATATGATGGTAAGGGCGACGTGGTGGCGTGGCTAAAGAAGGCAGAGTTGGTGGCGAAACTGTTGAAAATTGAAGACTTGGCTAGTTTCATACCACTGTACTTGGAGGGAGATGCGTTACCCTTGTACCTTGAAATGAGTGAGAATGATCAATCAGATGCTAAGATGATAAGTGTTAGATTGAAGGAGGCTTTTACACAGGGAATGTTTGAGGCACATGGAAGGCTAAAGAGGGTGATATGGACAGGTGAGCGGGTGGATGTCTTTGCTAACGAGATAAGGAGGGTGGCAGGGCTAGCTGGGTGGAAGGGAGAGGGCTGTGAAGCTAGCTTTTATAACTGGGTTTCGGACAGGATATCAATGGAGCTGCAGCAGGTTAAGGACGTTGAGTCGGTGAGCGTGAGTGAATTAATTGTTAGGGCTAGAGTATTGGCGTCAGGAGGAAGCCAAGAAGTTGCAACGGTTGCTACTGGGGGGCCGGAAGTGGAGGCAAGGTGGCAGGCTCCACGGGGTGAGCCGAGTGGCAGGAAATGGAAGGCGGCGCAGGCGCGTGGGTTCAAAGGTCGCTGCTTCATATGTGGTGGCTCTCACATGGCAAAGGAGTGTAAGGAGCCGAAGCCAGCCATAACTTGCTATCGGTGTGGGAAGGAGGGTCACATAGCGAGCCGTTGCAACCAGGGAAACGGTCAAGGGGGAGCTGCTGCGTCGGAAGCTATCCCTTCAGTCGAGTAAAGGCGCTCCTAAGCTCCCTGCCAGTGGTGGAGGTACTGGTGGGGGGGAAAGGGGCAAGAACCCTTGTGGATAATGGCTGTTCGACCACTGTGTTGGCCTCTCGTTTAGTAGGAAAGTGTGAGGGAGAGGACGCTAGGCTGGTTGCAGTCGATGGAAGAGAGATAAGGTGTGAGGGAGCCAGAGAAGTGGAGTTGAGAGTGCGAGGAATCCGATTGTGGATCAGGGCCATAGTACTTGATAGAGTAATTGACGGCATTGATGTAGTGATGGGGATGGATGTAATCAGCCAACTGGGTGGCGCTACGATTTTAAATGGAAGAGTACCGGTAACGTTTGGGAAGGTACCGGTAAGCCGTTCAACTGCCGAGAGTGGAGAGACCCAATGCACTGTAGCCATAAAGTCGGAAGGGAGGGTTGTGAAGCTGACGGAGACTGAAGAGCTGAAAGATAAGTTCGCAAAGGCAGCCGGGGTTGTTGAGCCAAAGAGAGGGGTGTTGAAGACAGACACCGAATGGGGGGCTGATCCATGCAAGATTGAGGATAAGGATTTTGTTGCGGTATTTGATGGTAAGAAGTGGGTAGTCGAGTGGTTGTTGAAAGGAGAGTTGCCTGTTTTGAAGAACAAAGTTGGTTGTTACGAACATGCTATGAAAGAGGGAGTGAGAGAAGATTTTGACAAGGAGGTGAAGAGGTGGATTGATGAGGGCATTCTGCTGCCGTGGGGGGAGGAAGTGGAGAGTGGAGTGTTGCCGTTGATGGCGGTGGTTCAACCGACGAAAAACAAGGTACGGCCTGTATTGGATTATCGTGAACTTAAGCGGACCGACCGGTTAATTTAGGCTTAAAAAACTCGAAATCCTGAAAATACCAATAGGTGTTTACTCAACAAGATTCAACATCCCTTCATAAGCCAGTGAAATGTTATTAGTGAAAACCCATTGGATTTTTTTTTTTTTTTTATGTTTTCCAAACTTTTCCTGTAATTCTAAAAACGTTATATAGCGAACTTTGAAATTAACATGATCAGTAACTACTGGTCGTACGAGGAGCATACCTATATAAATCGAAAGAGAGTAAGCTACTCTACATCCTCCCATACGCTTTATCTTCTAGTTTGCCATGTTCCCGCGTAAAATATTGTAAATCTAAAAAACAAAAGTAAAAATGTTCACCTAATGACCTTAGACTTTCACCTGTTTTTCTCAGAACCTATATTGCCGCACTATCGGATGTTATTCTACAGTTATTATTGGACCTATAGGAATGGTGTATATACCATTGGAAAGGTAATTAAAAACACTAAAAGGCCTATAAAGCCAATTTACTCTAGTAATTTAATTTTGTTCACAATATGTCGTCAAAGTTGTAATTTTCTATAAATATATTCGCCTGAATCCGTAATCACCTAAATCGAACAAATACACAAAATATATAAAAACAAATTTATAGAAACTACAGATACACCTTTTGTGAGTTGTTTGATCACATAAAACATGTGCTATGGGGATTTCTGTAGGAGTTTATCATTTTCTGCATTGCTATGATTTTCAACATTTTTTTTACCTAAATTGCAAGAAAAAAGCAAATTTTTGTTATGTTTCATCTAGTTTTATGGTCATATACACCTGTGCCAAATTTAATTTAAATTGAAAGTAAGACCTGGAAGTTTGTAATTAACCGGTCGGTCCCCTTAACCTCTCCGCTGCGTAGGTGGAGTATTGGCCACTGTGCGGAGGTATTTAGACTGTTTCCTAAACTCAAATCGTCATCGTACCATAAATATCATTAACCCTTAAAGATCGGGGTCGGACTTAAGTCCGGTTCCAATTTGCAGCAAGTTAGGAGCATTTTTAAGGCTTTTAAAGGGTTAAAATCGAGTGCAACGTGCCAGACAGCCGACTCCCATGGCTTACCGCCGCCCATTAACTCATGTTCCTTGTGTTCTCGAGATGCTGGCAGTGTTGCCAGTAGTGAGTATAGCTGGGAAAAATATGCCGCTATACGCTAAACTCCCATGTTACTGGTATCACTGTATGAGAACCACGAGTGCTACGTAGCTCGTTCTGGTCTCATTTTGAAGCTTTTAGCGCCTAGTTTTTTGCTAAATAATTTTGTTTTTCATGCAGATACTTGATTTATCATGCAGGAGGGCCTGAATATGCCCAAATAAGCCCAAAACCCCCTGCTAGACAAGGGTTAATACTTATTCATATGCGCCTTTTTTACGTTGATTATAAAGGTATTAACCTGTTACAGCAATAAAACAAGTGGACACAGCGTTTGGATGATCAAAATCGGCGATAGATGCCGGGAGTTACATAAGTTATGGCTGAGGCAGCCTGCCAGCCAGCCAGCCGGCCAGACGGCTGGAGAGACACTGTTGCGTGGTAGTCTCTCTCTCGCTCTTTCCCACGCTTGGTAACACAGACGACCACGCCCTGCTAGCAACTTGCTAATGTTAGCACGAATATATACCTAAGAATAAGGGAATAACAGGGAGAAAAGGTGATAATAAAGGGGGGAGGGTGGAAGGAGGGGATGTGGAGGAGTGATATTTGGCATGGCGAAGGGGCAATAATTAAAAAATATATATATATATATAATATATATATATATATATATATATACTGGGCTGATTTAAATGTTTTTTTTTTTATGCCATGGATTATATAAAGAGTTCCGCAGCCCACCGGTAGGCCTTATATAAGGAGATCTGCACTTGCTGGGTTAATACCCACGTGATGAGTCACACAGGCGATGACGTCGCGGATGTGTGCGGCGAGACACTCAGGGAGTGGAGGCAGATGGGTGGGACCTCGACCATTGTGGATTTGAAGTCCGCTTATTTACAAATTCATGTGACAGAGAAGCTCTGGTAGTACCAGCTGGTGAGATACAAGGGGAAAACGTATTGCTTGACGAGGTTGGGTTTTGGGTTGAATTCGGCTCCAAGAATCATGGCAAGTATACTCAAGACAGTGCTGAGGAAAACGCACAAGACGAAGACTGCCACGAATTCATATATTGACAATATACGAGTGGATGAGACTGTGGTGACGGCAGCCGAGGTTGTAAAGCACTTGGCCAGGTTTGGATTGGCCACAAAGGAGCCGCAGCCGTTGGAAGGGGGTGCGGCATTGGGCTAGAGATTAGAGAGATATAGAACAGGCGAGCTAGTATTCCAGAGAGGTAATGAGGTTCCGGAAATTAGGGAGAACTGGAGTAGGAGAGAGCTATTCTCAGCTTGTGGAAGGCTGGTGGGCCACTATCCCATTGCAGGATGGCTGCGGGTAGCATGTAGTTACATTAAGAGGAGAGCGGAAGGTGTAAGATGGGAAGACAAGGTCGGAAAAGAGACAGTCACGATGATGCAAGATGTCATAGAAAGAGTGAGACGCGAAGACCCAGTGAGAGGAAGATGGTACACTCCGAAGTCGGAGAATGGGGTTGTATGGTGTGACGCAAGTAGTATAGCGACAGGCGTGATATTAGAGATAGGTAATGTAGAAGTTGAGGATGCTGCGTGGTTGAGGAAGAAGCAAGACTACAGTCATATCAATGTGGCCGAGTTGGATGCGGTATTGAAAGGTATTAATTTGGCCTGGAAGTGGGGTTTGAATGAGATCAAGGTTCGAACTGATTCTGCTACAGTGTTTGGTTGGCTGAAATCAGGGGTGACGGAAGAGAAAAGAGTTCGAACGAAGGGAACCTCAAAACTGATTGTGAAGCGTCGTCTGGGAATTCTGAGGGAGTTGAAAGATGTGTATGGTCTGCAGTTGTGTGTAGTTTTTGTGTCATCAGAGAAGAACAAGGTAGATGCCCTAACAAGAGTAAAGAAATTATGGCTCGGGGTGCCAGAGGAGACAAAAGAGGTGGCTATGGTGTGTTGCTTGGGAGTACCAAGTGTAATGGAGCTACATCAAATGCACCACATGGACGCTGTTTGTGGCAAGGAAGGATGACCCTGCAGTCTCGAGGGACAACGTTCGAGAGATGGTGAGACGTTGTGACAGATGTCAGTCGATTGACCCTGCACCGAGTGTACATATGTCTGGGAAGATTAGAGTGGATAATGATTGGCAAAGGTTGGCGGTTGATGTGACACACTATCGGCAGGGGTTGTACCTATCTATGGTAGACTGCGGACCTGGACGGGTTGCTATCTGGAGGGAATTAAGAGCAGAGAATGCGGAAGAGATTGCAGGTGTGCTGAATGAGATCTTCCAAGAGAGGGGCCCAGTTGATGAGGTGTTGATGGATAACGGTACTGCTTTTCGGTCGCAGGCTTTGAAGGACATGCTTGATAGGTGGAATGTCTGACGTTTCTTTAGAGCTGCGTATCGCCCAAGTGGGAACGGAATTGTGGAAAGACATCATCGGACAATCAAGGCGATGGCAGAGAGGGGAAAGGTAGCGCCTATGAAAGCAGTATTTTGGTATAATATGTCCCCTAGGTCAGGTCAGGATAAGAGAACCGTACCACAAAGAGCATTACTTCAGTATGAATGGCGACATCCATGTGCGGTGCCGATGGCCATTGGGGGGGGGGGAGGAAGGGCCTGCCTCTATCCAAATTGGGGAGGAGATTTGGGTGAAGCCCCCAAACACAAAGTGTACATCCCAGTGGGGGAGGGGTACTGTGACGGACGTGCATTCCAGGAATAACCTCAGTGTCGACGGGATGCCACGTCACATCTTGGACGTCAGAAGAGTGGTAGAGTCTTCAACTGCTCTACAGGGATATTCTCACCGTGAGGTAAGGGTGCTAACATTTTGTATTTCAACCACAATAATCATCGTTTTTGAGTGTCACCTATCCAGGGTTAATGCATCTATCCACACAAATTAAACGTATAAACTAGAAAGAATTAGTAAGGAATTAAACACAGTATATTTTGAACACCACAAACAGGTACTTATTCAGGTACTAAATATATATAACAACACCATAATGTTAGAAGGTAATTCTATAGGCTTCTGTGATGTACCAAAGCACAAAATTGTACGACAAACATGAAAACTCGCCCCATCTACTTTCCAGGCTATATATCGTATAAATACGATAGAATATGACTCTTTTGTGATCTCGTATGTCTCTGTGACGTCACGATCGCTCCTACAGCACAACGTAGGACGAGTAGATCGTATATTATAAGATAGTAAATAAGTTAAGTTATAAAAGGCCTAATATGCTATTAAGCAATATTTCCATGGTCTTTTGTAGTATATATGAATTTATCGTATATATTAATATAATTTATCGTATAGAGCATCCTAGATGCGGTACGATAATTTGGGCTCCTGGCGTTTTGCCAAGGCAGCAAGGTGTGCCTTCGAGGAACACCAGAGCCTTCACGAACACCAACCAGTTAACATCTAATTTTCCGCCCTCAGTTGATCGTGCTTTTGTGCCTCTAATCACAATACACATACAGCCATACACACAGCTACACAATCACGACGCTCTCATCGACGCCATGACTGACAGACAGATAAGCATAATATTCATGTCCATTCCCATGTAATAATTTATTCTCTCTTTAACTTGACTCGTGTCTCGGGACCGAAGTGTCGATCCCCATTGTCCACCGCCATATTGGGTAAAACGTTCTCCCTTGCCTCATTGCCACGTGGAACTATTGGTGAGTTAATTCCTGGCTAATATTAACCCTTATAACCTTACCCTATACATAAATTTATTATGTGAGACCTTTGGATATAAATTAGCTTGTTTCAGATTGAATTCAATTTAGATATGGAGTAGTTTTCATTTAGATTGATTTTATTTGATTCATTATAGCTTAGTAATATTTAACTTCCATTGATAGTTTACCACATTGGTGGCCAGACCCGGGAATTAGCCACCAGTAAGGGATTTTAAGGCAATGAAAAAGGGGACATATAACAGGATGCAGGAACAACCCTATGATAAACTGGCAAGGCTAGCCAAGCGATGGTTAGAGCCGGAATGCAGGGTCACATCGTTGCACCTGCCTAAGTCCTGCATCCCACCCATCATCTTTCCCCAATAATTTTCTTTTCCATTTCAGACTTCCTGTGACATATGACCTGACCTAAAAAAAAATCTTGTTCAATATGATCCATTAGTAGGTTGTTGTTGTTGTTGTTGTTCCCTAAGCTGCCTGGCCGAACAGCCCCGAGTCCCTGAGAAAGGCCATGGCCACGATCGGGCTTTCCCACAGAGCTCTCATTGAGTGTAGATTGTGTTGTTGGCGTAAGTGGTTGTGTGAAATGCAGTCTTCTATGATGTGTTTAATGGTATGGGGTGCTGTGTTACATCCCGGGCAGGCGTCGACAACGGAGTCATCCAGTCTCTTCTGATAGCTCAGGAGAGCTGGATGGTGTCCGCATCTCAGCCTGGCCAGGTGGACTCTGTCCTCGCGAGGAAGGGAGGATTCTGAAGGATGGATTTCGGGAGGTCGTGCATGCAGCTGCGTGTTGTCTGTGAGTGAGTGGATGGATCAGTGAGAGATATGAGAATGGATGTGCTTCTGGAAGTTGGTTCGGGGTGGGCAGGGAGGGAGAGAGGACAATAATTGAGTGTGATACCGTGTGCTGGGTGTTGTTTTGATATTTCTTGGTGTCTGTGGGTGTGTTGCCATGTAGTTAAGTGGGTGGTCTTGCTTCGTGGAGGCTGCTGCCAGGAATTGAGTGCCTCTCATGTCCAGATGGTCTTTGACTTTGAGGATTTGGGTTTCTTGATGCAGGTGATCTGTGGGTGCAGTAGCTGTGCAGCCTGTAATGATCTTCAGGGCTTTGTTTTGAATAGTCTGTAAGGTCTTATGATGTATTTCAGCTAGGTTAGAAGCCCAGGCTGGGCTTGCGTATTCCATCACTGATCTTATGTATTGTTTATATACTGTGGTGGTAGTTTCTTTGTTGTGTCCAAATTTTGTGTGAGCAAGTGACCTGAGGGCGTTAAGTCTGGGTGTCAGTTTGTTTTTAATGTTTGTGGTGTGCTGTTTGAATGTCATATGAGTATCATATGTTACTCCTAGGATTTTGGGTGTGTGTGTATGTGTTAGGGGTGTGTTGTTTATGGTGAGTTGAGGGATGTATTCGTGTTCTCCTGTCCAACTTGTGAGCAGGGTTGCGGTGGATTTGGCTGAGGCTAGATTAAGTCTGTTTGTAGTGCACCAGCCATGTAGTGTGTTGAGATAGGGTTGAAGGAGATCTGTTACTCTTTTTGGGTCATGGTGTGTGCATGTGAGTGTTATGTCATCTGCATAGGAGGCTAAGTTTATTTGGGGCGTATTGGGTGTAGTTATATCGTGCATGTACAGATTGAAGAGTGCGGGTGATAGGACGGATCATTGTGGGACTCCGTTTGGAAAGTTTCTGATTTTAGATGACTGACCGGCAAAAGATACGTATGCACATCTGCCTGCTAGGAAGTTGGCCAGCCACCTTTTTGTGTTGTTGTGCATGTTTGTGTTGTAGATTTTGTTTGTTAGGTTGTGGCGGGGGATGGCATCGAAGGCTTTACTAATGTCGAGTGTGGCTAATAGTGATCTGTGTGGTGGTCTAGCTGAGTTGATGCCGTCGAAAGCTCTTTGTGTAAGGTCTGTGAGAAGAGTGTTTGTGGAGTGCAGTGGCCTAAAGCCATGTTGTGTTGGAGCTAGGGGTAGATCAGGTGTAATTAGTTGTAATACTAGGCATTCCATGACTTTGGAGGGGGAACAAATTAGGTAGGTCCATTAGTAGGTATTGCTATTTAGTGTACTATTTTTTCTCCATAACACAGAAGTCCGCCGGTCGGCGTCTCTTAAATAGACTATTATTTGGCCGTTGTCTTTGTAACGTAACATTTAGATACATAGCCTATAGGCGCATATGCAAAATTAATAAAGACAATAAAGAGACACCGTCTAGTGGGGTGCTGAGCAAAGCCCCTAAAAATCAAAGGGCGGGACTTCGGGGAGTATTAAATAGGCTAATTGTGGACGTCAACACTTTCATCACTACTGCTGAACTAGAGGAATTGGAGGCTAGATTAGAAAACGTCCAGGCTACCCACGGTCGTATTACGGCTCTTAGTGAGGTGATTGTGGCTGACATGACAGAGGAGGAAGAGATAGTTACAGAGTGTGATAATCACGCCCTCTATGACGAACCTGTCTTTAGAGCGAAGTACCTATTACAGCGTGCTGTCGCGAGTAAGAAGGGAGACGATAATGAAGCCCATAGAAGGGCTGACCCAAAAATACTGTACACCTCCCAAAGCTCAATCTTCCTACATTTGGGGGCAAGTTAACTGAGTGGTTAGCTTTTTGGGACGTATTTCGATCTACGGTTCATGAGTCCTCTTTGGATAATGTCTGCAAGTTTCACTATCTGAAGGGACAAATGGAAGGAGAGGCCTTACATTTGATAGAGGGTTTTGCAGTAGTGGGTGGTAGTTATCTTGAAGCGGTACACTTATTAGAGTCCACATACGGGGATAGAGAGCAGTTGAAGATGGCCCATGTCGTTGCCTTGTTGGAGCTCGCAGAACCATAGTATAAGGTTGATGAGTTGACAAACTTCAGGGCAAATATGGAGTACCATACTCGATCGCTAGACACCCTAGGGCTTACCACGCAGGAAATGATAGTCATTATCTTGTGTCAGAAGCTTCCTATGTCAATACTTGATAAGGTAAGATCATTTGAACTGGGGGAGTTAAAAACTCAGTTCAGTAGGTTCAGTAGGAAATCAATAATCTACAGTTGAACAAAGGGAGAATGTATGTGTCGGGAGGGAGTGAGAATGTGGAGAAGAGGGGAACAGTAAGCATGACAGTGGGGACTAAAGAAAAGAAAGAGGGTGCATATAAGAAACCTGCTCAGATTCTATGTAAGCTATGTAACAACAAACATAAATGGAGTTTCTGCGTAAAATACCCAACAAATGAGACAAAACTAGCACAGGCGAAAAGATTTAAGCTATGTGTAGGTTGTCTAAGTAAGGAACATGGTAAGCTGGGACAATGTACTGCTACATACTTAAGGCCCTGTTGCCACTGCAAAGGACATCACTTTGATAAGTTGTGTCCTATTATTGTTTACCTGTGCAACATCTCGAGCGGTACACCTAGAACTATGAAATAATATGTCTAGCGAAGAATTTATGCTGGTGTTCAGACGGTTTTGTGCCCGTCGTTCATTTCCTCAACTCATTCTTAGCGACAATGCTCCCACTTATGTCCAAGCATCAAAATATCTAAAGGATATGAGTAGTGATCCTACTATCATCACTTTTTTGGGAGAGAAGAAGTGCGAATGGAGGTTCATTCCAGTTAAGGCACCTTGGTTTGGTGGAATGTGGGAACGATGTGTCGGCATAGTAAAGTCAGGACTCAGAGCGGTTGTAGGACGTGCTATATTAAAGAAGAGTGAGTTGACGACAGTCCTCACACAGATAGAGGCAGTCGTGAATAATCGCCCGCTTCCATATGTGTACACCGACCTGCAGGAACCACTACCATTAACACCTTACGAGCGGCCTATGCGGTTTATTTATGTGTACCGCACAGCGGGGTGTTTTTAGCCAAAATAGGGCTGTTTACGTGATCATTTTCATGCCTAAATAAGACCCAGAACGTAAAACAAATACCTATCCCTGAAAGGGCATAAACAGAGCTTTCGAATGACACCATAACGATCCTTGTATGATGGATAGTTTTCTTGCAATAACCGTGCAACGCGAGTGCAAAAAGCAGGTAATTCGGTACTTTCAGTACATAATTGAGTATGTAGCGAGTGAGAGAGGGAGGAGGGAGCTGAGATTTGTGTCAGTAGGTTCGCCGCGGTGGTCTGGAGCAGTCATACGCTCGCTAGTCTCCTGCCACCACTTGTCTCTCTCTCTCAGCCACATTACGTGCTGAAATTGCCACTCGAGTTATGTCGAGCGCCGCCACATAGTCCAGCTTTTTTTAACTCGACTTATGTTGCTCGCCGCTAAATAAGGGTTAACGCCAGCTCACTTGCTATACGGAAAACCATTGACTGCGTTTCCATCTGATTTCCAATCCATAGTAGAGTTAGAGGATCCCTCGTTGTACTCTGAGGTAGCGGTGTCTAAGAGATACCAGTATATATCCAGGATAATCAAGGATTTTAGGAAATGGTGGATTAGTGAATATCTGCTAGCATTGAGGGAAAAGAGTGTTACTTCCTCTGGTAGACCAACGGCACCTACTGTTGGTGACGTTGTTTTAATTAAAGAAGATAGTCCTCGTTTATACTGGAAATTGGGCCGCGTGTTGGAGGTATACAAGGGGGCAGACTCTGTAGAGCGGGTGGCGCTATTGAAGACAGCCACTGGAACTACTGTTCGTCCTATCGCACGTTTGTACGCTTTGGAGCTCGATTCCGCATTGCAATCTGACGCTCCACCTGTTATTGCTGGGTCCGAGGATTCTCAAAGGAACGACTCACCTCTTACTGATGGTGATCATTCTCGGACCGGGACGCGTCCCAGACGCGCTGCTGCTGGCGCCGTCGACTTGTGGCGTCAGAAGATAGCCACTGGGCAACTTTAGGTTTAAGGTGGGGTTCATGTATTTTTTTGTGGGGGGAGTGTATCGTATAAATACGATAGAATATGACTCTTTTGTGATCTCGTATGTCTCTGTGACGTCACGATCGCTCCTATAGCATGACGTAGGATGAGTAGATCATATATTATAAGATTGTAAATAAGTTAAGTTATAAAAGGCCTAATATGCTATTAAGCAATATTGCCATGGTATTATGTAGTATATATGAATTATCGTATATATTAATATAATTTATCGTATAGAGCAACCTAGATGCGGTACGATAATTTGGGCTCCTGGCGTTTTGCCAAGGCAGCAAGGTGTGCCTTCGACAAGTTCGAGGAACACCAGAGCCTTCACGAACACCAACCAGTTTACATCTAATTTTCCGCCCTCAGTTGATCGTGCTTTTGTGCCTCTAATCACAATACACATACAGCAATACACACAGCTACACCATCACGACGCTCTCATCGACGCCATGACTAACAGACAGATAAGCATAATATTCATGTCCATTCCCATGTAATAATTTCTTCTTTCTTTAACTTGACTCGTGTCTCGGGACCGAAGTCTCGATCCCCATTGTCCACCGCCATATTGGGTAAAACGTTCTCCCTTGCCTCATTGCCACGTGGAACTATTGGTGAGTTAATTCCTGGCTAATATTAACCCTTATAACCTTACGCTATATATAAATTTATTATGTGAGACCTTTGGATATAAATTAGCTTGTTTCAGATTGAATTCAATTTAGATATGGAGTAGTTTTCATTTAGATTGATTTTATTTGATTCATTATAGCTTAGTAATATTTAGCTTCCATTGATAGTTTACCACACTATAGATTAGCACATGCTCAACGAGAGAATGTAGTAGCTGACATTAGAGACATGCTAGATATTAAACCATCAGTATCAAGTTGGCATTCACCCATCTTTCTCGTACCTAAGAAAAAAGTAGGCGAGTATAGATTAGTAGTTGACTTTAGAAAACTAAATGACGTAATTGAAGATGACATTTTTTATGTGCCATCCATCACAGAAGTCATGAATAATTTGAACATGAAGACTAAAACCTTCTCCACCATTGATTTGGAATCTGGCTTTCATCAAATTGATCTTGACACAGCCTTTTCGACTCCTTCAGGCACTTATTAATTCACTAGACTCCCACAAGGATTCAAAACTAGTCCAGCCTTCTTCCAAAGGCTTATGTCCAAAATTCTTGCAGACCACCTAGGAAGAGATATCCAAATTAAATAGATGATGTGATCATCATGTCCCCTGATATTGAATCACATATTGAGAGTTTAGACAAAATCTTGCATAAACTTAAAGATGCCTGTTAAAAATCAAACTAAAAAAGTTCAACTTCTTAAAGGTTAATGTTGAATTTCTTGGCCATGAATTGTCATCTGAAGGAATCAAAGCCACACTAGATTTAACTAAGGCTATATGTGATTTTCCATAACCAGAAAACGTAAAGCAGTTACTCCAGTTTCTGGGACTCTCTGGTTACTACCGGAGTTTTGTCCCAGGTTGTTCTAAGAAAGCCAAACCCCTGTTCAATCTTATTAGAAAAAAAAACACTGAGTATATTTGAAAAGATGAACATCATAAATCATTCTTAGAATTGAAGGCTGTATTAACTAATCCTCCCTGATTTGCTTATCCAGACTATTCACGTGCTTTTGCAATCCACACAGATGCTTCAAACCAGGGCTTTGGAGCATGTCTTATGCAGAAGGACTGTAGAGATAACACTCCAACCCCTAGGTTACGCTAGCATGACTCTAAAACCTTTATAATCTAATTACTCTGTCACTGATCTCGAAAGAGCACCCTTGATATGGGCACCCAAACCTTCAAGGACAAAATCCTTAGCTATAACATTGAAGTATGGACTGATCATAAGGCCCTCTTAAATTTGTTTGACCATAACAACCTATCTGGAAGAAGAGCACAGTGGAAGTTCATATTGAAGAGTTTCAACCCTAAGATATTTATGTTAAAGGTCACCTAAATGTGGTAGCGGACGCCCTTTCTCGTAACCCTGCTATTGTGTCTAACATAAACACGCTCAAATTGTCTGATGAGGATATGACGGTAGCCCAGAGGGGTGATCCGTCACTGATTGAGATCATTCTTGCACTAGAACAGAATAACGAATCACTGAAGAAAAGAGTAAAAGTAAATTTTGCAGAATACACTATCATAGGAAATGTCTTATATCACAAACAAAAGATCAAAGGTAAAACATCAGTTGGAAAGGCAAGTAATTCAACTCGTAATATCTAACACTTAAGTAAAGGAAACTCTTCTTTACATTCATGGTTCTGACTTTGTTGGTCACCCTGGGATTGAAAGAGCTATGCTCACCCTGGGATTGAAAGAGCTATGCTCACCCTGGGATTGAAAGAGCTATGCTCATGGCTCAAAAACAAATCTACTGGAAAACCATGAAGAAATATATAGAAGATCACATAAATGTGTGTGAGTCTTATGCTAGAACAAATCCTAAACTTACACCCCAAGCTAACCTACACAATTACCCAGTCCCTATTAAGCCCTTCCAAGTGATTGCCTTTGACCTCATGCAATTGCCCAACTCCAATAATGGCATGAGTTACCTCTTTTTAGCTTAACCAGCAAAAAGCTGACAATAGGACCCACCAATATAATTTCAGATCTATAGACGTGAATGCTATGCCGGGTTGTAATCCAACTGGCTTCAGTATTATCTATAATCAATCTGGGTTTCGGATATTTAGATTTGGAATATTGCTCAACAGGGACTCATCGAGCTTAGTGAATATGATAATTATTTACTCAATCAGGCCACGATAACACAATAAACACACAGGTTAGATTACACTCTTATTTATTCAATTGCATGGTATACATAAAATGGGGTACTATACTATACTATTATATGAAACAGCAAGTAAGTAGAATGGTGAGTAAGAGAGTTAACTGGTTTTACTCTCTAATGAAGTTCAGTTTGTCACTTACATAGTAATTGAAGAGTGAAAATACGCAATGATAGACAGATACATATATACACAAACAAGAATCATTGACAACAATACATATGCTAGTAAAGTGTCCAACGCGAAGTATTCTGACAAAGACACGGTAGGCTGTGAAACGTATCATTCAGCTGCACCGGAGTATGCATGGTAGGCAACAGGAAGCGCTCAGGTGAGAACATCATAGGTGCCGCGCTATAGACTATAGACAGGTGGACTGCGGTCACGGAAAATAACAATTTGCTTTAATGCGATATTATATCAGGGACTAAATTTAGACGGTTTATTTGATTCTAGGGAGGAAAATAATTTAAATCTGAATTCAACTATCTAAGAGTTAATTGCGAATAATCTCTCACACGAGACATGAAAAATAATATTCGATCATAGATGAGGTCAAATCACACGGGTTGAGGAACTCAGATTCACAATAAATATAGTGACTGAATCTGAATAGATAAAATATAATTTAATATAGATTGGGATAAATTAACCAACTAATTAAGAAACGCAAATGAAAGAGCGTGATAAAATAGCTTAACAAATAGCTATCTAGAATGGGCGTACACAACGAAGTTGCACTTATGAAATACCAAATATGGCATGAAAGAAGTTCTGAATAAATTAACAAATTCCTTAAAGAACGCAGAACTACTGTAGCGTTGTATTATAACGTAAATACAATTATAATCAATGGATTACTAGATAAAGTAATAAATAGAATCAATAGCCAAATAGTAGGCGGAATCGATAAAGGAATATACAATCTGAATTCCTATATTGGTGTGGAAAGAATTACATGACCCGAGTAACGTATATCATCAGATTATTCACAAGAACTATTACAGATCAGATATCTTGATAAAGAGTTAATTCTAACTCAACGGAAAGGGGTCTTGACTTTCAAAAAAGGGAAATGATATTATAAGGATTCTCTGGCGATAATTAGGCAGATATATGGATCCTGAATTGGGGTAGGTTCTAGGTATATATTGGATTAAAGAAGGGAATCAGTTCACGTTATACACTTTCACTTCGAATTGGATACACAAAGAATAATAAACACATACTAATAAAATCTGAAAGTATTCTGACTAAATAACACGTGTAACAATGACTATGTAACATACGTACAATTAAGGTTATGAAGGATTAACATAGTTTATCTTAGCAATATCTCGTACTTAATGAATCACTGTACGGATCAAAATTAGAAATCTTACTCGGGTATCAAAGGTTCATGATAGATCTTGGCATAGATCTAGAGTTAACTATAATAAAATACTCGCAAATTTTATCTTACCTTCACAATAATAGCCACAACTTAAAACACTCAGAGACACTTAGGGTAAAGGGTAGAGGTAGCCATGAACGAGAATCTGGACAACGTAGGACTCGTGGTTCTGCTGGGATGGACGTCAGGGGGAATTGTCTCCCTCTCAGGTACAGAGGAAGTTGGTTTCGGGCTCCTCTACACGCTCTCGTTCAGGTTGAGCTTCAATACCAATCCTTTCCCACATGCCGGCTTAACCAGTGGAAGGAAGCAATAGTATTTGCTAACTTCCTTCAGTTTCAGTCAGACTATATTCGGGTTATGTCTAGGATTCAATTTGGTCTATCTCAATAACATAGGGACATGTGGATATCGTTATTTTGGCTATGGTGAAGGCAATCCTTAATCTAAAAATACATGGAAGTTATCTATCTACACACACAGAGATTCTTGATCTCTCGATATTGCTCCCTATTTTTAGAGGGCATTATGGTTGCGTAATGGATGATTTTCTGTTCAACGTAATATCTGGCTTTTCTTATTCTGCAGTCCATAGGTTTCTCACTATTCACTTTGGTTGCACTATTCCCAGTCTTCCTGGAAGGTATTGTAGAGGGGATATTGGGATTCCTATTGATGGCGATATTGAGATGGTTCTTGGTGTTGAACTTGCATAAAAAAAAATCACTATATTGCAAGTCGGGCTGGAACTGGTGATATACCTTGGGTATTTGTCTCGGTCTCTGTCATTGGAGGAGCCGGGGTCCCTGTGATTGGTCCGGACTCGAACTCCTTTTCGGGCAGACTGACCTAGATTCCCGGAAGTTTGAGCATGGGTAGATCCGGGAAAAGGGGTAGTCTGACCTATTCCGGCAGGTATTAAAGCCTGAGAAACTGGTCAGGTCTTATTGTCTCTCGCCTTCTCCTGGTGTTGTCTTTTCCTGTTCCTCTTGGTGTCTCTTATTACAGCTATTCTGGTACTGTTAGGTTGCTGCTCTCGGGGCGTGATTGGGGTGTGGCTGCTCAACCCCGCCATCTCAATGAATTTTTTATATTCATTATATAGATTTCACGTAGTTATTTATGATGATTGTTTAATTATTCTATGTATTCATAAACTCATATAATATGCAAGTTCAGTAGCTTAACTGCGACCGCATACACTCATTAATATTAATCCTTAATGTTTTATATTGCATTAATTTCATTTACAGTTTATTATTTACACTCTAATCTGGATTATTATCAATTTTATTCATTTGGTGAAGATTATCACACGTGGCCCGCAGAGGGCGTCACACGCATACCAGGGTGCAGACGCAAGGCGCAGTTGCAGTATGGCGCCAAAACACGCTCACAGTGTCACTCTATTGCCCATTTTGTGCCGGCTAGTGTACCCGACCAGATAAAAGGAGGGCCGCGCCGCATATCAAAACCTGCACCCCCGAGAGTCCCAGCCTCAGTCACACCGTCCCTGTTGTACCATCACGTCCTTTGCTATACCGTCATGTCCTTCACTATACCACCAAGTCCATCGTTGCCTACCACCATGTTCTGCATCGCCCCAACCACCCGCACAAGTACCCTCAATTACCTAAAAATTATACTATTACTGGAATAAAATAATATAAAATGAAAACCCGACTCCCAGATCCCGATTATTTCCAGCTTCCTGCGTTCGAGACCTTTAACCCTATTTTGGCCGAGGGAAGCCTTTTTGGACCTACCCAGTTTCGCTTCAATAAAAAAAAAAAAAAAACATAAACAAATTCTTTAAATCTCCAAACCTTTGTTTATATAATTTTGAGATTTAAAGGGGAGCGTCCGGTTCATACTCGTAATAGTGCTCAAAACGGCAATATTGCGCAACCCGATATATGGCATCATCACCCATCCCTCTGTCTTCAGTTAAAATCCTGAGGCAATATTCCGTCTGGAAGCATGTTATTTCTGGGCTAGTTTAAAGTTTTCGCGGGTCGCGGGTCGCGCAGACGCGTAGAAAATGCATTATGGGTTTCGGATCTGCAAAAAACAAAAACTAAAACCATGAATTTTTGGTGAAAATATGACGTTCTTAGATATTTTGCCTAACAGTATCTGGTACTCAACCCGGGTAACAACGAAGGGTGTGGTGGTGGTGGAGGAGAAAGAGCAGTGTGGTCCAAGCCGCGAGAGAGGTAGGTTGCGGCTGGCCGGCTGGCTTGCAACAGCTCTCGTGCCTTAGTACCTCACGTAAGAAAGTTCACTTGTCGGCGCAGTTCTGACGTAACCAAACATGCTACAACAATGTTTCTGGTGTCATTGGAAAGGGCATGAAATTCTCTACAACTCCACGTCGCCATTTGTTTTTATTTATTTCCCATTTCGACACAGCACCCCGAGACATTTGTCACCTAATTTGTACCTAATTTGTACCTAATTGTAAATGCCCTAATTCTACAATTAGATACAAAATGGAAAAAAGTATCAACGTAAAATTGAAACTACACCTATTGTTAGTACCCCCAATGCATTAAAACAATCCAGCAACAACATTTAAATGAGATTTTGATTTTACAAAAAGTCATAAATTTACACACCTAACTCAAAAAATAATTGTCCTAGAGAATTAAAATTTTGGAAATTTCTTAGTTGTTAGGTCCCCTATACGTGTACAAAATCTTATGAAATACAGACAAAATCCACTGACACGTTCTAGAGTAAAGCCGGACGCTCCCCTTAAGACGTTTCAAACCACTAGTTTGGCGGTATTAAGACGTTTCACACCATTGAGGTTTCGGTATGTTTTCTGGAATCAAGAGGTTATCAGCCTTTGATCGGGATATTATTCTCTCGCAAAATGTACAAATTAAGCTTGAAGAGTGGGTATTTTTTAGTCTGAAGGAAGTCTGGCAAGGAATTTTGTTATGGAACAAACTATAATGCATTGCTAGAAATTGACTGCATCTATCCAAATCCTCAATAATATTTAAACAAGCTATTGGCGCCTTCTGACGCTGTTGCCTCCACGTGTGACGTGTGACGTGCATTCCCTACTTGTGGCGCCGTGTAACACCCCGGTGTCGCAGCGTTATTTTTCACGTCGTAACGAGCCCACCTCACACAGCTCCACGGCGACCTACCATACTCTGCCATATTATGGTGAATGACCGGCTGCGTCGTCACGTTTGTCGCATAACAGCCGCCGCCACTCTGCGACGCCGTCCTGCATTCGTTACGTCCATCGCCATGACCTCACAATCGCCGACCCAAGCTTATTCAAGCTCAACTCCTGGGCTGACCCGACCCATACCGCACTCCTACGTGAGTTGCCGTCCATTACCGATGCGCGCAGCATTAGGTGCCGACCTCGTTAAAACCACTAAATTGTGGAGTCTCGTTACTTACAGTGGCATAGTGTGACAGGCCCTTTAAGACTCATTGAAACCAAGTCAATATTGTACTCTAAAACCTAACCCATAGACATAATATTGGACAAGCCCCTTAGGGCCCTTAACTTCTATTAGTCTAAATCTACTTTTAGTTTCTCCTCAATCATTAACACCTTAAGAGCGGCCTAGGCGGTATTTTCTATGTACCGCCCAGCGTTTTTTTTTTAACCATAAATGGGGTTGTTTCCGTGCTCTTTTTCATGCATAAACAAGACCCAGAGCGTAATACAAGTATGTATCCCTGAAAGGGCATAAATTGAGCTTTCCAATGACACCCGAACCATCCTTCTACGATCACTGGTTGTCTTGCAACGATCGTGCAACCGAAGGGCAAAATCGCTAAAATACGGTAATTTTCTTACATTATTACGTGTGAAACGAGTGAGAGAGGGTGGAGGAGGGTGCAGTAAATCTCAGTAGCTCCACGGCGGCCGTGGCGAGCGGTCAGGAGGTAATCTATGCTCCTCCCACCGCTCCGCTCTCTCTCAGAGCACATTACGTGCTCAACATTGCACTCGACAATAGCCGTGACCCGCATATGGGCACGTTTTCTTTAACTCAACATATGCCGGGTGCCGCCAGTTAACGGTTAATCCCAGTCTGAGTTTATAATCCTCACAAACTCATTCATAACCAGTTAGGAGTATATCTAAGCCATTGTATTGTCATATAACCATTATAGTTTATATCACATTGATTCTTTCCTTTACTCTTTTGATATAATTATTATTATTATTATTATTTTTGTTTGTGTATGTTAATGAGGGAGACAAAAGGCATAACTGCCTGCAGCGAGTGCCTCCCCCAGAGTTGAAAGAGGGACGTTCGAGCTAAAATGCCTGGACACACGGAGTTTGAAGAAATTCAAGTCATAGGAAAAGGGAAAGACTGATTCTGGGAGAGAGTTCCAGAGCTCAGCAGTTGAATAGAAGAAAGTCTGAGAATAGCGTTTCACTCTTGGGTTGGAGAGTTGCACAGAGTAGGGTGGGTTTGTGTTGCAAGACGGGTACTACGTACCCTACGTAGAGGAGGCGGTATACACTGGGAAAGCTCCGAGGAACACTTACTATTGTAGTAGCGATGGAATAGCGAGAGAGATGCAACATTGCGGCGAAGAGAGAGAGATTGCAGAGAGTTGGTGAGTGGACGGGAGTTAATGATACGAAAGGCTTTCCTTTCTAATTTGTCTAGGAGTGCGGTGTGAGAGGATCCTCCCCACACATGTGAACAATACTCAATACAGGGACACACTGTGCCTCTGTACAGAGCAAGTAGCTGCACAGGGGTAAAGAACCCCTAGAGGCGATTGAGTACAGCCAGCTTCTTCTAAGTCATGCTGACTTAGCATGACTGGTAATATGGTCCTTCCAAGTGAGAGCAGAAGAAAAAGAGACACTGAGAATATTGAGATAAGATGAAGGGTTGATTTTTGTATTGTTGAAGAATAAGGGATAGTCCTCTTGAGGTTCCCGACGGGTAGAAAGATGGAGAAATTGGGTCTTAGAAAAATTAAATGCAACAAGGTTTTCTCTACCCCAATTAGAATTAGTAGCTAGATCAGAAGATAAGTATTCTATGGCTTCTTTATGTTCGTCTTTGAGGGTGTTCTGGAAAACTAATTGAGTAGTGTAAGGTAGAGTCGTCTTCATATGAATGGATGGGACTGGATGTACAGTTGAGATCATTTATGAAAATTAGAACGAGAATAGGAGATAGGACGGAACCCTGAGGAACACCGGAGTTGATAGGATAAGGAAGTGAGCGATGGCCGTCCACAACCGCAGCTATGGAACGGCCGGAAAGGAAATTAGAGACAAAGGCACAGATGGAGGGATAGAAACCGAAGGAGGGTAGTTTAGAAATTATAGATTTGTGCCAGATTCTATCGAAAGCCTTCGATATGTCTAATGCAACAGAAAAAGTCTCACCGAAGTCTCAAAAGGAGGATGACCAAGAGTTACTAAGATATGAAAGAAGATCACCAGTAGAACGACCCTTAACCCCTTACGGACGGGGATGTTTGTAATTTATACTACCTGTGTGGCGGGAATATTTACCCTAATCGACCTTCATTCCATGCTCTTTTTCATGCATAAACCAGAGCCAGAGCGTAATACAATTATGTATCCGTGAAAGGGCGATAATAGAGCTTTCAAATGACACCTGAATCATCCTTGTACGACCACGGGTTCGCTTGCAACAGTGTTGCAACACGAGTGCAAAAACCCTAAAATACGGTAATTTCCTCAGTTAATCCTGGATCTCTTGAGACCAGGGGTGTGGAGGGTTGTGGTGGGGATCTCAGTTACCTCGCTCGGGCCATGCCGAGCGGTCAGAGCCCCTCTGTCATCCTCCCAACGGGTGAACTCTCTCTCAGAGCCGATAATGTGCTCAACTTCCCTTTCGACTATTGTCGGGCCCCGTGGGATAGGCCACTTTTCTCTCTCTCGACATATGTCGGGTCCCGCGGCCTGAGTGTTAAGGAAGCCATACTGGCGGTCTGAGAGCAGATTATGAGAAGACAAATGCTTAAGATATTTGGAAGCAAGAATAGTTTCAAAAATTTTAGAGATACAAGATGTGAGAAATAAATTGACCACACTGGGGCGTACCGAGGCCACTGGATCCTACCCCCTTGTAATTTCTTGGGGGAAGGTATTGGGAATGGTCCCTGGGTAGACTGGAACCGGAGTTCTGGGGGGGGGGGGGGGGGGGGTGATGCCCATTTGCCAGCCAAAATACCCAATTATGACTAAAAAAAACAAAAAAGAAACAACGTAAGTCCGATGGATCAAAACCGCACAGAACAAGGACAAATGCCCCCCACAACCTCAGACTTGCTAGTGTGAATGTTGGTAGTTTGAATCTGCGTGCAAATGAAGTGGCTGAGATGTGTGAGAGGAGGCGAGTGGACGTCTGCTGTGCCCAGGAAACACTCTGGAAGAGGCATGGGGCACAGTGGATTGCCGGAAGAAAGAAAAGATATAGGATCTACTGGATGGGGGTGGAGACTGATAAAGCGAAAGGAGGAGTGGATGTTCTGGTGGCTGAAGAGCTGGCGGAAAGTGTGCTTCAGATTACGAGAGTTAGTGAAAGGCTGATTGTTTTGAAGTTGAAAGTTGGTGAAAGAATTCTGAATGTGATATCTGCATGTGCCCCACAGGCTGGTCTACAGAAAGAGATAAAAGAGGACTTCTGGAATGACACCATCAGTGTTATTTCAGGCCTCTCGGAGAATGAAATAACAATTGTGGGGGGTGACCTGAATGGTCACGTGGGAGCAACTGCAGATGGATACGAGGGGGTACATGGAGGAAATGGTTACGGAAGGAGGAATCTGGAAGGCGAATATATACTGGAGTCCTGCGTTGCACTCAACATGGTTGTGTGTAACACGAAGTTCAAGAAAAGATAGAGCCATCTGATCACATATAACTCTGGGGTCTCCAGTAGCCAGATAGATTACTTCTTGGTTAACAGGAAAGACTGAACTGGTTCAAGATGTAAAGGTCATCCCGAGTGAAGAATGTATCCCCCAGCATAAGCTACTTGTGTGCGACATGAGCTTATACAGAGGTCCTAAGCGCAAGAAGGTATACATACCCAAAAGGAATGTGTGGCTGCTGAAGAACAAGGAAGTTAGGGATAGGTTTCATAGTGAACTGGAGGAAATGAATAGAAATAAGGAAGCTAGGGCTAACAATGTAAATAGTCAATGGGACTTTCTTAAGCATAGCCTTATCACTGCCACTGACAAAGTCTGTGGGAACACAAAGGGTCACCCCAGGAATAAGACCTCCTGGTGGTGGAACGATAAGGTAGAACATTCTGTGAAAGAGAAAAGGAGATGCTTCAAAGCATGGAAGAAGGGAGGCAGCAAGGAGGAATACCAGGCAGTTAAACGAACTGCCAAAAGAGTGATTTACAGTGCTAAAAAAGGCATTAAGGACCTGGTCCTCGAACAAGTGTGTAACACTGACAATCCCAATGGGATCTTCAACCTAGCTATGTAAGATAAAAATGACAGTAGGGATATTATAGGTGAACAGTGTGTTAGAAACGATAATGGGAAGATTGTGTATGCAGAAAATGAAATCAGAGAAGCATGGAAGGCACACTATGAACGATTGCTAAATGTAGAGTTACAATGGGATAAGGAACGGCTTAGTATCGAAAAACCAATATCTGGACCCCCTCCTTTGATAGCACCAGCTGTAGTGAGCGACGTAAGCAATAAATTGTAGGACGGCAAAGCTCCAGGGTGCTCTGACATTGTCGCTGAGATGATAAAAGCCTCAGGGGAGACTGGTGTCTACTTAGTCACTGAGTTGATAAACACCATTATTAAAGATGAGAAGATCCCAGAGGATTGGCTCAAAAGTATAATAGTAAATATATACAAAGGAAAAAGGGGATGCGCTAGATAGAGGAAATTATAGGGGCCTGAAAATGCTTGACCAAATCATGAAGGTCTGTGAGAGAGTCTTTGAGGGTTTGATCAGGCAAACCATCTCCATTGATGATATGCAGTTTGGTTTTATGCCAGGACGGGGTACAACCGATGCTATCTTCATAGTCAGGCAGATACAGGAAAGATACTTACTAAAAGGCAGGGATCTTTACTTTGTGTTTGTAGACCTGGAGAAGGCCTTTGATAGGGTACCTAGAGATGTTGTGCAGTGGGCTATGAGGAAACTTGGTGTGGAAAAGTGGTTGGTGCGTGTGATAATGAAGATGTATGAGGATTCGCGAAGTGCGGTGAGGGTGAAGGGTGTACTGAGTGATGAGTTCGCAGTCCGTGTTGGAGTCCATCAGGGTTCAGTGTTAAGCCCCCTCCTCTTTATTATGGTCTTGGAGGCACTGTCTAGAGCTTTTAGAGGCGGGCTCCCGTTGGAACTGTTTTATGCAGACGATTTAGTCCTAATAGCTGACAGTATGCAAGATGCTGAGGCCCCATTCAGAGAATGGAGAGAGGGCATGGCGAGCAAGGGTTTAAGAGTCAATATTAACAAAACCAAGCTATGCATTGTAGATTGAGACCAGGCAATGTTGAAAAGAGCGGTGCATACCCATGTGCAGTGTGTGGAAAGGGTGTGGGCGTTAACGCGATTCAATGTAGCATCTGTCGACGCTGGGTGCACCATGGGAATAAGCGCTGTAGTAGAATAAAGGGACCCCTGCCGAAGGATAAGTCAGAAATAGAGACATTTGAGTGTATAGTGTGCAAAGGCGAGCTTGTGTTAAGTTATGATCCTGTGGCTGTGAATTTTGGAAATGAGTCACTGGAGCTGGTGAACAAGTTTTGTTACCTAGAAGATACCATCTCTGCTGGTGGTGGGGCCGAGGCTGCCACTGTTGCTAGAATTAGATGTGGCTGGGGGAAGTTCAGAGAACTGCTGCCAATCCTGACCATGAAAAGAATGCTTCTCCCCCTGAAGGGAAATGTGTATGCCTCATGTGTTAGAAGTGCAATGACGTATGCCTCAGAAACATGGGCCGGTAAAGTAGAGGATGTCAACAGAATGGAACGTATGCCGATCTCAAATTCAAGAACTTGACAAGTGAAACAGCCCTTAACAGGGTTGCCTGGAACGCCCCCATTAGGACAAGAGACTGAAACTGCACGTATGTGTGAAACACTCAGTCTTAAAATGTTATGTATGTATGTATGTATGGTATCTGGGAAGTGTTGGCAACAACCTTCCAATAGGGTAACCTCATTAGAGTGAACCATATCCTAACAGAACCTGGTGATTGTAAATATTGTAAAGAATAATTAATAATAAGTAATTTAGAACTGTAAAAGATTTCCTTGCCCAAGTTAATTTAATTATAAAACCTTGTAGGATTAAAACTTAGGGGTACTGTATTAGGGATCAGTTTTGAAACTCCCGCGATCGCAGACACTCTCCACAATTTGTTGTGGTAACCTCAACCCTTGGATAATATGTTTACTAAATCGTTGTGAAACGAAATTTATATTAATATTTATATAATTAAATGCTTATTTTTCATTTATATGATTAAGTGAAGAGGGAATGAACCCTTGGTAACAAATTAGTTTATCATTTATTTAAGAGTCGGAAATTGAAGTTCTAACCAGACGCCATTAACCCGTCCAGCCCCGGCTAGTTTTGTAATGTTTGTTCACCAGAACCCGGCCGGTTTTCAAAAAATGGTTTTTATTCCAGAAACAATAGCGAATGGGTTAGGAATGAAGGAAAAACCACGAAAAACTGCTCAAAAAGCTTAAAGAATGGTCCTACAGAGCCCCCGAAAACGTATTTTACAAGAGTAAAAAATTGAAGGCAATTACCCCCAAAAAACAGGTTATTGCGCGCACACGCGCACGCACGTGGACTTTGAGAGTTTTCAACCATCGGCACGGTTGCGTGGGATACGTACACAGTTCCCATACAAATCTGAGCCCTCTTGAGTGGCTACACCTGAGGTTACGGTCGGCGCAATTAGGGTGACGCGCGAGGCGCGTCTCTGGGGCTGTGCGTTACATACATCGCCGACGCGTCATGCGCGTCGCTGGGGCTGTACGGGTTAAACTCTTGAACTATCAGGACGTGTCTCGTGACCTCCCACTACACTCCCCGCGCCCGGCCCGGAGTCCAGGACTTTAACCCTATCTATCGAAGCCAGAATCCTCTGAAACAACGCCAGGACCCTAGTTATAGCTAAGTCATTGATATACTGTATATGACCATTTATACAATGTTTAGTTAGGGTATCTGATAGATAGGCTATCATGGGTTAAAACTAGGCTATTAACCCACTGAGCCCCAGTGACGACACGTTGTCGTCGCCAATGTATGTAATGCTAGACCCCAGCGACGACAACGTGTCGGCTGCCACTAAAACCGCTATTATTCAGCTCGTATGGTAGGAAATGGCTTGAAAATTGGAGGGGACGTACCGTAGAGTGTTGGCGAACAGGGACGGTATGCGTGAACCGGCCAGCCAGGCCGCGTGTGTGGTGGTGGTGGGATTAGTGGCACCACTTTACCCACTTATTTCACCGCGACTATGGACCTTATCTACTCCTGTCGTATGGGAGCTAGAAGCTTGAGATTTGTGTGAGACACTCCTTAGGATGTACGCATTACAATGTCATACTCAGTTGTCACCCTAGTACTGCCGGGCGGGTGGTTATGCGGGGGAGGTGATGAATAACACTGTACCCACTTATATCCAAATGACTTTCGACCTCATTTACTCTGTCCTATGGTAGCTATGGGCTTGAAATTTGTGTGAGACAAACCTTAGGATGTACGCCTTACTTGACAATGCTCAGCTATCCCCCAAGTCCTGCCGGGCGGGTGGTCATGCGGGGGAGTTGATGAAAGACACTGTACCCACTTATCTCCCAACGACTTTCGACCTCATTTAATCTTGTCCTATGGTAGCTATTGGCTGGATATTTGTATGGGATATTCCTTAGGATGTAGGCAATGTATGGCAACCCACAAATCTCAGTTTGTTGGGACAAGGGACGTGCGTGACAAAGGAAAGTCAGTTTACCCATACATCTCGCGAGTGCAACACCATGTCGGATTTACCACGCCGTTACCCACGCAGGGGAATATCCCTGGCCGATGCCTTGGCCATAATTGAGGAGAGTGATGTGCCTGATAGTGACACTGGATCATCAAATGACGATTCAGAGGACGAATATAGTCCCACTGTGGCCGAGTATGATGAAATGCATGAGGAGGAACCCTATCTCCCCATCGCTGAACGGTACGCCAGGTTACAACAAAGGGAGGCGAGTAGCTATCGTTCCCCTGCTCCCCCCGTGACATAGTGGAGTCCAGAGCAAGTGGGGAAGAGGATAATGAGGAACAGGAAGATGACCCAGACCCCATGGCCTTCGTCAATATTCCACTTTCTCATCGTAGGGCTGACAAGAGAAGAGGTGAGGATGATGAGGAGGAGGAGGTGGGTCAAGCTCCGACACCACACATGCCTCGCCGTGGTGGTGCTCCCCCGCGTTTGCCTTCCCCACCACCCCCCATTCCCTCTCCACTAAAAGCACCAATCCCTCACACTTTCTATGGCTTGCGCAGGGGTGCAGCCATATTAGCAGCGCAGACATTGACTTCTTCTTCAGAAGCAACAGATGAGGATATGCCTGCTCTAGAATCATCTCCACCACGCCACCCACGCCCTTCCGCACGCCGCCTGTTTCCCTCATCACCCCGGATTGACTCGTCCCCACAATCACCTCCCGGACCACTACCATACTCACCTGTACCTTCTCCTCGGCCTGGGACCTCCCACAGACACGACACTCAGACACCATCACCGCCTGCGTCGCCACAACGCCCTGATCGTGCGCAACGCCCTATCAACGTACGTGGGCGTGCCCGTGGTCCTGTGCGTGGGCGTGGCCGAAGGGCTTCTAAGGTGACCCTAATACGCCCCACACCTGGTGGTGCGAGAGCAAGGGCTGGGTCGGCTCGACCAAGGCTGAGGGCAGGGGCAAGAGGGGCAAGAGTGGCAAGAGGGACAAGAGGGGCAAGAGGCAGGGCAGGGCCCTCCCGCCGCCCTGATGGTGACTCCCCTCCTGACCACTCTGACGACGAAGGTGCCCCTCAACCAGACGTGTGGGATTGGGTGGATGGAGACAACTTTGTGCCCACCGACTACAACTTTGTGGGCGCTGGGATTGCCGGCCCTACGCTCCCAAACCAGGGGCAGCAGACCACGAGGCTTGAAATCTTCAGGCAGTTCTTCACTACCAATCTCGTGGCTCTAATTGTTGACCAGACCAACTGGTACAATTATTATTTCATGGCTGGGAAGGAGCAGTCAAAATACTCTTCAAGGCTGTCATGGTCCTCCCTTGATGTCCCGGAGTTTTACACATTCTTGGCCGTTGTCATGCTGATGGGGGTCACAAGGAAATCCTCCATAAAAAAGTACTGGTCCTGGGATCCTCTCGTCCAAACCCCTATTTTTGGCCAAATAATGAGCAGAAATAGGTTCACAGCAATAATGGGGAACCTACATTTTATTGACAGCCTGGCAGCCCACACCAGAAATCAGAATCAACCCACAGCTATGAAGGACCCAATGGAGAGAATAAGACCCATTTTTGAGTACCTGAAGCTGAAGCTTGCTGCCGCCTTCAAACCCCATCAGAAGCTCATTATTGATGAAAGTTTGCTGCTGTGTAGGGGGGATATTGGCATCCGGCAGTACATGCCCAGCAAACGACATCGATATGGCCTGAAGACCTTCGTGATGTGTGACTGTCAATCCGGTTACATCCAGGACCTAATTCTGTATATGGGCAAGAAAACAGAATTGGTGGAAACGAGGAGATACGGAATTTCTGGGGCCGTCGTCATCACCATGCTGCAGGGCTACCTGGACAAGAGCCACATACTGTACCTGGACAACTGGTACACCAGCCCCTCCCGTGCCAAGTTCCTGCATAGCCGCACTACAGGAGTCTGTGGCACCGTCAGGAGGAATCGGATCTTTATGCCTGAACTACCACCTAGGCGGGAAAAGGGCTCCATCATCCACAAGCAGGCTAACAATGTCCTCATGTTGTCCTGGATGGATAAACGGGATGTGAACCTCCTCACAACAGTCCACCGTCCCATCTTCCAAGACAGCATGACATGTAGTATGACATTATAAGCCCTGTATATATATTGCTACACATATATCTCACTGCTTATATGCCTTTATCCCTGTAACTTTTAAACTCTCAACATTCTTATTAAACATTCTTCATTTATTGAACTCCCTATAACTTTATCTATCTCTTTAACATATAATATATTTGTTGTTACTTCCACTTAAATCAACACCCATTTCCTCTGTAAATGTAAACTGTATAAGGTATTTATCCGGTCCTACGTCATACCAGAATGCTGAGTTGATGCTGTGTTGCTTCAGCATCCTTGAACCCAGTCGATGCCTTCTTACTCAGGCATCTTCAGTTAGACTTCAACAGACCTCAGCCAGAGAGAGTCAGAGCTCTTTACTCCCTCTAGACTCTAGACTCAGACTCATCCTCTATAGCCAAGCTCCTATATCCCCTAGATATATTAGATCACACAAGTCATATATCACCTTGCTCCTAAGGCTTTTATTACAAGCCTTATCATATATCTGTACTTATATACCTGTACGTTTATACTTATTATCACTTATCCAATAATTAATGTCTTGTGTTATTACCTATAATCCCCTATATACTTAACATATAATATGGCGACCTTGCAAATAGCGTATTAAGGCTATACTTAAGTTTTTCCCCAATCTACCCCTCTACAATTATCAACATTACAAATCCCTAATTGTACCTTACATTTCATGTGAGGATAATTGCTGTACTTCAAACCCTGCCTACCAGCCTTGCAGTTTCTCCAAAAGCCTTACAGCCTGCCAGCCTGACAACCATACAGCCTGCCAGCCATTCTGCCAAGCTGCAAGCGTGTGCGTACGTCCATGGTACACACACAGTCACAACGCCTCGACCAGCCGCAACAACCACACACAACTAGCCGCTACGTGTGTACATCCGTACACACACACAACGCCCCTGCCTGTCGTACGACCAACTGATCAACACTGACACAACGTTCTCTAAGAGGAATCATGTGAGTGCTTAACTTTACTTAAAAGTGCATTGTTTAAGAGGATTAAGTGATCATGTTTTCAAAGCCTCAACCATTAGAGTTCACATATACCGCAGGTGTGATTACTAGATCACATTCTCAAAATGACCCACTGACACACTCACCCGCTGACACACACAGTCAAACACCAACAACACCACCACCACCACCACCACCACCTTTACCTACCCTCCCTCCACCTGATCAACCCCCACTTACACAATATTCGGAGGCCACAGATCACTTATTTACTCTGCCATCTAGAGTTAATGATAATAGACGTGCATCATTTTCTCAACCTCAGAACTCAAATACATGTTTCAACATCACTTATTCAAACAAACAAAACACAGCCCCTCCTATGCATTCAGCTTCTAGCTGGAATACTACTTGGGATGATGGTTCAACTCCCAGGGACAGACCTGTGGTGTCACCTATGAATGGTGCTACAGCTCATTCTGAAGGATTTTGGGATTTTCAACCCTCTGACCCTAAACCAAGGTTGTATGCCAACAGCAATATCTTTCAACCTCCTCAACAACAACAGGGTCTCTCACATCAAATTCCCATGTATGCCAACAGCAATATCTTTCAACCTCCTCAACAACAACAGGGTCTCCCTCCTAACATAAGTTGGAATATAGAAAAAAAAAAAACATACACAGTCACCAGCAATTTCCTACTATCAAACACGAAGCGGAACAATACCCAACACATCCTTTATCATCATCCCACCAACCCCATCAAATATCCTACCAACCTCAACAAGCACCTTACCAACCAAATATCCTTGAAATCATCCATCAGAACGCCCATAGGTTATTTTCTGGGAACACCCTCAAGAATTATTCTGTTCATGCTTTCATACAGGATGTAGACGGCGAAATTGCCATGAGAGGTGCCGGTCAAAATGATAACACCAAAGTGCAAATTTTCAAAGCTAGAATACACAAAGGTGATTCCAACTCAGCTCAGCTCCTTCTAGAGTCAGACAAAACAGAAGACTGCTCTTACGAGGAACTGAAAAGTATGTTCATTCAAAGATATGGCATACAGATGGCAGGTACATTCTCAGCTACTCACAGAATTGCTAATGAATTAAAGAACCACCAGAAATATCTAAATACCCCAGTCGATAGGATTGTTGCCACAGCTTCCACCATGACCAAATCACTTAGACATGAATTGAAGGATAAGGACTGGACACTCAAGCACGGCGGTGAGGAATACATGAATATCAAACAAGTGGCCAAGTTTGTTGGTTACATGATGGTATCAAACCTCCTTCCTGAATCCATAACGGGATTAATACAATCTATTCCATTCACCCCTAACGACACACTGGTAGATTTCTCTCAAACTGTCCATGCCAAATGTAAAGAGAATGGTCTAGACCACAAAATCCAATTCCTAACCAATCCCTCAAAACCCCAAGGTGTTGTAGCTGCTATTCACAATCACTCAACCTCCCCCAATCACACCAAACACTACAATGCTCACTCAAAACCTTTCGACCACTCACAGAAACCTAAACCTCATTACTCGCACAAGACACCCTATCTTTCTTCCAAATCTAACTCCAACCCACACAAATCTCCGACGAACTCTAACAGTAATGTCACCTGTTATTATTGCGGTAATCAGGGTCATATAACTCCTGAATGCCTCATCAAGGTAAGAGAGGAACAGGAGATGGCATCACATAAAGAACCATTTTGCCGCAAATGCAAATCTAAGGGTCATTGGACCAAGTTCTGCACTCACATGAAGGCTCTTAGGGAAAAGACTAGGACGGCCACACCAGGAAACACCAAAACGGCCACACCAGGAAACACCAAAACGGCCGCTTCAGTCAAGACAAAATCAACCAGTTCGGGGGAAGAATAGACGCCCAGCACGGTACTATACCTCCAAACTGTGCTGGGCGGACCAACAATGCCACCCAAACTCGACCCCTCAAATCTGTCGAAATAGGTTGTCTTGATAAATCTTCCTTGCTTTTACCCGCTAAATGCGAAGAGCATAATCTAAATCTCTTTTTAGACACAGGCTCCCCAGTGAATCTTATAAGTCTCAACAAATTTAATCTTATAAATTCTAATAATCAATTCAGTCAATCTTACCCTGATGTCAATATAAAATCAATCAGTGACAACCCATTAGAGACATTATCTAAGGTTTATCTACCTATCAAGATCACCGAAGAATTAGCAACACCCCTGCCATTCTATGTCATTAACAAACTCCCCATAAATGCCGACTTGCTCCTAGGGTTTGTTAGTATGAATATGCTCAAAATCATAATTTTCACCCATATGGACCAAGTTATGATCGGTGGTTTAAAAGGCGACACCATCGAATGCACACGCAGTAGTGAAACCTCTGTCAAAAGTACCACCAACCACCCAAAACAGGCATTCATTCACACTAAACCTAGACCCAAAAGAAAATTCAGTTTCAAAACTACTGTAAAATCCAGTCCCTTTTCGGTCACTCAAGAGGTCACTAAAAACCCCCCTGATGCCCCCACTCCTAGCTATCAATACACTGAGGTATCTATAGGTGATCTGATAACTGACCATTCCCTTACAGCTGACGTAATTTTGCAAGATGATGTAACTATTCAACCAAGATCATCTATGAAGGTAGAAACTTATGTCAATCAATTACCAGCTAATTATCACAAATACAGCATCATCACTCTTCCAGACACTACCTCCATAAAGGGTCTTATAACCACTCCAGCCCTTCATGAGAGCAAGAATGAATATTTTGAAACTTTAATTCTCAATTACTCAGATAACATACTTAGTATTAAAAGTGGTACCAAGATTATGGAAGCAGAAGTTTTCCCTTTTATTTTTAACGACCAAAGCTTACCAGTTAGTAAAGACCTTGTCATTAACGCTGCTATTAGCAAGGATGAATCAGAGACTAGGTCACAAATAAAATCTCTAATTAATGATCTTGATTTTGAGGACTACACTGAGAATCTTGTGAGTTTGTTGTGCACGTATAAAGAGGCAGTTATGTTACATAATGAAGATCTTGGGTTTTGTGATGTGCTTCAACACAAGATCATATTACGCAACTCGGAGACTAACCCCATATACTGTCCTTCTTATAGGTTAGCTCACGCTCAGAGAGAACAGATAGAATCTCAAGTCAGGGCTATGTTAGACCAACAAGTAGTCTCTTCCTCATCCAGTCGTTGGAGGAGCCCTATATTCCTAGTACCTAAGCGGAACCCCAACGAGTGGAGATTAGTGGTGGACTTCAGGAAGTTAAATGACGCTATCATTGAGGAGAAATTTTATATGCCCTCCATCAATGAAGTTATGAGTAATTTGAACTCTAAAAACAAAATCTTCTCTACCATTGATTTAGGTAGTGGTTTTCATCAGATAAAGTTGGACGATGATTCCCGTAAGTACACAGCTTTCAGCACTCCCAGTGGTACTTACGAGTTCAATAGACTCCCTCAAGGGTTAAAAACTAGTCCAGCCTTTTTCCAACGGCTCATGTGTCACATTCTTGCAGGCCATTTGGGCAAAGATATCCAAATCTACATAGATGACATCATTATAATGTCGCCTGATATCGAATCTCACCTTGAAAGCCTAGGAAAGATCTTTCAAAAACTAAAGGATGCAGGTTTAAAGGTAAAATTAAAAAAGTGTAAATTCTTAAAACGTAGTGTTGAATTTCTCGGTCACGAACTTTCTGCAGATGGCATCAGAACAAAGACCGATATCACTAAAGCTATACATGAATTTCCCCAACCTGAAAATGTGACACAACTCCGCCAATTCCTTGGCCTAGCCGGGTACTACCGTAGTTTCATCTCCAAATTTTCAGAAAAAGCCAGTCCCCTTTTCAAACTGTTAAAAAAGGACGCTGAATTTGATTGGAAAGAATCCGAACAAACATCATTTGACGAGTTGAAGCATCACCTGTGTAATCCTCCTTGCCTGTCTTACCCCGACTATACTCAACCTTTTTATTATCCACACCGACGCGTCCTATAGCGGTATTGGAGCTTGTTTAATGCAAAAAGACAGCCGCGATAAATTTCAACCTTTAGCCTTTGCCAGCAGGACTCTTAAACCTGCCGAGAAAAATTACTGTGTCACTGACATTGAAGGAGCCGGTCTAATCTGGGCTCTTCAGACATTCAAAGACAAAATCCTTAACTATGACATTGAAGTGTGGACGGATCACAAGCCTCTAGTTGATCTGTTTGACAACAATAATATGTCTGGTAGACGCGCAAGGTGGAAGTACATATTACAAAGTTTCAACCCTAGGATACTCTACATTAAAGGTCACAAAAATGTCGTAGCGGATGCTCTCTCTCGTAATCCGGTACTTTGTGCACATTTAAACACGATGACTTTAGCTAATGAAGACATGTCCACAGCTCAGAGAGGTGATCCCAAGTTGTGTGAGATCATTCTTGCTCTAGAGAATAATGAAACTAACCAACACCTAGAAGATTACACTCTAATTGATAACACGCTATTTCGTAATCAACTCATCAAAGGCAAACATCAACTTGAAAGGAACATTCTGCAGTTAGTTGTACCTAACAATAAAGTAGAAGAAATACTCCCTCATCTTCATGGTTCTAAATTTGTCGGTCATCCTGGCAAAGAAAGGGCTATGCTCATTGCTCAAAAACAATTCTACTGGAAGTCCATGAAATCTGACATAGATAATCACATAGACGCTTGCGAGAACTGTGCCAGAATTAACCCTAAGCTTACACCCCAAGCTAATATCAAAACTTATCCTGTCCCAGAGAAACCTTTCCAGTTGATTGCCATAGACCTTTTGAAAATTGTTAAGACTAACAGTGGTATGAATTATCTTCTCGTAGCCTCGGATCATTTCTCTAGGTACTCCATTCTCTCTCCCATACCTGATAAGGAAGCCAATACTATCGTTAAAACTCTTGTAAATAACGTGATTTGCAAATACCCCTCACCTAAATTTATTCTTTCAGATAATGGCGGGGAGTTTGTGAACGAGACTATGTCTAAGATGTGTGATGAGTACGGGATAGAGCACATCAGGGTTGCCCCTTACTCACCACAGAGTAACGGCCTAGTTGAGAGAGCTAACCGTAAAATACTCCATGAATTGAAAAACATTTGTCTTGACAGGGATCATGAAATTTGGGACGAATTTATCCCCTTCGTGGAATGCACTATGAATTCTCTGCCTAATATCTCCACAGGTGAATCCCCTCATTTCATCGTGTTTGGAGAAGACAAACACCTACCCCACATGCTCAATGCACAGATTAAACCCATATATACTCAGGATTTCATAACTCATCATATAAACACCTTTAAAAGAATTCATAAACAAGTCATGAATAAACTAACCTTAACCAAAGAACAAATGATAAAAAGCAATCACAAATCTAATAGACAACAAAAACTGAAACCTGGAGACATTGTGTTCTCAAGAATTCACGACAGGGCTGATAAACTAGACCCTCTGTTCGAAGGCCCCTATCGAGTGATCAGTATTCGCCACAACATTGCAGTCATTAGACATCTGGAGAAAGGTAAAGAATCCAGGAGTAGCATTAACCACCTCAAATTAGTGCACAGAAACTTAAACTGTGTCCAAGAAAATATGGACAGAGATATCATACCCATCAACCGATCCCCTGATAAAATCCTACAAGCCCCGACCCTTGATTATAATCTTAGAACTAGGAGTGTAAACAATGTTCTAGTGGATTATACTTCTATAACTCAACTTCTGTTTCAGAATAATATTAAACCTAATATCTTCTACTCATAATACACCAAGTTTGCCTATATATCTATTTAACTATGTATTTATCTTGTGAATATATTTAGTGTACTCTTGGCCAAATTGTTGTCCATTATTTATTTTTGCATAGATATCTCATATTTCATGTTTAGATGTGGCTACTCCCAGCGTTCGCATTATCTAAAAGCGTTCGCATTGCTCCTTGTGTTCACTTTACTCCCTGTGTTCACATTACTCCTTGTGTCCGCATTATTCATAGCGTTCACATTTATCTCAATTTTTTACTCAAATTTTACTCTTTTAAATCTCCAACTCCAATTATTATTTACACTCCCAAGTTATATATTTTTTTTTTACTCCTCTATAATATTTACTGTTATTTTTATACTCCTTTTAAACCCCCAGGAAGACCAAGGTCAGAATCCAAACGAGCTAGACTTAGAAACAAGAGAGGACTTATTGATGCAGGAGGTTACCTGTTGTCTTCTCTCTTCGGGACAGCTACTGAAGACCAAGTGAACGCCATCGCTGATAAAATCGGTGAAGTAGAAAATACCCTCAGAAGCCAAGAAAAGTTAGTGGAGATCCAAATAGACACTATTAATGAAATCTCTACTCATGTTAACGACTTACAATCTCTCATGAGTAAAGCGGAATCTTCCATTAATGAACTCTCTGATATTACCTCATTTCTTGAAAACATTCTAGAAATCTCTACCCAACTTGACAACATTTATTTTATCTCTATGAAATTAGAGTCAGACTTTAGTAGACTCTTAAACGCCCTCAACGATGCTGAACACGGTATAGTGAGCTCAGATCTTCTTCCCTTGAGTAGTCTGAGGAAAATCATCACTCAGGCCGGCAATGACTTCCGCCTCTTACCAGTGTTCCCGCTTGACCAAATTGAACTATTATATGGATATATAGATGTCCACATGTATAACTATGAATATATGCTTATTATTCCATTTGCATCATCCATTTCCTTCGCTCATTACATGATCACTCCTTTCCCCTTTTTCCTCAACAATCAATTAGTTTCTTTGGACAACTCCTTCAGCAACTTGTTCATCTCCACTTCCGAGAATCACCACGCCTGGTTGGATGATTATTCATTCTCTACTCTCTGTCACTCCCCTATTATATCCCAGGCCATTTGCCCAGCCTTTGCTCTCAAGTTAATCCCCTTCCATGCTGACGGCTGTGCTAGTGCCTTGATTCACAATAACTCCATTATAGAACATTGCCAGTTCAAGGAAGTTGCTAAGAAACCCTTCTATCATGCTCATGTGTCTCACTCTCATCACCTTTATTTCCCTTCTGACACTACCATCTCCATATCCTCTCAGAATGATATTCCATCTTCTGATCAGGTAATTTCTGGTCTCATCATTATCCCTGAAACTTGCTCTATCACCTCTTCCAAGGTAACCATTTACCCCACAAATTATCACCTTACTGAACTCTATCATCTATACAACGTGAACGATATGTTTCTCACTCTCCCAAATATCTCAGCTAATATATCTAAACTTCACATCAACTCACCTGATTTAAAAACCCTTCAATTGATCAACAAGTCAATTCTACCTATGGATTTTGTTAAATACTATCACCCTTACATTGCCATCCCAGCGATTGGTACTCCTATGCTCATTATCATCATCATCCTAGGTGTCTCTTGGTTTGCTCTTTCTCGCCTGAATCTTCGCATTGCTGCTCTTGAAGCCTACGCGAGGAATAGAGCACTTTAAGTTCTTTTTGTTTTGGATATATTTCTTTATATGTATATATATTTATATCGTCAGTGGAACAGCTTAGGGTATTATTTCTTTCCACTGTCAGATGTTAAATTGTATTACTATGTAAGTTTACACCTGCCATGTGTTATATATAGCAGTTGTAATCTTCTCCTTATACTCAACTATATATTTATATTATTTAACATAAACCTTTATTCAAATTTGTTGGTAGCTCACACCCTTGATCTAGGTGGACAATTTTGATACGGTGTGATGTGTCAACAGACTAGTCATTTTTTTTTTTACTATAGTTGATCATGGTGAGATCAATTCTTTTACCCCCCGGCGAATGTAGTATGACATTATAAGCCCTGTATATATATTGCTACACATATATCTCACTGCTTATATGCCTTTATCCCTGTAACTTTTAAACTCTCAACATTCTTATTAAACATTCTTCATTTATTGAACTCCCTATAACTTTATCTATCTCTTTAACATATAATATATTTGTTGTTACTTCCACTTAAATCAACACCCATTTCCTCTGTAAATGTAAACTGTATAAGGTATTTATCCGGTCCTACGTCATACCAGAATGCTGAGTTGATGCTGTGTTGCTTCAGCATCCTTGAACCCAGTCGATGCCTTCTTACTCAGGCATCTTCAGTTAGACTTCAACAGACCTCAGCCAGAGAGAGTCAGAGCTCTTTACTCCCTCTAGACTCTAGACTCAGACTCATCCTCTATAGCCAAGCTCCTATATCCCCTAGATATATTAGATCACACAAGTCATATATCACCTTGCTCCTAAGGCTTTTATTACAAGCCTTATCATATATCTGTACTTATATACCTGTACGTTTATACTTATTATCACTTATCCAATAATTAATGTGTTGTGTTATTACCTATAATCCCCTATATACTTAACATATAATACAGACGTGTGACAGAGCAACTGGCGAAGTTATCAAGAAACCTTTGGCCATCTGCGATTATAACATCAACATGCGGCTGGTGGACAAATCAGATGCTGTCATCTCGTCATGTGAGTGTGCGAGGAAGACGATGAAGTGGTATAAGAAGTTATTCTTCCACCTACTCGATCTCACCCTCTATAACAGCCATATCCTCTACTCAACAATCACCGGCAAACAGGAAATGATGGAGAACTTCTGCATCGAGTTGTCCAGGGAGATGTTGAGGGAATACATGACTGCCGCCCACAACTGGCAACACCCCGCCCATCGAAGGCCAGCAGCAGAAGTGATTGCCAGGCTGACACAACTCCACTTCCCTGAATATGTGCCGCCCACAGAACACAAGGAAAAACCCCGAAGAAGGTGTCATGTGTGCCGCAACACGACACAGAGGGAGCCTGAGAGATCAGATAGCAGGTGGATGTGCAGGGAATGTGATGTTGGACTGTGTCTCCCGGACTGCTTCAGGGAGTATCACACCCTTGAGTATTTCTAAACGAGTGTACTCAAAGACTGTGATAAAAGACGCTATGAAGTGTGTGTGTATATAAACCTAGTGTAAATATAAATATATACAAAGTGTCGAACACAATATGTAAGTGAGATTGACACTCAAATATATGTTTTGTTTTTTTGTTTTTTTTAAGAGACAATGAACGGAGGAAGGAAAAACACAGATAAAACAAAAAGGTCCATGTGCATAAAGGCATCCTCCATTCATAAAATGTTTGTAACAACTGGATTTAAACATTTGTAGATTGTAAGTTTGTGGAAAGCAATTCGAGGGAAGTGAATTTCAAAGAGTAGTAGCTCTGGGGATAAATGAATTCTGATAAGCAGAAGTTCTGCATTGTGGAGGAGAAAGTGTAAATTCATGGGCACTCTCAGCTGCCCTAGTTCTATGGGGAAAGATGTGGAGAGGCGGCACAATTGAAGCAAGTTCCTCGGAACAATTGCTGTGAAAATATCTGTAGAATAATGCAAGGGATGCAACGTTTCTTCGTATGGATAATGTAGGAAGGTCCTGTATGATTGCAGGGTTATTGATTAATCTAATAGCTTTATTTTGAATTTTGTCCAACTGCCTCAATGCAACCACTCCACTTCCACCCCACAGAGGTGAACAGTAATCCATCTGAGAACGCACATGACTTTTATATATCACGGCCAACTGCTCGTCAGTGAAGAATTCTCGAACTCTGTACAGGAGTCCCAGTTTTTTAGAGGCATTCTTAGCAATGCTTCTAACATAATGTGTCCAGCTCAAGTTAGCAGTTAATGTTACACCGAGAATGTCAATACTAGGGGAAGTTGGAATATTTACATCATTAAAAAATATATGGGAGTCAGTGAGATTCTGTCGGTTAGAAAATTGAATGTACTTGGTTGCCTTTGATATATCCAGTGCTATTGTATGTGTTTCACCATGTTGGTCTGTAGCTTGGTTGATTTGATGCGTAAAGCATGTCAAAGCATGTCTGCAGTTGATCGACATCGTCTAAAACCATATTGCCTATCACTGATTAATTTATTATTCTCAAGATGCTTAATTATGTGATTATTTAATATAATTTCAAAGACTTTACCAAGAGTGGAAGTTATAGCTATTGGTCTGTAGTTTGATGGATCTGAAGAGGCACCTTTTTAAGGAACTGAATGGATGTTTGCTTCTTTCCAGGGTTCTGGGAAGCATGAGGTATGAGTACACAGACGGAAAAATTTTGCCAATACAGGAGCGAGCACCAAGGAGCAATTCTTAAGTACTATTGGAGGAATTTCATCTGGACCAGGAGCCTTATCTACTGAGAGATTCTGCAAAATAGTTTTGACATGTCTGGTGTGGATCTTAAGTGAGGGAATTTCAGGCGAATTAAAATTAAGTACAGGGACATCTTGATTGATTTCATCTAAGGTTGAGTTGGTGGAAAAAATATCCGCAAGAAGGTTAGCTTTACCTCGTGGGTCACTTACAAGATTGCCAGTCGGAGATTTTAATGGTGGAATGGATGAAGCAGTAGTGAAGTTGGATTTAAATGAGTTAAGAGTAGACCAAAATATTTTGTTATCATTTGGATTATTTAGAAGTTTATTTGCCTGCTTGTGGAGAAAGTTTGATTTAGTTAGGTTTAATACAGTTTTGGCATGATTTCTGATGTTTCTAAAGTAATTAAAGGCTTCATGTGTTTTTGATCTTGTGTATACATTGTAGGCTATTGCTTTTTGTTCAGTTACTCTAGCACAATTATGGTCAAACCATTTAGGTGAATTAGATCTTTTACTGTACTTTTGATGAGGAATAAAAGTGTCCATTCCAATTTTTACAAAATCTTGTATGTGGCTCAAGGTGGAGTGTGCATCATTAGAAAAGAAAATGGTCCAGGGAATATCAATAAAGAAACCTTGAAGACCCTCCCAGTCTGCCCTATCGTAATGCCATTTAGTCACCAAAACAGGCTCAGAGTGGGAAGGTGTGGTAGGTGATAGACAGGTGGCCTGTATCAGACAGTGATCAGAAGATCCAAGCGGGGACCTCACTGTAACATCATAATTTTCTGAATTGGTTATTAAAAATAAGTCCAGTAGGTGGGAATTATGATTAGGATTATCTGGTACACGGGTCACTGTAACACAGTGACGGACACCAATAAAGTATAAATATATACTATTTCTAAGTCTAACATGCGTAAAGCAATGTGTGAAACTAATATTCTATCACTATAAAACATATGATAAAGTAATAAACTGAATAAAGAGAGGAAGTGACATGAAAACTGAATAAAGGAGGGGAGTAAGACAGAAATGCAAGAAAAGGGTGCGTAAAACAATGTGTGAAACTCATACTCTATAACTATATAACCTATGATAAAGTAATACACTGAATAAAGAGACAAAGTGACATGAAAACTGAATAAAGGATGGGAGTAAGACAGAAACGCAAGAAAAGTGAAAGTATTCGTGGCGCGTGTCAGTCAGCTGGGTGTGTGTCGGTTTGTGTGTTCTGTTATTGTCCTAGACCATGATGGCCGCCAGTCTCCATGGCAACGGAGACGCGCCGAGGTCTTGCCACTCGTGTTCACTTTACAAGACTTATATCTATGCACTTATCACACTGTAACTTTACTTACAATGACATTATGTGATACATGTTAGTATTATATGAACTATGAAGGCACACATGATGCTCGGGTGGTGTAAATAACCGTCACTCGAAAACTGGCCGCATCGTACATCTGTCATGCTGCCGCGCTCAACTATGGTTGGCTGGGCGGGAAGTTTGAAGGCCGCACCACCTCAGCTGATGTATGAGGCTGCCCCCCCCCCATACGACCCCCAAATGACCGAGGTGAGTAAAAAAAAAAATCTTCATTTCTCACCTTTCTGTTCCATTTTAGAAAGAAGAAAAAAATTGGCCAAATTGGCCGGTCCCTCGATGTACTTTTATTTATATTTAGCTGGTGCTCAGTGGGTTAAACAACTTTCATCTACTTATACCATCCATGCCATAAGGTAGGCTATCCAATACTTTATTTGTATTTCTTTTCTTTTTTGATTGGTGTGACATAGGATATTTATTTTGCTATATAATCCTCCACACAAGAGATGAGAGCAATTGAACGATAGTTGGAGGGTTGAGAGCGGTCACCATTCTTTGTGACAGGTTGAATGAGAGCAAACTTCCAGCAAGAAGGGACGATGGTAAAGGAGAGACAGAGACAGAGAGTTTGCCTAGGTAAGGGGTCAGCACGGAAGCACAGTTTTTTAGTACAATAGGAGGAACACCGTCTGGACCGTACGCCTTCTTAGTATTAAGCCCAGAGAGGGTAGAAAGTACATCTTTAGAAGAGATTAGGATATTAGGCATAAGTAGGAGAGAGGGGGCTGGAGAGGGGGGAATAGCACCGGAATCATCCAAGATGGAGTTTCTAGCAAAAGTTTGAGCGAAGAGTTCAGCTTTATCAGAGGAAGAAGTGATGGTTGTGCCATCAGAGTGGAAAAGGGGAGGGAAAGAAAATGAAGAAAAATTATTTGAGAGGTTTTTGGCTAGATGCCAGAAAGCTTGGGAAGAGCTATAGAGTTGGATAGTTCAGTACATTTATTATTGATGAAAGAGTGCTTGTCAAGTCAAAGAACAGATTTGGCTTGATTCCGGGCAGGAACAAACGAGGAATGAGATTCTTGAGTTTGAATGCTTCCTCCTTGTTGTGGACAGCAGTAGAACAAGACTGAGTAAACCAAGATTTCTTTGCAGTAGACTGAGAGAAAGAAAATGGAATGTACGCTTCCATGCCCGAGAGGATTACCTAGGTAATGCGTTCAGCACTCTCCGTGGGTCTTCGGCTACGAAAGCAGTAGTTCCATAGGGAAATCAAAGAAGTACTGCCGGGGAGCTTCCCAGTCGGCAGCGCCAAAGCGCCACAAGTGCCGCCGGCTTGGAGGATCGGGTGGCCGTACTGAAGAGGTAGGACAGGTGAAAGAGATAAGTTTATGGTCGGAGGAGCCCAAAGGAGAGAAAAGATTGACAGTTTAAGAAGAAGGGTTGGAAGTCAGAAATAAGTCAAGAATGTTGGGCCGATCCCCGAAGCGATCCGGGATATACCTGTATATATACTGTGTATATATATATATATATTAGGTTTTCCTTCTTCCCTCCGGGACTCAAACCTATAATTTATTAGTGGCCCCTCCATCATTGATGATATGCCTGATATCCAAGACTGGAGGGGGCATTCGTGATAATAAACCAATAACAAATACTATAGGTAGAGACAAAGAATCGTATAATATTTTAAGTTTTTATTGCTTACATACAATAATAAGTAAAAAATTGAAAGAAAGCAGTGCGTTACTTCAAAGAATATCTGCTTATATTTAACCGATTAGGTACATCTGAGATCTCACATAGAGGTTCATCACAATTGTTGCTTAGGAACTTACTTATATTCTTGTTCAACTAAATACAGACATATATCCTAGGATTATGTATTCTGTCCTTAAAACTTATTTGTACATTCCATATAATTTGTACACTTTATGCATACTATATAGTTATAACTATGATAGATATCTTGTAAAAATTGATTTTTTTTTTTTTTTTTAGAGCTGTATAACCAGCTCGTCTATTAAGTATCACAGCTCGTGATCTTATCACATCATCTGGGGGAGGGGCTCTAAGGGTCTTTATAAGCTTACCGACCCTCCCCCCCCCCCTCCTTTTTAACCTCTTAAGATTAAACTTAAATCGTAATAGCACATGGACTAACTAGAACCGCTGCCGTAATGCCACACAGGCTAGTGTTGGCTTATCCAGAGCCACAGACAGGTATCGCATCAAGAAAGTATGATTGGAAGCCCACAATTTAGTGTTAGCTAGGTCATCAATTGAAATTTTTTGTACAAATCTAAGAGAGACAGCCCACTTTCTGATGTTGTGGGCTCTGCCCACTACATCGGGATTACTTTTCCTAATGACCTCCATGAGTAGAGAAGCTAATTTCCTTCTTGTGATGCGAGTACCTGTGCTGTTGACCCATAAAAAGTCTGGTTGTTGAGGTTGTGCAACCCACATAAATTTGATTAAAGCTTGTACTGGGCACAAGATATGATGCGTATGTCCGCGTTTGAGTGCCAGTACTGTAAATTCTGTAAATACATGATTACAATGTTCATTCTTTGCTATAAATGTAGGAGACGGAGCAATTTGTAACTGTTCATTCAGTCTCCCAAACATGAGGCAATTTGGTTCGTTGCTCATCGCCGCCAGCTCAGATACGCTGTTTCCTGTCGCTATAGCCATAAGGAACACAGCCTTCTTTAATATTGAGTCAAAATCCGGCGCATGATTATACTTGCGCGAGTGAAGTAAAGACAAAGCTTTGTCCAGCAACCAGGTAGGCATTAGCTGATGTGGTGGTGGGCGCAGTTTGAAACATGCCCTCATGAACCCTTTCTCCTCTGCCTGTGGTATAGATAGACCAGTTAGGTCATAAAAGGGGTTTCTAATGTCGGACAAGTGTTTTTTTAAAGTGACTACTGAGAAGCGCTTTTGTTCAAACAGATAATCTAAGTATTTAAATATCAAAGCTACGGACGAGTCTGTTTGCGCCGTTTCTACTACCCAGGTTGTGAACGTTTTCCAATGAGATTGGTATTGCCTCCTGGTAGACATAGTGTATTGATTAAGAAACTTATTTGTAAAACTCTCCCCATACTGAGTTAACCATTTGGCATTTTGAATGTCCAGAAGGCAAAAGTCAGCGAGGTCTTTAGGTTGCCAATTGTCTCCAAGTGGAAGTACGAGATCGGGAGTGACACCGGGTTCTCGCACCACGTTTTCAATTGGTGGTACCACACTTGAGCCGGCCAAAGTGGCGCGATCATCGAGACTACGCCCTGGTAACCCTGTAGTTTGTGAACTGCTCGACACATGAGTGACGCGTCTGGAGGCGGAAAAAGGTAGATGGAATTCCATTTGTTTCAGTCCTCCATCAAAGCGTTTGGACCCCCCGCCGCGGTTAGTTCCCGGCGGGTTAGGAAGAGAGGGAGTCTGTGGTTTCCTTCTGATGCAAATAGATCCACTTGTGGACGGTATGGTTCTGCAATCATCTGGTTGAAGACGTTTTGCTTTAATGCCCATTCTACTTGTGTGCTCTGTCTCCGGGATAGAGCATCTGCCCAGACGTTCGCCACGCCCGGGAGGTAAGATGCATGAATGCTCAGCTTCTCGGCTAGAGCAAAAATCTGTTCTGACAATTCTAGTAACTCTCGAGACCTCGTTGACCCTTGCTTTTGAATGCAATGTACCGCGTTCAAGTTGTCCATCCGAAAGGCTATTGATTTTCCCTGTAAAGAAGACGTGAGTTTGGAGGAAAAACAAAGGGACTAGAAGTTCTTGTTTGTTGATATGAAAGTTCTCGACTTGGGACCAAAGACCTTGACCCTGGTGGCCTAGGTTCGATTGATATCCCCAGCCTATTGTCCCTGAAGCATCTGTGTCTATCCATACCGTAGATAGGGGAGAAACCCACGTCATTATTGAGTGCAATGTTTCCTTCATTGCCCAAACCGACAGTAAGTTGTGAATTAATGGAGGAATGGTCCACAATTTCCCCTCCGGCCAGAGTGGGAAACATTTGGTGCCTTCCAAGATTAATGTTTTCACTTTCAACTGGCCCAACTTCACAGTTAGTTGAATCCAGTTGAGTGAACCGATCAGGGACTCCCACGTCCTTCTCGTCATGTTCAGACTGTGGAGAAACCGGAACAGTTTCCTGCGAAATCTGTTGCGGTTGTCCACACTCTGACTGAGAGTAAGATTGCCTGTGTCCCAGACCAGCCCTATCCACTGAACCACCTGTGTGGGAACAAGGTTCGACTTTGCCAGGTTGACCTTGAACCCTAGGGTTTGTACATGATTTATAACTTGTTTGACATGGATCTGACATAAACTCTCTGACTCTGCCGCCACTAGCCAGTCGTCTAGGTACCACAACACCTTGATCCCCTGAGCTAACATTGGCATTAGGGCCTGCCGGACTTATGTTGTGAATATTTTTGGTGCCAGGTTCAAACCGAATGGTAATCTCTGAAAGACATAAGTCTCTTGCCTGATCCTCAAGGTGAGGAGTTTTTGGAACCGTTTGTTTATAGGGACATGCCAGTAGGCATCTTTCAGGTCTAGTGAGCACATCCAGCTTTGCGGCGGGAGTGTGAGCCTGATTTGATTCACTGTGAACATTTTGAATGGTAAGTTGTGAAAGTGTGTGTTCAGACACGAGAGATCTACTACTGGTCGCATCTGCACACTGTCCCTCTTTGGCACTAGAAAAAGTCTGGATGTGAAAACATGGCGATTTGGGTCTACTGGGACAATGACATGCTTGGTGATCATTTCCTGGACTAGTGACTCCACCTCTAAAGAGACATGATTGAATTTTCGAGTTTGACGTAAACAAGGTCACCGGAGCCACCTCCAGGTGAGTCCCTTGCTTACCACGGTCCTTGCCCAAGTTCGCCGGGCCCATCGACATGCTTGGAATGACCCCGTCTTTTGACTGGGTTTGTCCGGCAGTACTATTCTCGAATCCGACTCGCCTTTGGTAGGCCCCGGGAGAGAGAGAGATTGACTCACTAGTCTTTTGGTGGTATCTGGGCGGAGATAGACGGCTGACTAGGTTTGGCAGATGTCGTTCCCTGATGAGGCTTGTGTTGTGACCTACCTTTGTTATTCCACTTGCCTGGTGGTTTACACTGTTTGTGCTTGTTCTGAGTACCTCCCTGCTGTTGGGGAGACTTGGGGTCCCGAAAGGACTGTTTAGCACCGGTAGATTGAGACTTACCTCCACCCTTTGGTTTGGAGTATGGTTTCTTGAAATGCTCCTTCCTCGGCTGGGAGGTACTCATCTTCAAGCTATCTACCATATTGAAAACTGCCCTCCATGTGTCTGTGTAAAGCAATGAAGCAGTTAAAACAGGGGAAAGAGTTACTCGGCGACCAATGTCTTCCGGTAGCTTTTTCACCCTTAAGTCCTGTCGTACACGAACCGCCTCCATAATGGCTATTCTGATATCACCTAGGGACTGTAAGGAATTTTTTAATAGAAGCCGTCGGGACAGTTCCGAGGCCTTCCTTACATTCTCATCAGATATGGCTGAGATAGTCCTCGTGAGGGACTGGGCAATTTGGCGATCTAAGATGAATTGTGAAAAAAGTCTATATGCTTTATTACGCAATTTAAAGTCTCTGTCTAAGTGGACTGGAGGTGGGGTAGAAAAAGGATCCAGTACTTCATAAAGAGCCAGTTTGGGAGCCGAAAGGAATTCAAACAGTGCCGGAGATACCCCACCTGCCTTATTAATGGGCGATGAAAACCATGAGGGGGTTTCTTGAGGAATTTGGTGGGAGGATTTAGAGGTAATGGTAGCCGCAAATTGTTGCGCCTCAGCCTCCCAGCCCACCCACGGGCCCACACCTATCTGCCCCACCTGCAGGACTGGATTGTGACTCTGATCGAGCACCGGAGTTGTATCCAATTCCGGCGTTAATGATTGGAGTGATTTGATATCATTCACGCAGTCAGATCGTGTCCAATCAGCAAAAAGTCGTGCAGTTGAGGCAGGAGGTAATGCCGGAGTAGAGGAGTAAACAAAGAAGTCAGAGGAATATACAGTAGGTATAGCCTTAATCGTAACATCTAATAATTGCCCTTGCGCATCTTTTGCTCTAAGCTTTTTACTCTTACTTATTTCTATGGTCCAGTCACTAGGGACCGGCAACTCCCCCGATATAGTCGTTTGTGCCAAATTTGGGTTTTTTGCAATAGCCGGCACCCATGAACAATCTGGTCCATACAAGAGGGGCATAGGGCCTCTCCTTTGTGGGAGTCTATCTAGCGGGGGAGGAGTAACGTCCGTGACAACCCGGACGTTTGTGGTAGTCAAAGAGGCGGGCACTGTCGTGCCACTTGCCATGATATTCGCAGGGTTGACGTTGATGGGGAGAGAGATATTGGGAGGCCTATCCCCAGTTGGTTCTAATGGCCGCACAGTCGACTCTACCGGGGGAGCCACCGACGACGTAGTAGAAGGTACCTGAGATGAAGGGATATACTGATGCATAACGTTATGTAATAACTCATTGAGGTAATCTGTTGTGACACACTTACTATGGGAGTCTCTAGAAGACCCCGAACCTTCTGACCCTTCTTCCTGGGGGTTCGGTTGTGCTGAGGACAAATTAGCCTCTTCTATCTTATCCGGTAGTTCTAAAATTTCCGGCGTTTGTTGCGGTGGTTAAGCTTGTACGTTTAAAGGCCACGTTAAGTCTGGAACCGACGATGGGATTGTTTCTACATTATCATGTCTTTCCACCGTCTCCAGATCCTGAACTAATGATTGTACCTGTGTGGGTTCTTACTGTCTCCAGATCCCCCGTCCCTGATCAGCGGGTGGTTGGGAGTCCGGTATTAGCTCACTAGCCTGGAAATGATCATAGCTATGATGTGTACTAGTTGAACAACCTTGGTACTGTTCCACTAATACCCTCTGAGACACTATTGGAGGCCCCTGTCTTGGTACGTTAAAATTTAGTTTGGGGATGGCAAACATAAAGTCTTGTGGTTCACTTACCGATTCCCTGGGACTCGACTCAGTTCCCTCCATCCCTACCTCCGCGATGCCAGATTGGACGTTAGGCCCTGCGGAGGTAGAGGCGGAGGCAAGTGGCCACGGTTCCTGCCGAGGCCGGCGCCGCGACACCGTCTCATTCGTGCGGGCACTAGAATGTCCTGTCCCCGATTTGGGAGTTGAAGTTACTGAGTCCTCTCTCCGCCGTTTAAGTGACCTAGTTGTCTCTACGGAAGACTGACGGGCCTGTCGATGCGGTAGATCTGGACCTCGAGTGGGTCCTTGGTGAATGTGAACGTCTTCGTTTTGCGCGGCCGGGGAGGGTTTCCGCAGTGCTGTCGTCACTACTCTCACTGCTACTCACTAGCTCTTTAGAAACTACTTTAGATTTAGCTTTCGGTTTCGGAGAGGACTTAGCCGGGGTAAATTTAACATTTGGAGATTTGATGTCGAGATAATCCCAAAGCGCTTCGTCATCACATTGCAAGGCCTTATGGGCAACGTCTTTTGCATAAACATTATACAAGTTCTTTATCTCCTTTAACCCTTCTTTAGCGGCCTATGCGGTTTATTTATATGTACCGCCCAGCGGGGTGTTTTTAGCCAAAATAGGGCTGTTTACGTGATCATTTTCATGCCTAAATAAGACCCAGAACGTAAAACAAGTATCTATCCCTGAAAGGGCATAAACAGAGCTTTCGAATGACACCATAACGATCCTTGTATGATGGCTAGTTTTCTTGCAATAACCGTGCAACGCGAGTGCAAAAAGCAGGTAATTAGCCACTTTCCCCATACAATTCAGTATGTAGCGAGTGAGAGAGGGAGGAGGGAGCTGAGATTCGTGTCAGTAGGTTCGCCGCGGTGGTCTGGAGCAGTCATACGCTCGCTAGTCTCCTGCCACCACTTGTCTCTCTCTCTCAGCAACATTACGTGCTGAAATTGCCACTCGACCTATGTCGAGCGCCGCCACATAGTCCAGCTTTATTAAAAACGACTTATGTGGTGAGCCGCTTTTTAAGGGTTAATGCCACTAGGCATGAATGATCTCTCTTGTCAAATAGAGCCGTACGCATTTCTGACCAGACAGCGCATTTCTTAGTCACCCAAATGCCTCTTGATCTGTCAAGGCATTTTACACATCTTACGCATAATTTGTGTGCTATTACTGGTAAAAGAGAGCAGCTAGGAGTAGCGTATAGAGTGAAAAGCATGATGGATAAGGAAAACAAAAAACAACGTGATCGGCTCCTCACCTGCTGCCTGTGCTGCTACTGTGTGTTGTGATATGGGAATAGAACATTTCCAGGAATCAATGCTCATAAGGATAACCTGAGAGGTTTTAACACATCCTACCACAAGTCCGCCGGAAAAATAGCTATAGCCACTGCTACTCTAACCTTCCGCCGGGCCTGACTGAAAGCTTGTGTTTTCCAATATAATTTGTTTGAACTGCTTATCTGTGAGTGTGTCACTGGCCCATTAAAACTCTAGCCTTAAACTATCTTATTTACTATTTGGACTAGATAGATAGTAGTGTCACACTTGACTGTTGCGCTGTGCGTAGAAGTCATGCCGGGTGAGGCTATCGGTAGGTCTAGTTCACTCAGCGGGCCGAGATACTTCCCTTGGGAATTAGCATTTCCGCCGGGAGGTAAGTGGTATAGCGCACCACTCCAGGGGTCATTGGTTCGTTCTCCTCGCCTGCGCGGCGAGTAAACGGCGACTACACCGAATAGTCCTCCGGAAAGAACAACCACAGCTATCAAAGGTGTTGCCGTATCAATGAAAGACAGACACCCCCAAAAAACCCACACCAACAGGACGTCTCCTGTGTCCTTGTTAACATGTAAATTAATCACTACATGCAACACAAGGAGTACATCTTAGGGCTACAATAGTAACATAATTTTAATAATAAAATATTACCCCTATCCACTAAGGAGACCCCTACTGAGGCTGGCCACGAGGCTCGTAGTAATCATCATCTTGGTTGGTAACCTTACCTCCTGAAGACTCAGCAGCCGCACAGGCAAAGGTCCCCCCTGAAGACACAGCAGCAGCCCCTGGCGAAGGTCCCACGAGAGAGGGAAGACGCAGAACTCGGACACTAGAAGGTTCCGCACCACGTGTGGCAACCCTTGAACTAGTGCGTCTGCTATAAAAACTATAATGCAACTGCCTCTTAGAGACGGCCTGAAGCATAATCTTGCGGATATAGTAGCCTCCTAACTAGTAGATAAGAGCAAGAACTAAGACGCATAAAAACAAAAAATATTACTACACGAGACGCTGATCCTGGGGGATGTGGTGGCGTCTGTACAATAGTACTCTATTTTAACACTTCCTACGGGCATACCAATGGGGTAGCCTGTGCTAGCTAATCTAAAACCTGTTCGTATAACTCAGATATATACAAATGAGCAAGGACTTACTAGAAGCGAGCGAACGAAGAATAAAGCGGGAGCACAGGCTGCGCACCACCGCTCGGTATGGCCGCAGGGAGTGGAAGTAGGAAACATGGCGGCTCAAGGAGCAGCGTCAGGGAGAGAATATGCAAGAAATCCACCGAGATGGAAAGCATTATATATAACAAATTTTAAGTTTATTTTTTCCTTTTTATTTTTTCGAAAGTGTTTTCGTAGTGAGTACCCAATCATAAGACGATTCCATAAGCGAATTAGCGTTACCCTTATGACGTAGGACTCCTTCTCCCCGCGGTGGTCGATTCAAACTGGCTACCCGCGGGCGCTTGAAGGGGGACTATTATACTAACAGGCATATCGTCAATGATGTAGGGGCCACTAATAAATAGGTGCTTTATGGCCTCCTTACGTGAGTTTTGGAATTCCTGCTCCGAATGGTTTTGTGGAAGGCTTGTTGAATAATGTAATATAGAGGAAAGAACTTGAATGTTTTATTTTGCTTACGTTTTGGGCTACTCAGAATCCATCTTCAGAGAGACTGAATGAGAAGGATCATGAGACATTTATACCAACCGAAAACTCCTTGCCCTATGACTGAGCGTCCTGATAGGCTACCTTTAAGTCAAGCCTGCCAGCTTACCCGGCCCCTCGTCTTGTGATTAAAGCTATAGTATATTGCTGCATGTTTAGATAGACAGAAAATCCCATCCCTATGGTTAGTTAATTTGTTTACACTTATATTTGCTACCTCCAACATTCTTCTCATTTGTTAATCTAGGCCTTTCTCTATGATTGCAGCTCCTTCCCATTTTGGTAGATGTTTGCTATGGTCTATGTGCACGACTTAGGAATTAGATAACCTATGTTTGCATACATCAGTGTTGTGTTATGATATTCTTTTATCCATACCTCGTCCTGTTTCTCCTATGTACATTTTTGAGCATCTATTACACGGTATGCTGTAGATTATACTCTTATCATTAGTGTTAGGGATTTCTATTTTATTCAAGTGTCACTGGTTGTAATTGTGGTATTGTGCTTATTATGGTGGATGCGATCTTTAATTATTTATGATAGAATATTGTATGCAGTGTTATGAGCCTGGTATAATTAATTCGACCTGTAGACAGCTTAGTATCTTATATAGGAAGATATATTTGTTCAAGAGTGTACGATTCAGAGTGGGGTGGTAGTACAGGCAGTGTTCTCCTCCCCCCCCCCCCCCCCGTTTTCTTCCAGTAATTCCAACATTCCATTATCTCCCCTATCCCCCTACACCCTTGCTCCTACTCAATGTTCCCCCCTTTCTCCCCTTTCCTCCAACTCTCTTTCTCTCCTTCGTTGCCTGACGTACGAATGATATTGATTGTAACTAGGTAATAATGTATTTGGCGTTTCTAATCATAAGTATTGATTACAAGATATATCATTGAGTTCTTGGTAAAATTAATACTTTAATTCAGCAAGCATATAAAGAGTTGATGATTACTGCAGTTCAATGCAGTTCGAGAGTTTGGTATCAGAGCCAGGTGAGCTAAGGGTATATAAGCCTACCTTCTGCTTGAGGCAGGCAGTGTAAATTAATATTAGACAGAATGATTCAACATATAGGACCTCACTTTCCAACATTCTTCACCACCAACTCAGCCACAACTCCAGACACAATGCTGACTAATTACAACACATATCACAATATTAATATAAAACAAGGGCCACTAACAACAAGTGACCACACAATGATTGTAACCCAAATCAGTACAGCCCCCATCTATATCCCCGCAGCCCCACGTCCTAACATCCCAGCGACAAACTGGGATGATTTTCAAACAAACATAGAACAAGAACACACAACACAAAGTGAACTAAATGAAGCCACACTAGAAGAAATTGATACAGAGATTGATTCATGGTATAACACAATCAATCAAGCAATCAACACATGCATACCACACACAAGACTCAAGAAATTAACAGGCACTACACCTACCCATGAAACACAATTATTAATACAACAATATACTGCACTCAGACATCATGCAAACACTCATGGCTGGACTAATGTACATTACAACAGATACAAAACACTCCAAAACACACTAAGACACACTTTACAAGAAGAAGCAAACATACACTGGGAAAACACACTCACACAATTAACAGCTACATACTCTGAACCGGAGGTTTTCTGGAGAAAATTCAAATCACTGACTGGAGAAGTCAGCCCACCTACTCATTACATCATAGATGAGCAAAATAACAAAAATTTTGACGAACAAAACCAAGAAACAATCCACAGAAGAATTTGGGAAAGAGTAATCAACGAAGAAGAGGAAGACAGTGATGACGAAGATGACGAAAACAACTACAGAGTTAACAACTATATGCAAGAAAACCTCAATCGCACAACTCCATACCATCAAGCAGACTTTTCCAGACTTGATGAACAGAGCTTCCTCACGAAACCCATAACAAACACATAAATTAAAGCCATCATAAAAACCACAAAAAACACCTGTCCAGGAGAAAGTGGGATCAATAAAACTATACTGACACACCTCCCAGAATCTTCAATTTCAAAATAAAGATATATTTTTAATGCCTCACTCTCTGCAGGCTACTTTCCAGACACATTCAAAAAATCAATCATCAAATTGATCCCAAAACCAGGAAAAACACCCCACAACCCAAACAATTACCGCCCAATCTCGCTCCTTGAAGTTCCCGGCAAAATCTTTGAGAGAGTTATAAACACAAGATTAAGAACTCATCTTGAAATAAACGACAAACATAACAATAATCAATACGGTTTCAGATAACACAGAGGCACCACACACGCACTTGCAGTAATAACAGAACAAATTGCCTTAAGCAAAGCACACAGGGGACAATGCCACCTAGTCCTGAGAGACATTACTAAGGCTTTTGACAAAGTATGGCGCCAAGGACTAAAGTACAAAATTCTACATCTGGACTTGCCTGTTATCATAGAAAAACTCTTATGCGATTTTCTTGATGACAGAAAAGCCAGAATTAAAATAAACTCTTACCTTGGTGAGTACTTTCAATTAAGTTGGGGAGTACCTCAGGGCAGCGTCTTGTCACCCACTCTCTTCATAATATACACCAGAGATACACCTAATTCTCACAAATGACTAAATATCAGTTATGCGGACGATATCACCCAGATAATCCATTATCAGGGAAAATCCAAGCACATGATGAACGCAAGAACAAAACTAGAAGTCGAGACAATTAATACATATGAAAAAAAATTGAAGATTAAAACTAATGTCAATAAGTTCGCCATCATCCCAATTGGCTCCAACAAAAATGAAGACTTGGTAATAAATGAAAACCTAGTTAATTTCCAACAAAATGGAAAATCCCTTGGACTTAAAATCTCAAGTACAAGCTATATCAGTAACGTAAGTGAAAGAAAGGGAAGAGCTATCCATGCCCTGAGCAAACTCTTCCGTTTTAGAAACCTCAGTACACCTATTAAAATACATTTAATAAAAGCCTAGTCCTCCCAATCCTTGAATACCCCCCAATACCTACACTGGCTCTCAGCAAATCACAAATACTAACATTACAACGAGTACAAAACAAAGCTCTCAGATTTGCAACAAATACAAGATACCCTTATTTACATACAACTCAAGATTTACACCACATAGCAAAAATAAGCCCATTAAATGTTAAACTGTACCATAGAGCGAAAAAGATCTGGGAAAGAATTGAACTATTAAATGAAAACTTATATAATGATTTAAGAGAAAGACACCAACATATAAACAATTGTAATAGGAACTTTCCTAGCAGCCTAACTGCTATAGGAAGAAATGAACCAGATCCACTATACACTTAATACTTAAGTTCATAAAACTGTAAATCTAATACATTATTATAATGATAATATGCCTAAGAGTAAGAATATGTTCACCTAAACCTAAATGAATCCCAAAGTACATCATGTAAACATAAATTTTAAGAAAAACTTAGCTAGCTTAGCTTTACCTGCCTAAGGCAGAAGAATTATGTAAAAATATGCAAAAACCTAAATAAATACAGCAAGGTGGCCGGCCCACTAACCTTCTCCCTTCTACTGTACTTCATAATTTCCTACTTTACCTTCCTGACCAAGCCTCTACTTATTCCCCCCTCTATCCTAAAAAAAAAAAAAAAATATCTTAAGCTGACCTGCCCTGAGTTCGTTTGTGAAAGAATCACCATGAGTTGAATAAGTATAGCCTAGGATATTTCTATGTTTATTGATTGCTTTCACTTACTCTCTTGGAGGGTATTTATATAACTATGTATTATTTTTCTTAAGAGTGTCTTTATTATTTCACTTCAATGTTTCTCACTTTGATATTTTCACTAGAATTAACTTTTGTGTATAATTAATCATGTCAATAAATTATAATTTTATTTTACATAATCTTTACATTTTACCTTTATATGCTAATATATTATTCTTTTGATTGTTGGGAGAAATCTAAGTCAAAGTAACTAAAGATAACTAATTCTGAACGAGTGATGAGAAAGGAATAACTTCGGGTTTTTTAGGCTAAAACAGCCATTTGATATCAACTGATATTTTATGAACTTGCCACATCTTTTTACCTGCCAAGGTTTTAGTGACTACAAAGAAAGTCACTAGTGTTGTGGAAGTTTAACATTCTTGACTGAAAATGATTATTTTCCGCATTTTGTGAGGCTAAATAATAAGTCCTCGTTTTGTGGTTTTAGTGAAATGTTTCTTTATGTTATGTGTTCGAACCCCGCTCGTAACGTAACATTAGTAACCCTATCTTGTTTGCCTTTGACTACTTTGCCTATTGTACCTCCTGACGAAGCTGCAATCCTTAGGCCTGCTTTCTGCAAATATCTATTCAGAAATGAAGTTTTTATCTGAGTTGGAGACAGAGATATATCTTATATTTAATTATGTCAGCTGCTTTTCTCTTGAGATACAAAAGTAGGCCTTTGGGATAGCATAGTTTCTTAAATGTTTCTACTATAAATATTTACACTCTTCCTCTAGGAATTTTTCACTGTAGATCCGATATCCTCTAAAAAGAAATCCTATAACTACTAAAGATGTGGGTCTTTCATTATGAACAGAGGGAGCGAATAGATAAAGTAATCTTTGTTGGTTTACGGTACACAGAATATTTAACTGATTATTGTAATAGCGAGAGAGATCCAACATTGCGGCGAAGAAAGAGAGATTGCAAAGAGTCGGCGAGTGGATGTAAGTTAGAGAGACAAAAGGCTTTCTTTTCTACTTTGTTTAGAAGTGTTGTATGAGAGAATCCTCCCCACACATGCGAACAATACTCAGTACACGGACGCATCATTTCCCTGCACAGAGAAGGAAACAAGATTTTCTCTGCCCCAATTGGAAATGGTTATTAGATCAGAAAATAACTGTCTATGGATTCATAACGTGAGTAATTGAGTGATTATTTGCTAGGGCGTTCTGGAAAAATAGTTGAATAGTGTAGAGTAGAGTCGTCAGATGTGTGTAGTTGTGTAAATATGTACATATCTCTCTCTCTCTCTCTCCACATAATAAATTACACAAACATAGTACTGTATGTATGTAACATTGCTTTAATGGGACATTCACGTTAAAGTAATATATATATATATATATATATATATATATATATATAATATTATATATATATATATATATATACCGGTATATATATATATATATATATATATATATATATATATATATAGATATATATATATATATATATATATATATATATATCTATGGTTCCATGTCATCTCAACCAGTAGACTAATTCAACCAGTAGCTCTCAACCAGTGCCAAATTAACCCAAACCAACCAAACCAGTGCCAAATATAGTACTAACCTAACCTAACCTAACCTAACCGTATTGGTTGATTTGGTACTGGTTGAGAGCTACTGGTTGAAATGGTCTACTGGTTGAGTTGACCGGTCACCTATATATATGTATATATATATATATATATATATATATATATATATATATTGCAAATATCTCAAAAACCTAAAACCAAGCCTAGTATAATCCCCATAAAAGACAGTAGACCATAAAAGCCGTACACACTGAAACATGCAACCCTGTCACAATTTATCTTTTTGTCATGGAACTTCATTTTTACTAGTATTTTTGTTTTGCCCCACACGAGCTGTGAGGGCAAATGGGGAACGTTGGGCCACCAGTTGCCTTGATGTTGAAGGGGGAGAATTGGTCGGGAGCGATTTTAACCCTTGATTGCATTTATGATGAATCAATATTTGTTTAGCTCCACGTATGTCCAGACGCTTTCATTCAATATGAAAAGGGATTATCAGTGATAGAGGGATTGATTCCTAGAAGTCCTTCCTAGGCTGACGTGCAGTGTTTACAGTGACAGATAAACCTAGAACAGGTGCTAATTACGACTGGATATAGTTGATCCCCAGCAAAAGTTTGTGTTCTTATATTACCATGATAGGAGTATTAAATAGTACTAAATTTATGAAGGTGTAAAACTTTCCTCAAACTATAAAGACTGTGGTTTTGAAATTGATGAGAAATAATATACAATTCATAGAGAATCTCATTAAACTACCAAACTTCGAACGAAAACAATCAAGACCAGGCCATAGGATAACAGAGTATTGTCAAAACCATGTTCGCCATCACCAAAATACATCCTTTAGCTTATCGGTTAACCACTTAATCCGGCGGTAAAACTATTCCAACTTGGAAGGGTAATGCCCCTTTCCCATTGGTGAGACAAGTCACGATTTTCGTCGCCGACACCAATAAATTGGCACATTCGTGACATGTCTCAACCCCTCTCATGAAAAATCGTTTGATTCTCAAGGCCTCTCAAGGGCCCTCGCGGGTCGTCGCAAATGTTCGGACCGTTCAAAATTTTGGACGAGGACTCACGAGGATTGGTTGCCCTCGCAAGCATCGTCGAGCATCGCCGAGGGATATGTGAGGGCTTCTGCGATCATCTGCGACATCGGCGAGACATCGCGGAAGGTTTCGCACAAAAAAAACTTTGCAACGCTGCATGGATTGCTCACTGATGCTCTCAGATGCTCTGCTCGCCGATGCTCTCAGATGTTCCAAGAACATCGATGATGCCAAAGAGCACCTTCGGCGAGGTGGGTAAAACAAAATTATTAGGCCTATAGTGAACCTGATGAACCCTTTTTTCTATGCACCTCTCGTGGGGGGTTCACCTGTTTTTTTTCTCTTTCTCTCCTTTTCTCTCTTTCTCTGGTTTGTATCCATTCAGCCCCATTCAGCCAACTGTTTTAAGACGTTTATCCCCAGCCGAGTATCGATATATTCCTGGCAAGCGATAGCGAACCAGCATTATATGGAGAAATCCGGCTTCGCCGGAGAAATTTTTCTATCGAAAAATATACAAATTTAGCTTGCTCTCAAAACACAAATATATATATGTTGGCTCGCTACCGCTCACCAGGAAAATATTGAAACCTGGATGGGGGTAAACGTCTTAAAACAGTAGGCTGAACGGGGCCGAACGGATTATCGGCAAAGAGAGAGGGAGAGAAAGAGAAAACAAAAACGAGGAGGGAGAGAAAGAGAAAACAGCGAGGTGGGCTCAATGTTTACGTTACGGCTTAGCCTAATTGAGCCCACCTCCTGTTTTACTTTTCTCTTTATCTCCCTCTCTCCTCGTCTTTTTTCTTTTTTTTTTCTCTCCCTCTCTCTTTGCCAATCTCCGAATTAAGGGAAGATGGGTCGTTTTTCTGGTCCCCTATCTTCCTCATGGTTAAACCCATTAGTTTTCATATTTCATGACGTTCGGCCCATTAGTTTGGCGATATTAAGACATTTCACCCAATTTCGTTGTCAATATTAAGACTTTTCGTGTCATTTAGGCATCGAGTTTTTCCTGGCTAGCGATAGCGAGCCTGTACTTATTGAGGAACCGGCCTTCGGCCAGGATATTTTTCTATCGACAAATGTACAAATTGATCTTGAAGGAGGGTGTTGGGGGGTGCTTTATATGCTTGATGGAGGTCTAGGGATGAAACTAGGGATGAAATATAAAACAACCACAAACTGATTAGAGAGGGAGAGAAAGAGAAAACCAAAAAAGGCGAGGTGGGCTCAATTTTTAAGCCGTAACGCAAACATTGAGCCCACCTCGCTGCTTTTTGTTTTTTACTTTCTCTCTCTCTCCTCGTTTTTTTGTTTCAATTTCTCTCCCTCTCTCTTTGCCTATAATCCGTTCGGCCCCGTTCAGCCTACTGTTATAAGGCGCTTACTCCCATCCAGGTTTCAATACGCCGAACCATCGCTTGAATCGCCGAAGACGTCGCAGAACGTACGGCGACTTTTCTTTCATCCTTGCATGATTTCGCAAGATATTTTTGAAAATGTGACATGCCTCGCATAGGAACATCGGCGAAACATCGCTCACTTCGCCGATAACGTCGCAGAAGGTCGCCGATTGCATCGCCGACATCGGCGACATCTTCGCCGAGTATAATTGGTTATCTGTTTGAAACGGTCAAAATCGTGAACGTCGCACTTATTCTTGCGAATTTGACAAAACTAAGTCATCGTGACTTGTCTCACCAGTGGGAAAGGGGCATAAGAGTAACATGCAGCCCGGGGATAGGTGGGAGTGGGTTGGTCGGTGATGGAGGGTGGGGTGGGTTCCTTTGATGTATTCTCGGGGACACATCGCAGTAAAAAGTTACGTATATCATACACAACACTAACGGTACTGCGGAATACTTTAACTGAAAACTGCTGTTCCATAGGGCGAATATCATGCGTATATAAAGTATATATATACTATATATATATATATATACATATATATATATATATATATATATATATATATTATATATACAGTATATATATATATGTATATATATACCGTATATTTTTTTTCTTTTCAACTACTCCCCCTCAGGCATAGGCTGAGACCCTATTCAACCGTTCTACATTGAACGGTGAAGCCCGTGAGGTATTGTTCCAGTCTAGGGGATGAGACATGTGAAGCACTCTTTAGCTGCTACCAGCCCCTGCCATCTTGCCTTCGCGGGATGCTTGGGGCTTAGTTGCTCACTCACGGCTCGAAGCAGCCCCCTCTCTGAAGCTGCCTCGCTCCAGTGCCGCACTGTCTCATCTCCCAGACTCGGACCCTCACTCTCAGAATGCCACCTATTGAGCAATGAACTCACTAGGCATTGTTCCCATATAGCATAATTTGAATACGGGAATATTCATACAGTACTATTTAATCAGGGAACAATGAGGATATTTATTTGGCGTTTCGGTGGGCTTTGTGGTAAAACACTGATACTAGGTACAGCACAAATTCCATCCCAATAATATTGTGTATACATATATATATATATACTGTGTACAGTATATACAGTATATATACAGTATATTTATTTATATATACAGTATATATATATTTTTTTTTTGTTAAGTGCGCATCCGATTTTTCTTCAAGTATATTCCCGTTGTTATATGTTTGGATCTTTAGGCAAATATCGACTCAAGAGGAAACATTGCATGTCGATCGAGTCCCTCTTCACTAACGTTCCTGCGGACCAAACAATCCAGTACACAATAAAGTCTACCGTAATAATATTATGCCACTCCCAACTGCGATATCCCTGAAACGACGATGAGAGCCCTGCTGGAATGTTGCACCAAAGAAGCCTAATTTTCGTGCCCTAGAGGAAACAAGTACTGCCAAATTGATGACGTTGCCATGGCATCACCCGCTGGAGTATGTTTTGCAAATTTATTAATGGGAAGCATAGAACAAGAGGTGTTTAGCGAACATCAAAAAAGGTGTCGCTATATAGACTATATATTCGTTAAAGCTGAACATCAGCATCAAATAGAAGAGCTAAAGCAGCGCCTCATGGAAGACTCTGGTCTTAACAGAGTGACGACGGATTTATCCCATTTTTAGATGTGCTTGTCAAGCAGAGATAAGGCAACTTTCATACTTCTTTATGCGTAAAAGTATCTTACCCTGGACTTTGCCTTAATGGTCTGAGTGAATGCCCCCAAAGGTATAAAGATTCTACCATTAATGCATACATAATAAGAGCACTTAGCCACTGTAATGAGTGGCAGACAGTACACACAGACCTGGAAAGAGCCTCTCCGATCCTAATAAACAATGGCTTTGCTAATAATGATATCGAGAGAGTCACTAAAAACAAATGGTACAACATTGGAAGTTTTTCTAACAACCCTGACTCCACTGCCGAAAATGTTGTCAATATTTACTATAAATCCTTCTTCTCAAACGGCCTATCCTGTTTATTATTCCTAGGGGGTAGAGGAGAAACGGATATAAATTAAATAACTAAACCTGGAAAGATGAATTGGCCTAGGCTATAAAATGATACCGGTCGGCGGTTGACTTACGTGTTAAATTGTATATGTAGGTTATCTGTGGTAGTCCCAGTAATATCTATGAAGTACTTCTAGTATTAAAGGACTTAGCTGTGATGCAAAGAGTGTAGGTTAGGTGATGGACATGTCGGTAGGTGAAGATCAGGGAAGTTCTGATGTTATGTGGCAGCAACTGGTGGTTTGTTGTGAGCGGGACGAAGTCTGTGTGAAGTGTGACTGAGATTCCCTTTTATCGTGACAATATAAAATATATTTAAGGGTTCTATATCGTCCCCCGTGATTAAATAATAAGGGAAAATAAACTAAGATATAATTGGTGCAACCACAGTAATATTTATCCACAAATATAAATAAAGTAATGCGTATAAACAAAAAGGAACCAGCTGTCGTTAACCCGGGAAATTCAAACTATGGTATATATACCAGCTAGGATTCACGACATACTCCGCCACCAGTTATATACAAAGTATTTACAATTGTCCCGTCCCGATCATGGATCGCCACAACTGGGAGGAACCCAAAGCAGCTCGACGTGACGGCCTCTGAGGGGTATCGCCTCGGTCCGCTCCAGTAGCAGGAAGGATATTATCAGAGTTCGGCTCGCTGTCGCCATCCACTACCTCTAAACCTATCTCTAGTGGGTATAGCTTAACCACCGGTCTGGTGGTCAAACCGGCTCCTGTTTTTACCTGAACTACCCTACATTCGTGGTCATGACCACGAAGAAGTTTCATTATCCGACCTATACGCCAAAAAAGTTGGGGGCCGTCATCATGTACTAGAACGACGTCCCCAACTTGTGGCGATGCTATCCCTCTTTTTACCATTAAGTGACGATGTTGCTCCCTGAGTGATATTAAATAATCAGTGCTCCACCTTTTCCACAGGTCATGTGAGAGTTTTGTTACATATTGGAAGCGTTGGTTGACGGAATCGTTGTTACGCCACGTCGTGTCCTTGAGATCTTCATCCGTGACTTCTCGCCTTGGAAAGCTTCTGATCCGCCTCCTATGAACCAGTTGTGAAGGAGTGATGGGTAGAGGGTCTTCAAGATCACTGTAGGTGTAGCCAAGCGGGCGATCATTGACTGTGGCCTCAAGCTCCAGTAATACCGTATTCAGTTCCTCTGTGGTAACCAATGCTCGACCCAGAACCTTCTTCAAGCCAGCCTTTAGGATGCCAATGATCCGTTCCCATATGGCACCGAACCATGGCGCCCTGGCCGGTATAAACCGCCACTCACACTTGAATTCCGCTAGAATACCTTTTAACCTTGCATCATCTATCAACTCCCGTAATGTACTGGCTCCGCTAACAAATGTGGTGGCATTATCACTCATCATAATCTCATGGTAACCCCTCCTGCTACTAAACCTATGGAACGCATGCAATGCAGGAGAGGTTAGACACCATCTATACATGGACCGCTCTAGTAACTGCACAGGTGAATAAGACTACATATAATTTACTTGAGGAACCCCCCTTCTCTTTTACTGGCAAGGCACCTGTGTAGTCAACCCCCATTACCTGGAAAGGACTCACTTCCTGAACCCTAAACTCCGGCAATGGAGGGGCCTGTACAGCACGATATGATGTTACTTGCAATCTCTTGCAGAATCGATGATACATCCCCTTAATGCTTTCTTTACTACCTGTCTAATCTTGGGGATCCACCATCTTTGCCTTATGTAATTTACAACATAACTAACACCACTATGGTTACACGCTTTGTGGCAGTAATTACTAAGGAGAGTGGCTATACGATGTTTATTAGGGATAAGGATAGGGTACTTGGCGCTATCATGTAAAGCTGACAAGTGTAGCCTACCTCTACAGCGTATCATGCCTCCCTTCATATAGAGGCCTAACTGCTTCACTATATTGCTTGGTGTGCCCTGTCCTTTTGACAAATAGTGGTGTTCCTCAGAGTAAGCTTCTCTCTGAGCTACCTTAATCATGGCTGACTCTGCTGCTCTTAATTCCGGCACCGTCAAGTATGCTGGTTTTGCCTGATAGTTCCCTTGTGTCTTCTCTCTAAGAGTCCTAATAAACCTAAGGACCCATACCATTACATGCCATGACTTCATATATGAGGCATACCGGTGCCAATTCAATATGGCAGTAGGGGCAACCGGTACCGGCAATGACAGGGTTCCTTCTTGACTCATGTTACAACCCGCAGTGGTGTCCCCTCCTATTGAGCCCCCTATTGGGCCATGATCAGGCCATAGCATTTGGTGAGGTAGCCATGTGGGCCCTCCCCACCAAAGCGAAGAAGCAACTAAGGACACATATGAAATCCCTCTGGTGACTAGATCACTGGGGTTGTCCTCTGTGGACACATAACGAAAATGAGCGCCGGGGACTAATGACTTTATCTCATCAACTCTATTTTGAACATATATAGGCAAAATCTTTTTACTAGACAACCAGCATAGGGTTATCTGGCTGTCCGACCAGAGGTATACATTCTCTATAATCAGCTCATCCGCGTAGGCCTCACATATATAACATGCGAGACGAGCTGCGAGAAGAACAGCAGTCAACTCCATCTTAGGTATGGTGAGGGACTTAATAGGTGCCACCTTAGCTTTGGCCATTACTAACCTCATCACCAACCGCATAGGCCACTACACCATATGCTACTGAGCTAGCGTCACTAAATAGATGCAGCGTAACCCTCTTAGAATTAGTGACCTGACGGGGAAACATGATACCTGTACTATCTATCATATCGTCATAAATACCCTGCCAGTTAGCTCTCATGTCATCAGGAATGGGTATATCCCACCCACACTCTAATCTCCACAAGTCCTGTACGAAGCTCCGAGCCCGGATGGTTACCGGTAGCAACACTCCTAGAGGATCGAACACACTCGCGGTTAGACTTAGAGCCTCGCGTTTTGTAACCAATGCAGGGCTACTTCCGCGGAAATTAACCTGTAACATATCCTTATAAGTTAGCCACTCAACGCCAAGTACCTTAACCCCGACTTGTTTGGCGGAAGCTATACCCTTCAGGTGAAACAGTTCCCGCAAACTCTCATTATTTGTGAACCACTCACGTAAAGACAGGTTAGCGCTGGAAAATATTCTACAACCAAATATCCCAACATTGTTGTTGCAAATCACTTACATCATCACCAGTCCCCTGTAAGTTATCAATATAGAACCCCCTTTTTAGCTTTTTAACTACTTCACTGTTCTCCTGTATCATAGACAGGTGTTTTTGAATGGTAGCATTAAGGAGGAACTGGGAACAGGTGGCCCCGAACAGAACTGCACGGAACCGGTAGACAATGTAAGGACTTGCAACATCCAAGGCATCAACGGGCCACAGAAACCTAGTAGCATCCCTATCCTTCTCACTCAACCCCACCATGAGAAATGCTTTCTCAATATCACTCACAAAGGCAAATTGATGGCATCTAAAGCATAGAAGTACCTGGGTGAGGTCAGCCACTAGCGATGGACCTGTATGGAGACAGTCATTCAGACTGAACGCCTTCTCGTCCATCCTAGCCGAACAGTCAAACACTATTCGTACAGGCGTAGTAACACTATCCTTAGTAATACCATGGTGAGCTAAGTAGTGAATGGGATGACCAGCTTGATTCCTGTTTTCTACCCTTGCAATAAACCCCCTTCTATCTGATTATCCAGAACCTTTGTATACTGTTGACAGTAGTTGGGATCTTTTATAAATTTACGCTGCAAGCCTCTCATTCTGCCCAGGGCTAACTTAAAGTTATCAGGTAATTTATCTATGTTATCTCTCCACGGCAGTTCCACTATATACTGTCCCTGTGCTTCGGAATACTGTACCGTTTCAGAAAATCTATTTAAAAGGGTTAAGACTCTCTCCCCACCCTTACCAGTCTCATTAGGACTTATACCAATATGGTCCAAGTCCCATAGAGCTGTCAGATCCTTTAATTCTGGAGATTTACTGCCAATATCTTCCTGTATCTCCACTAAAGGGTCACCTGCTAACTTAAGAACAGTGACTAACTCTACATCGGTCTCTTCTATATCTGACTGATAAGTGCCACTCAGTGCATAACCATAAATTGTGGGTAACATAACTATACTTCCTTCCCTGACATAGCCTGAATGTACAAAGTGGTAATAAAAGTCCGTCCCAATTAGTAACCCTATCATATCTCCATCAGTCATACCTGGATCGGCTAATTTGTAACCCCGAGTCTTAATAGCATTTACCTCCATCTCTAATCCTCTCCCTGGTTTGTATACTGGTAACTCCTCCACCACAACGGCTCTCAATTTACGCACCCTTCTTCTGTGATGATAGGTTAACTCTATTTCATACTCAGTACTACCAAGTGAGCCAGTAAATCCCTGGAGCCTTAGCTGTTCCTTACTGACCCTAACGTAATCAAGCTGCGATAAAGCAGAGCGCAAGATATAGGTACGTTGCGAACATTGGTCCAACAAAGCTCTTACTTTACTGGTATGACCGTTTCTGTCGGTCAAGGGAATCTGAATGGTAGGCAACAACACTGCATTACGGCCCGAAGCCACAGCCATGGTCACTGTTGGTTCAGGGGCTGCTTGTTGTCCAGTTTGTTCAAGGCGTGGAGTCGGAGACAAATAATTAAAATGTTTCTGTTGGCAGAATCGGCACGGCCTAATTTTAGGGTTAGTACACCCCTGGCTGCCATGTTCTGACGACAGGCACCCGACACACAATATCAACTGCCTTTCTCTATTGGCCTTGGCGGGACTGTTCTTGTATTTTGCACACTTTGCCCAAAAATGTCCTGTCATTAAAAACAACTTACATCCATACTTCTGCTTGGTATCGGGTTTCTGATACACCGCATATGCTGCTGTGGCGGTCGCCCCAAACTGTTCTAGTGGATTATGTCTACTTTCTAGATTGCACACTTCAGTCTTAAACACATGAACATATTCATCCACATCCAGCCAGTTGTCTTTTAATTCACGCTTAATCACTTCAGAGAGTGCACTAGGAAGTTTATTATGCAACAGTACTGCACACATTTCACTTACTGTTACATCCATAGAGCGTAATGACTCTAACGCACACTTAAATGACGCGGACAAATCTTTCAGAGCACTGACCTCCTGGCTAGGATGCGGGAGATTACACAGTTTCGCTATGTGAGCTGCTTTGATGCGATCCTTTTGACCATAACTGTTTTTCAGTATAGTGACCGCTGGTTCATAACTTGCAGCGACTAAACTAAACCCTCTAACAATTTTTAGAGCCTCACCACTAAGTTGTCCCTTTAGATACGTAAATTTCTGAATGTCAGTTAAGTCTGTTTGGGAGTGAACACTACAATCAAAGAGCTCCCAGAAACCCACCCACTGTGTTGGATCCCCGTCAAAAACTGGCAACTTCAGGGAGGGTAGCTAAATACCCTTCTGTTTCCTACTTGCTGCACTATCATGAGATCTACCAGTAGTGGTTGTCTGTAGAGCATTATCTAACTCAGCTAACTGACTGTTTACTTGATTAACATACTGCATATCTTTCACCATCTCCTCCTCTAACTGATCATCTGAATATAAGCTATACAACTTTATGCTATACGACTCGATATCAGCTAGGGCCTTTTCTGCAGTGATTTTCACACCCCTTACATCATGCAGTGTAGCAGCATGTTCAATAAATTCAGACAGATTAGAGGTAAGCTTAGTAATCCCTCCCTTCTTGGCGGCCCTGAACCGCCGCAATGACTTTATTTTCTCCTCCATTCTTAAATATTTATGGTAACCAAAGCTTAAGGAACAACAATACTAATCGTCACTGTTGGCTAACCTATTCTACTCTATTCTAAGCCTAGGCAAACCTACTTACATTGATGACGACAGCAACCAAGCAAATTGAAGCATGCAGATCGCGTGCCCCCTGTGAGTTTACAAATGATCAAAGAAAAGGAAATTTACCCTGTCATATTACTCTACTTTACAATATTTACTTTACTATATTAAATTTTAACAAATTACAAAGAAAAAGAAAGAAGGATCAAGACTCCTCTGAAGGAGGAACAGCCGCAGCCGTCGTCCTAGTCTTTAGATCTAGCCTATTGCGTCGACTGCTCCTTCTCGGCCCTCCTTTTTGCCCTATTGTATTCCTCGGGGGTCATACCCCTAGGGCTTATCCTAGATTCCAGACTCACCACCAGACAGTGACCGCCAGTCCTTTGTTCTATCTCTTCAGCTAGAGACTGGAGCCCGAGGGCCACCCGCTGAAGGTCAGTCTGCAGGGTCAAATCGTTTCCCCCGAGGATCAGGAATGTAAGATCCGGCTTGTAGGCTAGGAGCGCATCCCAGGCCGAGGTCTGCCTGACAGTGTCCACCCTTGCCCCTGGTCTATAGATCTGTTTAACAAAAAAAGCAGGGCACTGAACTGGACGATCCAGCGGAAAATCCCGTACATAGGAATGGCCGAAGATGGCCACCTTTCTCAAAGGCACAGGGTAACGACCGGACGATGGCACAAACTCTTGGCCAACGCCCCCTGCTCATGCAGCTTTCCCCGGTGCGCCCCTCGGCATTTGTCCACTGGATCGCCCAGGTCTACACAAAGGCAGACAAGTCAGGCCTAATACCCCCCCAATTCCTATCAATAAATAACAGATGGCCCAGTATCCTGGTTACACGGCACCCATTTTATCCTATTTATTATTCCTAGGGGGTAGAGGAGAAACGGATATAAATTATATAACTAAACCTGGAAAGATGAATTGGCCTAGGCTATAAAATGATACCGGTCGGCGGTTGACTTACGTGTTAAATTGTATATGTAGGTTATCTGTGGTAGTCCCAGTAATATCTATGAAGTACTTCTAGTATTAAAGGAACTTAGCTGTGATGCAAAGAGTGTAGGTTAGGTGATGGACATGTCGGTAGGTGAAGATCAGGGAAGTTCTGATGTTATGTGGCAGCAACTGGTGGTTTGTTGTGAGCGGGACGAAGTCTGTGTGAAGTGTGTCTGAGATTCCCTTTTATCGTGACAATATAAAATATATTTAAGGGTTCTATATCGTCCCCCGTTATTAAATAATAAGGGAAAATAAACGAAGATATAATTGGTGCAACCACAGTAATATTTATCCACAAAGATAAATAAAATAATGTGTATAAACAAAAAGGAACCAGCTGTCGTGAACCCGGGAAATTCAAACTATGGTATATATACCAGGTAGGATTCACGACACGGCCTATAAAGATGAAAAGATCATCAAAAGGATCATCCAACCTGCTGAAACTAACACCAAAATCAGCCTAATTTTACTATCAGTACAAAAAGACCTCTAATCTCCTACTGAAGAATAATACCAGGCAGACCGACAATGATCTTCAAAAATCATACGTCATACAGGTACGCCTGTACATGTTGGGACTGTGAAACCCAACTGTCTACGTATATTGGCATGACAACCATTAAGTCATCACGTCATTTGTCTAACCATTTATCTCCAGGAGGCCCTAAAATCCACCATAGAGACATACACCATGTGATTTTGAAGAGAGAGATCTTGGTTGAGAACACAGAAATCTCATTAATTAATTAAGATCAAAGAAGACTGCTATCCTAGAAGCTCTATTCATAAGAGATATCCCCCAATATAGATATACAAGCCGAAGATCTACAATCCCTTCCCAGCATGAAAAGAACCTGCCTTAATGAAGCAGGGAGGGCTACTGATGATGTCACAGCGACCAGCCAATGAGAGAGCAAAATATACCAACCGCTCCCTACTTCACAACAATTTACATGACGAAAACTAATCACCAACCAGGCTCTTTCCCCCCCACCCCCCCACCCCCCCACCCCCCACCCCCCCGAACAGACAATGTCGGAAATGGCAGATGATACCCTTGCCAGCGAGGAGCCTCCCCCAACGCGCCCCTGTCGACCTTGCCCGGACCGCTTCTCTTAGTAGCTAAATCAGTAAAACCATCAGGCAGTTCCAGTCAGGCCTGAACACCTTTTTCTCCCACTAAAATTTATTTCATCCAACTTATTCTTGCCCTATTCCACTTCCCCCTAACCCCCTTTCACTACTATTTTTGATTGATTGATTGAACAATTCTCATTCACTTCCCTGCTACTGAAGAAGTACCAAGAGATTCGAAAACGCGTTCTAGCTAAGTACTCTCAACACAAAATCCTGCAGTACCACCCAAAATTACTTTTGGAAAGAGAAAAGATAGACAAGATGCTCTGCAACAACAATATATACAGTATATATATATATATATATATATATATAATTATATATATATGAACGAGAGGAGGGGAGGGGGACAGGAGAGGAGGGTTTACTCTGATGTGACTGCAACACAATATATTATTCAAACAAATTAACTTTGTAAAAGGTATGACACCACACACACACACACACATATATATATATATCCCTACACCTTTACTGTCTCGTCTTTCCCTCCACTTTTCCACGCAGATGGCATCACTGTCACTTCTTCCTCTGGTAAGGCTCAACTCTTTGCTCAATCTTTCGCTAAAACTCAACCTTTGACGATTCCGGTGCTGTTCTTCACTCTCAACCACCCTCTCATCTATTTATACCTAATATCCTAATCGCTTCCAAGTATGTACTTTCTGCCCAAACTAGGCTTTATTTTAAGAAGGCGTATGGACCAATGGTGTCCCTGTTCTTGTAAAATAAAAATGAAGTTCTGTCTCCTTTTCTAGTACACTCTTCGGCCTGGAAGTTTGCTCTCATTCAACCTATTGCAGAGCTCTCAACTCTCTAACCATCGTTCAATTGCCCGCACATCATGTATTTCTAAACTTTTTTAATCTATTCTTAATTCAAAATTTGTTAAGCATCTGAATTCCCATAACCTTCTTTCAGATTGCTAGTTTGGCTTCTGTAAAGGTGGCTCATCTGGTGATCTCCTATCCTACCTTAATAACTCTTGGTCATCCTCCCTTCGAGACATTGGTGGAGACTTTTTTTATTGCGCTACACATATCTCACACAGCAATTCTTGACAAAGTAAAAAAGAAAGCCTTTCGTCTCATTAACTCACGTCCACTCACCGACTCTTTGCAATCTCTCTCTCTTCGCCCCAATGTTGCATCTCTCTCGCTATTCTACCGCTATTACAATAATCAGTATTCCTCAGAGCTCTCTCAGTGCATACCAACTCCTCTACGCAGAGTACGTAGCATGTGTCTGGCAACACAATCCCACCCTACTCTGTGCAACTCTCCAACCCAAAAGTGAAACGATATACCCAATTTTTCTTCTATAACAACTGAGCTCTGGAACTCTCTCCCTGAATCTGTCTTCCTCTCATCCTATGACTTAAATAAATTCCAACTCTGTGTGTCCAGATATTTTGGCTCGAACATATCTTGATTTTGGCCCTGTCACTCCTTCAACTCTGGGGGAGGCACTCGTCACAGATAGTTTTGCCTTTTGTCTCCCTCATCCACATAGAAAACAAAATATATCAAATGCCTTTGATAGAGTCTGGCTCAAATAACTTATTTCCAAACTACCATCTTTTGACTTCTATCAATCTATCTGTGTCTTTATCACTAATGTCCTTTCTGGCCGTTCCATAGCTACGGTTGTGGATGGCTATCGTGCACTGCCTCAACCTATCAATTCCAGTGTTCATCAGGGTTCTGTCCAATCCCCACTCCTATTTCCTAGTTTCATTATTGATCTTCTCAACTGTATTTCTAGTCCTATCCACTCATATGCTAAAGATTCTACCTTACACTATTCAACTAGTTTTCCACAACCTCCCTCCTCACAGCCACTCCAAATGTCATGTGATCAAGCCATAGCACACATATCTTCTGACTTTTCATCTATTTCCAATTTGGGTAGAGATAACCTTGTTGTTTTCAATGCTTCAAAAACCCAATTTCTCCATTTATCTACCCATCACAATCTTCCACACAACTCTCCCTGATTCTTCAAAAACACACAAATTAACCCTTTGGCTTTCATCTGACCTTTCTTGGAATGACCATATTATCACTCTTGCTAAAAACAGCTTCCAAGAAATTAAGTATACTCAATCGTCTCCATGGGTTCTTCACCCCCGGACAGCTTCTTGCTCTATCCATGGGTACTGTGCGTCCTGTATCGAGTACTGTTCATATGTGTGGGGAGGGTCCACCCAAACCGCACTTCTCGAAAGGGTAGAGTCAGAAGCATTTTGTCTCATCAACTCACCTCCTCTTACTAATTCTTTACAATCTCTCTCCACATGCCACAATGATGCTGCTCTCACACTTTTTATCTGCTATTTAATAATCAATGTTTTTCTGAACTTATTCATTGTATACCTCTTCTTTTACAGAGTAGATGGCACCCACTTTTTAACACATTCTAACCCCTATTATATCCAACTCTCTAACCCAAGAGTGAACCGATTTTCCCAGTAATTTTTCCACTCATCAAGCAAACTCAGGGGATCTCTACCTCAAAATATTTCTCCCTCATTCTATGACTTAAACCCCTTAAAGCACCACATGTCCATATATTATGACTCTAATATAGCTTGAATTTGACTCTCTGTCATTAGGCTACCATAGCGTGGTTGGGAATATGAACATGATTAGATTAATATCCAGTATTCGAGAATGGATAATAAGTCGTAGGCGTGTGCATAAACCTTTAACTGTCCTGGTGGTGTAATGGTTAGAGTGTTTAAAATCTGTGTGTGATAACCCAGGTTCGAATCCCGGAGGATCACATATATGCCTTCATTAATTTCATTGGAGGTGTTTGGTGTTGTGGTGAAATTAATAAAAATATAGATTCTTCAATTTGAGGACGGGGACACTCGCTTACAGGAAGTTTTTCCTTTGGTCTCCTTACACATTGAAAAAACAGCAACATCCACCTTAGGCTTGGAAATTAGAATAGAGAAATTAAGAGATAGAGAAGGGACTGATGTTACTTGCTTCAGACACCTGTGTCTTGGTGAGGAAAAGAAGATCAGCTTTGCTGGTATTCAACAGAGGCGAAGTTAGATGAAAGGCCGCGAATATTACAGAAGTTTATAAAACGAGTAACGGGACATTTTGAGAAGTCATTAACCGAGGGATGATCTAGGGACATGAATTTGAGTGACGTTCTGGAAATGTGTTCAATTCTAGAGATTGTGTATCATTGTAGTTATTTTTGGCATTCAGATAATGTTAAGGAAACTTTTGGAAGCGGATTTAGAGGCATTTTGCATTTTGTTTCCCCTGATTACCAACGTAGGTAGCATGGGGAGGAATTAACTTGTGACGGAGTCGCCATTATTACTTGATAACTAGGACAAATTGAGCACAACTGCTTTAGGAACATATATACGGACCAATTACGTACATATCAAAACCCACATTTCTTGGGTTAAAATGTTTAGGACGAGTTTCCGGACAGACAGACGCCAGGCACTGGACGGGCTGGTGCACAATCTACAGCCGGGATTTATATGTGTGATACCACTCTGAAACACAACACTGCAAGCATTACCAATTCGATGTATTCGGGAATTGCTCGAATTACGGGCAATAACATATTAGAAAGTAAGTTCTTTATCCATGTAGGCTGCATTATGTAATCATATTTATATTCGAATATATATATATATATATATATATATATATATATATATATATATATATATATTGTTACGAAAGCAGCCGGGGCAACCAGATGCTTACAAAGCCTAGCCCACAGCACCGTACTACCCTGCAACAGACACGCTCTTAATATCTGACTCAAACACTAAGACACGCAGGTTCTCTAGGAAATATGGTTATCTTCCTCTTTGCTTATTAAAGCAGTAACAAGGAGACACAAAAATTATCTATTGTCCCCGAGTCTATTCCATAGTGTGTGTAGTATGCAAGAGAACTTCTAAGGTTATCCTATACTGCACCAACCTTATCCCACCACACCACTACTAGACTCCCAAAACTCTCTGTATCATGCCCAATCGCTTAGGAATTGAGAACCATACAAAGCAAAAACCCATGGAAAGTCCAGTACAATATACCTCTGTGCCAAGCCTAGCATCACTAGCCTATGTCCTAATAATACACCGAGTGGCTCTCTTCAGTACAACACGGCGGTGGTGTTGTAAGGGATAAACAACTTTAATGACTTATAGCTTACAACATCATCTGGGGTTAGCTCAATACATCCGAGTACAATGGGGACAACCTCACCTAGTAACAGGCTCCACCCCTAGTCCCAAACTGCACCAAATGTATTGCTGCTAAAACTAAAGGCACAAGAGTTGGTATCTTAGTAGGTTGAAGATTGGCTGCCACCCCATAGAGGGTTAACCAAGGCCCGAGTTAGAGGATGCTGTGTGGTGGAAGGAAAAAGGACAGTAGCCTATTATGGCACTGCAGGCCTACAGACACACCAACCCCGTTCCTCAAAGGCCTACCAAAACTAAGTAAACAAGCCAATCCACAAACCACCATAGATACCAACCAGGAATACTATTCACATATAGATATAATGCAGCAGAATAATGGAAAACAACATGGAAGAATAAAAAGAAACTTATATTCTAGATTGCCACAGAAGAATGAATGCAGTAATTAAGATTAAACTAAAGATGTTAAAACAAAACAATATGCTCACTATGACTCCAGCCCCTGCTATGCTCCAATCAAATAAAGAACCAAAAGAAATATGCGGTATGCAAGGGAAACAAAAGGAGCACGCTCGACAGACACCCACAAGCGATGTTGACACAACGAAAAGCAGGACAAGAGTGAGCTCCCGCGGCCACGAGATATCCCAGGGCCACACGAGGGAGGGAAGGAGAGCGCCAGGCACCGCCAGACTATGCAATAACTAGGCAGCCTGTGCTCTCCTTAACAATACAAAAGTAATCAGGTAAAACATAAGACAACATTGTGTGAACTTATGATAATGAAAACAATCGCACAAAGGCTAAATTAACTAACTTATTTATAGGGCTGCCCTGACGGCAACACTAGACTACAGGGCGCCACCCAAGGGCTCGCTCGTGGGAACGATGACAGAGGCTAGCCTCGCTACCAGGCCCCTCACATGGCAACATGACGTCACTGCTGGACATAAGGCTATGTAAATTATAATAACACACATACAACTGAACTGAGGTTATATAAGTTCAGGGGAATGTGACACCCTCACACCCAGGGTGAGTCTGTTGGTGCATCTTGAACCAACAGACTGTTCAAACTTCAATAACACTACAAGACATACACAACTACAGTCTTTTTAGTATTTTTATAGTTTTTATATTTTTGTATTTAAATATTTTCTTCTATACAGAAACACGGCAACTCCTACTTTACGACCCTACGCTGGGCTATATATGGCAACCAACAAGCACCAGACGTAAACATGCTAATCAAACCAAAGTAGGAGGCTACACCAACACTAACTGAACGGTGAGGGTTCTCCTTAAAACATACCCTCCCGTAACAAACAATCAGCCATAACATTATCAGTGCCCTTAACATGCCACACATCGAAACTGTGTTCCGGCAGCAAAACAACACCGGTCACTGATAAACTGCCCAGTCCATCACAAGACTGGCACTTCTCTTCGCTCTCTCTGGCCACGGGACCTGCCAATAACCTTTCACTATTTCCACATTCGTGATAAACGAGGCAGCCCCGATGCGGTCTATGGGGTCGTCAACTCTGGGTAATGGATAGGCGTCTGTCAGGGATAATACACCAACACTAACGCAACCAACACAAACACGGATCTTGCCCCTCAACTCAGGTTGCAAAGTCACTGGCAAAGACCACTCACGATATCCCTTATCCCTCAGACCCTTCTCCAACATGTAGTCCAGCTCTGCGTTTAAGACAGGCTGTCGAGCAGGATTTATACGGTAGGGAGCCAACTTGAGCCTTGCACTGTCTCCAGCCTCTATGGCGGGTGCCACCCCGGACATCAGGCTTGGAGAATCAACAAACAGGCGGAAGTACTGCCACAGCCTAGTAAACAACTCCTCTTAGCGCTTAGGAACAAGAGGTTGCGACTTATCTCGAAGAACAACATGCTCATTGCCCTCCCACAACCCAGCCGGGACCGCAGTCTCTAAACTATAGTCTCCCTCTTTCTCCACCCCCGTCCCCAATAGTCAGGTCATGAGAGAGACAATCTGTACCACCTGTGCAGTCACTCCCACAGTTCATAGTGCCAAGGCTTCCCCGCCGATACCATACATGCGCACCCCCACATTCCTTGCGGATACACCTGCCTGCGCAGCATCACCGCCTTCATCGCCACGGCCAGATGCAGTCGGTCTATGGTAGGGCTGTTGCATTTTTCTAAGGCAGCATTGGGAGGCTATGCGACGGTCGGGCGTATCTATTACATAGTGAACCTCGCTAATCTGTTTAATGTCCTGATACTGACCACAAACCTTAGCAGCCATGGGTCGACCCTGAACTGACAACCATGCCAAAGCCTCGTTGCCCACCTTGAACACCCCAGATTTAGCCTGGTTGTCACAATGGCCTCATATCTTGGTGTTCATGCTGCTAACTGGGATAGCCTCCGGGTATCTAGTGGTAGTATCAATTAAAGGGTGCAAGTATTTATCTCCCGAACTGGTGGGTAATAAGGGACCAACCATGTCAACTATGACACAAGTCAATGGCGGTTCAACTGCAGGTGTAGGGATCAAAGGTGCCACGGGTATTCCTGGGTGGGGTTCTCCAACTACCTTACCGATATGACACATCAAAAAAGAAGCCACCGATGCAGGCATATTGGGCCACCAAAAATGAGATCGTAGCCTATCAGTAGTCTCACATACCCCTAAATGACCCACCAGTGGTGCCACCTGCGTTAGCCTAACCAGCTCCTCCCTGAATTGGGCAGGCACCCCTAACTGCTCCTCCCCCAAACCTGAGTTCGTATCCGGCTTCCACTGCCGATACAACAATGCCCCTTTTTCAACAAATTTCTCTGCTTGACCGTTCTTCCCACCAGTCATACCAACCTTCTTAAACAGGAGGCCCAGACTGGGTTCCTCTTGCTGCAACTTGCTCAGTTTATTTCTAGGTAACTCCATCAAGGCAGTTACCTCTGACCTCTCAAAAATATCAGAAGGTTGAGTCGGTTTCACTAAGTCAGACTCCTCGTCCGGCACTAAGTCACCTCTACTAATCTCGGTAGCCTCACTGGAGTCAGCCAAGCCCACAGTTGCCTCCGGACTAGTGTCATCTAGTAGTGCATCATGGGATGGCCCGCACTCATGGCTGTCGGCCCCCGCATCCACTAAATCATCCACCTGCTGTGCCAAATGTGCCACTGATTGGGTCACTGCACCAACAGGGTAGATAGAGTCCAATTGTTATCTTCTTGCAAACAACCACCACCAGAGGGTACAAAAGCAGCCTCAGCGACGACTATAGGAGGCGGGAAAACTACCTCCCCTGCCAAGTCAGTCCCGAGCAAAAAGTCCACCCCCTCAACTGGCAGTGTGTCCACCATAGCCACTTTACACTCGGCAGTCAAAAGTGGGCACTCTCTAGGGTCACCGGGACTAAATCACAGAATTATTCACTGTTGATTCCCCTGCACATCACAAACTCTCCTGTACTAATAGGTCCCCCTGTCAGGTTGCGACACATGGATTGTTGCGCCCCAGTATCCCTAAACACCTTGACAGGGTAAGTCTGCTCCCCAACCCGTACAAATCCATCATGTATGAATGGCCGACACCACTCAGGGGAAGTCTGATTATGCTCAGGTGGTGATACCATCTGGGGCGGAAAGTGCTTACTACCCTGCTTTGCACTGGCCAACACTGCCCCCCAAACTCACCATTGCCTGGCTTGCCTTTCACAGGCACCTCCCCTAGTGTCACCACCAACTGGACAGCCTTGGGTTCCTGGGTAGCCTTCCATTTAGCATACTGAGGTTTAATATGGCCCTCTTGTTTACAAAAATAACATCTCACTTCCGTAGAAGCTTGCTGGTTGTCAGCCTGGGTATAATGTTGGGTCTTATTTGTGGTACCTTTGGGTGATGATGGGCGAGCTGATACTGTGGCTGCTTGGTGCACAGGTCGGTCTCTCCTGTCACCAATGCTCCCCATGCACGTGCCACGCCGGGCTAGTGCAAAGTCATCAGCCCAAACTGCTGCTTCCCTTATTGATTTAAACCGCTTTTCTTTTAATTTTTCCCCAACGTCCTTTTCAACTATGCTTGTAAACTGCTCCATCAGCCAAACCTCACATGCCGCCTCAAAAGTACCAGCTGACTCTGAATGCAGCCACTTAGCTAGAGTATCGCGCAGTTACCTGGCACATTCCACATGCGAGTCCCCCTGCCGCTTCCGAGCCCCCCTGAAGGCCAACCTGTAAGCCTAGGGACGCAGCTTGTAGGCTTTTAACACAGCCTCTTTAAGTACATCATACTCTAGCTCCTGCACTTCTGGGCGATCGTATGCATCGAGAGCCTTGCTTTTTAACACATTAGACACCATCGCTGCCCAGCGATGCCTCGGCCACTGATACTCGTGGGCCTTCTTCTCAAAACGTAAGAATGACTCTGTGACCTTAAGTTCATCGAAGGCCGGCACGAGTTTCAGCCGTCGAGACAACAACACCTCTTCTGCCTCCTCCCTAGATGCTTGACCAGCATTATTCCCTTGTCGTCCTTGCCCACTAGTTTCCAACTTTGTCTTCTCCAAATCTACCTCCATCCTCCTCAACTCAATCTCCCTATCTTTCTGCCTCTCTTCTCTCTCTGCCTGTAGGCCTATTCTCTTCTCCTCTCTCTCTGCCTGTAGGCCTATTCTCTTCTCCTCTATCTCCAATTTCTTAAGCTGAAGCTCGACCTCTGAACTCCTTCTCGACCCCATCGGGGTTATAGGAGGAAACTGGGCATAAGGGGGAACATTGTGCCTAGCACTCACCGTATGAGTGGCAGTGAAATGCTGGGGTAAGGCCCACGACACATGGGGGGAAGAAGGAGGATACTAGGGATTGCTAGAATAACTTGAAACAAATGTACTGGCCATAGGGGCATGAACATAGCCCTGTGAAAATGAAGGGGCTGTACTGATAGGGTTAAATGCTGACGGTGGAAGCGTGGTGGCAGAATGAAATAAGAGTACTATGTCCGTAGACTTTCAACTGCAAGAAATACAAAGCAAAAACCCATTGAAAGTCCAGTACAATAAACCTCTGTGCCAAGCCTTGCATCCCTAGCCTATGTCCTAGTAATACACCGAGTGGCTCTCTTCAGCACAACACGGCGGTGGTGTTGTAAGGGATAAACAACTTTAATGACTTATAGCTTACAACATCATCTGGGGTTAGCTCAATACATCCGAGTACAATGGGGACAACCTCACCTAGTAACAGGCTCCACCCCTAGTCCCAAACTGCACCGAATGTATTGCTGCTAAAACTAAAGGCACAAGAGTTGGTATCTTAGTAGGTTGAAGATTGGCTGCCACCCCCTAGAGGGTTAACCAAGGCCCGAGTTAGAGGATGCTGCATGTGTGGTGGAAGGAAAAAGGACAGTAGCCTATTATGGCACTTCAAGCCTACAGACACACCAACCCAGTTCCTCAAAGGCCTACCAAAACTAAGTAAACAAGCCAATCCACAAACCATCATAGATACCAACCAGGAATACTATTCACACATAGATATAATGCAGCAGAATAATGGAAAACAACATGGAAGAATAAAAAGAAACTTATATTCTAGGTTGCCACAGAAGAATGAATGCATTAATTAAGATTAAACTAAAGATGTTAAAACAAAACAATATGCTCAATATGACTCCAGCCCCTGCTATGCTCCAATCAAATAAAGAACGAACCAAAAGAAATATGCGGTATGCAAGGGAAACAAAAGGAGCACGCTCGACAGACACCCACAAGCGATGTTGACACAACGAAAAGCAGGACAAGAGTGAGCTCCCGCGGCCACGAGATATCCCAGGGCCACGCGAGGGAGGGAAGGAGAGCGCCAGGCACCGCCAGACTATGCAATTAACTAGGCAGCCTGTGCTCTCCTTAACAATACAAAAGTAATCAGGTAAAAAATAAGACAACATTGTGTGAACTTATGATAATGAAAACAATCGCACAAAGGCTAAATTAACTAACTTATTTATAGGGCTGCCCTGACGGCAACACTAGACTACAGGGCGCCACCCATAGACTACATATAACCTAGACACGAAAGAAGACGCCACAAATCTGTAAATAGTGATCCGCGCGTTTGAGATATGGCAGCATGATCGCAGAGGACAATGGGAGGGTAGGGTCCCCACAAAGACATTATATTGACTATCCTTGTCCTTGGTACTCATTAATTCATAATAATCCCTACCTTGTACAAATAACGCTATTAATAAGCAATTGAACATTATCCAGAGACTCTGCAGACATGACATAGTTAAATAGACATAAGTAGAGGCTACTGTAAAGGCGCCAGTCATCGTGTAATTGTCGTCATTATGAGGAGGTACACAAGCAAAACTCCTCCAACACCTGCCATTGTTGATGTGAGATTCTGGAGTTGCCAACATCAATGGTGGGACAAAATATCCCTAGATGTCATAAGTATAAATGTCCAGTTTTAGTGCTACTTGACAAATTAACATCTACATAACATGTAACATACTAATATATATTCAAAATTACAATTTAATTCTTGTTGTGTTGCGTGAAGGTATACAGCTTGCATCATATATGAGTAGCCTATGTTTTATAGTGTATATGTATACTTAATGTTTTCATCTTGCTTATATATATATCTAATTTATACTAAATAATTTACAAGTGTTTTTACCAACATTAATTAACTCTTAACACCTTACGAGCGGCCTATGCGGTTTATTTATGTGTACCGCACAGCGGGGTGTTTTTAGCCAAAATAGGGCTGTTTACGTGATCATTTTCATGCCTAAATAAGACCCAGAACGTAAAACAAGTACCTATCCCTGAAAGGGCATAAACAGAGCTTTCGAATGACACCATAACGATCCTTGTATGATGGATAGTTTTCTTGCAATAACCGTGCAACGCGAGTGCAAAAAGCAGGTAATTCGGTACTTTCAGTACATAATTGAGTATGTAGCGAGTGAGAGAGGGAGGAGGGAGCTGAGATTTGTGTCAGTAGGTTCGCCGCGGTGGTCTGGAGCAGTCATACGCTCGCTAGTCTCCTGCCACCACTTGTCTCTCTCTCTCAGCCACATTACGTGCTGAAATTGCCACTCGAGTTATGTCGAGCGCCGCCACATAGTCCAGCTTTATTTAACTCGACTTATGTTGCTCGCCGCTAAATAAGGGTTAAATACGTTCCCTCTTTAATCTATTGCGCCCTCGTTTTGCGGATATTCCCTTAACTTTGGAAACACTGCAGCAAGCTAGCTGGCAGGCGCGCGGGGCGCACTGACTATCTATAATAAGGACAAGCCACTGAGGTGCTTTGGTTGTTGTACAGTACAATAGTGCTGCCACCAAATCCCTAGGACGCGTGGCAAACTAACCGTGTGACGTCACGCTTTCGTGTCTAGGTTATATGGTAGTCTCTGGCGCCACCCAAGGGCTCGCTCGTGGGAACGAAGACAGAGGCTAGCTTCGCTACCAGGCCCCTCACATGGCAAAATGACGTTACTGCTGGACACAAGGCTATGTAAATTATTATAACACACATACAACTGAACTAAGGTTATATAAAAGTTCAGGGGAATGTGACAATGTATATATATATAATATACATATATTATATATATAATATATATATATATATATATATATATATATACTGTATATATATATATATATATATATATAATATATATATATATATATATATATATATATATATATATATATATATATATATAATTGGCCTACTGCATTACTGCCTACCATATTAAACTATTACTGCAATACAAACATTTCAGTAAAATATTTAGTATAATTATCAGAATAGTCATTGCGATTTTGTTTCATTTATCTGGCTTTCCTTACTGTTTCTGTTTGTGCCTCCCCTACACAGTAATTTCAGCTGGCTCTCACAAACACCTCCTGCTATCTACTTCACTATACTAAACAAACACACCACACTTCTTTTTTTCATAAAAAAAGAAAAGTATTTGTGTCTACCAGCTGAGTCTGCATCGGTAGTTTGTTGTCCCCACTTGGGTTTACTCGGTCTGGCTTGAGTGTTTTCATCCCTACCTGCTTTCAACTCTGGGGGAGGCAATTTTGTCTCCCTCATCCACATAGAAAAAAAAGGAAAACAATAAAAGAAAACAAGATAATATATATATTCTGACATACGGAGCCCTGTATGTTAATTTAAGAGTTAGAATTAGAGTTGAAGGAGCCCACTACCCAAACGGTGAAGCAGACTAGCGAACGAGCGAGTGGGCAAACCATCTCGCCCCATACCAGCATGCTAGCCTTCACACCTCGATGACCGATGCTATGACGTATGATCGACGCCAGGAGCTGTGAGTGGACCACGCACCTGTTATGCGACTCGAGGAGCTATGATTGGAGCAGGCACGACCCGCCGCCTCCTGATTCGTTCCTACACCATCATTGTTTGGTATATAAGACCCGAGTTGTGGGCATTCAAATCAGTCTCATTTGGAGTTGGGGAAGGTGAACTTGCAGCTGGAGGAAGACGGGGTGAAGTATTATAATGGGATTGTGACTGTCAGTCAGATTATATAAATGTGTGTTAAGTGTGTTCGGTGTAAACACTTATGTTATGTAGGTTAGTGAGATATGTGATTGGGAATTAACGTGAACGCTACTATTACGCTTAACTATTTAATTGCGAATTAACGTGAACGCTACTATTATGTGTTTAACTATTAATTTGACTAACTTGTGGACTAAAGCAACTCTTTAAGTAATTGGGTTATGATGAAAGTAATACTATTGTTTTATATTAATACTTACGAGTTCTTTCATTTTCTTTGAATTAAGCTTACATTGCTTAATGGTGCGTACGGTGATGCTATTGTCTCTTATTAGTAATATCGCCTTAGACTAACATGGCTGTGTTAATATTACTTATAGTGATTTCCTAAGCTGAAGAAAATTCTTTTGCTTCAAAATATTATATTTTGCTTTTCATATTATTTGAGTGAGACCTGAATCGAATCTATGAAACGATCCTGTAACTTTATTTACTCATAATCAAACCTCAATGTTACGTGGTTAAGAAATACATTTAACTAATTATTAAATATATATCTAACTTTTTATGTGACTTTGATATTACTCCTGATGATAATAATAAAAATACTATTAACGTAAGACAAGAACCAAGAATAATTACATTAAATATAAATAAAAGGACATAGAAGAAAACTATCTATTCATTTCAAAAAGGATAAGAGACAGAAATATTCTTACTTTAATATTTATCTTTCAAGACTTTTTATAAAATTAATAGTCCTTCTTTAGCTATAACTTATTCGGTTCATAACCATAGCCTACTAAGCTTCGGTTAAATAATAATTCTTTATAAATACTACATGACTTTAATTAGTTTCAGTATTTTTCATAAGTAAAGAGTATCAGTCAATAAAGGATACCAAGTCCTAAGATCCAAAAGGAAAGGAAGCAACAACAGGAAATTATGTTATTAGATTTTAGTTTTGTTTTGCCTTCAGCTGACTGATACCTTAATATATATCCCTGTGCTATCTAGATTCATCAAGTTAACTACTTGAGGATCAAGATACGTAACAATATGTATATATATATATACAGTATATATAATTATATATACTGTATATACAGTATATACTGCATAATTATATAGTATATAGTATAGTATATAGTTACATACTTCATAGTTTGTGTATACTGGACATCTCGGTAGTTAAGTGGCGACCTACAGTATATGTGCAGAATTAGGTTGGGAATATATTATACCAAAAACCTTAGGATGACTCGCACTGTTAAGCTCCTCGGTGGTTTAGTTGGTTTGGTGCTGGACTGCTGCGCTACTGACCTGGGTTCGAGGCCCAACCAGGTTATATAGCAAAAATATATATCACATTCACATATTACCAGAAGCATGAAACCTTAAAGCCAAAGTTATTATAACTTATGTAATGGTACTTTCAAGGTAGGCTATGTATTGTAATAGTTGCTGCTTAGCAAGGTGGTGTGGGGGGGTTTCTGTCTGTTGATATATTACGAGTGTACATAATTGAATTAGTCCCATCATAAATTATACTGAGAAACTTACCAGATGGCTGTCTCTCTCTCTCTCTTTCTCTCTCTCTCTCTCTCTCTCTCTCTCTCTCTCTCTCTCTCTCTCTCCCTCTCTCTTAGTTAGTAGTGTATGGAAAATGTGGTATCTAGGACAGTAAAGTGTGTTGTCTTCTATTACAAAATGACTTAACTGTTCTTGAAAAGTGAGAAGCCAAGTGGCAGCTGACATAATTATGTTAAACCTTACAACATTCATCAAATCCGCTTCACCCGTTCATACAAATATTATGTTCCTTCCAACAATCAACTATACTCCTAAAATCGATTAATGAAATTTACAAACACATGTGGCAGTCCGTGGATTCGAACCCAGGACGCTCACACCGAAAATCAACATCTTATGCATCGCACCACGAAGACAGTTAAAGGATGGTGGACACTGCCTATGATTTATTATGCAACTTCGAATCCTGCATATCAATCTAAGCATATATACACATCCCAACTGCAACTCACGTAGGCTATGCATAATTATGTGAATGGAAAGAGAAATTAATGGGGCCTTAACCACTAGGAAAGTCCTCTCGATAAATTACCCCTGAACCAATATCAATTATTATGTTCCTTCCAACAACCAACTATACTCCTAAAATCGATTAATGAAATTTACAAACACATGTGGCAGTCCGTGGATTCGAACCCAGGCCGTTCACACCGAAAATCAACACCTTATGCATCGCACCACGAAGACAGTTAAAGGATGGTGGACACTGCCTACGATTTATTATGCAACTTCGAATCCTGCATAGCAATCTAAGCTTGTACACACATCCCAACTGCAACTCACGTAGGCTATGCATATGTGAATGGAAAGAGCAATTAATGGGGCCTTAACCACTAGGGAAGTCCTCTCGATAAATTACCCCTCAACCAATATTAATTATTATGTTCCTTCCAACAACCAACTATACTCCTAAAATCGATTAATGAAATTTACAAAGGAGGAAAACAAGAATATGCCACACTCGTCCTACTGCGTGTCGTACACGGGGACTAATAGGGGGAATGGGGGTAGATTATAGGCACCAATGGAACAGGGCTATACCAAGGAGAGGCTGTAGGCATTTGATAAGGAGTCACTGGAACTCTTGTTTCATTTTCTTGGCTCTCTTACTGATTCCCTTCGTGCCTCACTTACACTGAGAGTAGTCCAGCCAGCTCTCACAAACACCTCCTCCTCCTCCTATCTACTTCATTACACTTAACATGCACACCACACTTTCTCCTTCCACAACAAAAAAGATAATAATATATAATGATATACGAAAACCAAGCCTCGGAGTCCCTTGGGGGGGGCGGGGGGGGGGGGGGGGGCTAAATGCCCACACACCCGCCCGACCTTCCCCTGATGACTCCTCTAAATGCTCTGGACCACGGTCTGTCCCTCTTACTATCAATTTTTGCAATATTCACAGCCTTTCCTCTAATTTTCACTCAGTTAAACACCATCTCTCCTCCTCCAAACCTGATCTTCTTTTCCTCACTGAAACCCAGGTGTCTGAGGCAACTGCCAGCAACCCCTTCTCTGTATCCTCCTACTTTATCTATCCTAGATTCAAAGCCAAAGGCGGATGTTGTGCATACGTGCACAACAAACTCACTTGCTCTAGTGTTCCCGATTTTGGTTCCTCTGAATTCTCAACATTATGGTTCAAACTATCCTGTCACTTTCATACAAAATGTTTCTGTGCTGTCTATCTTTCCCCTAACTCTACCGACTTTCCCAACTTCTTTGACGGTACCGATGCCTTAAAACTCAAGAATCTCATTCTTCCTATGTTTCTGCCTGGAATCAAGCCAAATCTGTTCTTCGACTTGCCAAGCACTCTTTCATCAATAATAAATGCACTGACCTATCCAACTCTAGCTCTTCCCAAGCTTTCTGGCATCTAGCCAAAAACCTCTCCAACAACTTTTCTTCCTCATCTTTCCCTGCCCTTTTCCACTCTGATGGCACAACCATCACTTCTTCCTCTGACAAAGCTGATCTCTTCACTCAAACTTTTGCTAGAAAGTCTACCTTGGATGATTCCGGTGTTATTCCTCCCTCTCCACCCCCGTCTCTCCTACTTATGCCTAATATCCTAATCTCTTCTAAAAATGTACTTTCTACCCTCTCTGGGCTTAATACTAAGAAGGTGTACGGTCCGGACGGTGTTCCTCCTGTTGTACTCAAAAACTGTGCTTCCGTGCTGACCCCCTGCCTAGGCAAACTCTTTCGTCTCTGTCTCTCCTCTAACGTCTTCCATTCTTGCTGGAAGTTTGCTCTCATTCAACCTGTCCCAAAGAAGGGTGACCACTCTCAAACCTCCAACTATCGTCCAATTGCTCTCATCTCTTGTATCTCTAAAGTTTTTGAAACTATTATTGCTTCCAAATTTCTTAAGCATTTCTCTTCTCATAATCTGCTCTCAGATCGCCAGTATGGCTTCCTTAACCCGTACTGTAGTCCCTAGCAATATGGCAAAAATGGCAGGAGAGACCACCTATCCACCTCCATAGATGAGGCAAGACTGGCTCTTGTCACCCTTCAGTGGGTCTCATATATGCTGAGAAGTGTTACCAACACGGGAGCAGTGCTCAAAAGGTCATGGTAACTGGTACAGGGTTGTACTGGCAGTTACAAAGTACATTACTGACGGATATATACGTCGCTGGGACTGGAGAGCTACTTATCTACTAACGTATATATACGGTGTTAGGATTGGAGGGGTTGAGAGTCGCTCTACTGGTGATCTTCTTTCACATCTTCCTAACTCTTGGTCATCTTCCTTTCGGGACTTCGATGAGACTTTTTCTGTTGCACTAGACATATCGAAGGCCTTCAATAGAGTCTGGCACAAATCTTTAATTTCCAAACTGCCCTCCTTCTGTTTATGTCCCTCCATCTGTGCCTTTGTCTCTAATTGCCTTTCCGGCCGTTCCACAGCTGCGGTTGTGGACGGCCATTGTTCATTTCCTCATCATCCTATCAACTCTGGTGTTCCTCAGGGTTCTGTCCTATCTCCTATTCTCTTTCTAATTTTCATAAATGATCTTCGTAACTGTACATCCAGTCCCATCCATTCATATGCAGACGACTCTACCTTACACCACTCAATTAGTTTTCCAGAACGTCCCAGCCAGCAGTCCCTCAAAAGTAAACGTAATGAAGCCATATAACGCCTATCTTCTGATCTAGCTACTATTTCCAATTGGGGTAGAGAAAACCTTGTTGCATATAATGCTTCCAAGACTCAATTTATCCATCTTACTACCAGTCAGGAACTTCCAGAGGACTATCCCTTATTCTTCAACAATACAAAAATCAACCCTTCATCTTCTCTCAATGTTCTCGGTGTCTCTTTTTCTTCTGCTCTCATTTGAAAGGACCATATTACCAGTCTCGCTAAGGCAGCCTCCCAGAAGCTGGGTGTGCTCAACCACCTCAAGGGGTTCTTTATCCCTGCGCAGCTTCTTGCTCTGTACAGGGGCACTGTGCATCCTTGTATTGAGTATTGTTCACATGTGTGGGGGGGATCCTCTCACACCGCACTCCTAGACAAAGTAGAAAGGAAGGCTTTTCCTATAATTAATTCCCGCCCACTCACCAATTTTCTGCAAACTCTCTCTTTCCTCGCAATGTTGCATCTCTCGCGTTATTCCATCGCTAGTACAATAATCAGTGCTCCTCAGAGCTCTCCCAGTGTATACCACCTTTCTTACGTAGGGCATGTGGTACCCGTCTTTCAACACAATCCCAACCCTACTCTGTGCAACTCTCCAACCCAAGAGTGAAACGTTACTCTCAGTCTTTCTTCTATTCAACAGCTGAGCTATGGAACTCTCTCCCAGAATCAATCTTTCCCTCCTCTTATGACTTAAATTGCTTCAAACTCCGTGTGTCCAGGCATTTTGGCTCGAACGTACCTTGGTTTTGGCCCTGTCACTCTTTCAACTATGGGGGAGGCACTCGCTACAGGCAGTTCTGCCTTTTGTTTCCCTCACTCACATAGAACAAAAAAATCAATTCTCCTTCAAACTTATATAACAATTTTCTAGATATTATTCTCATCCACGAATATTTGGTAGCCCACATTTTGTCGGACATGAGGTGGACCACGCATATTAGCAGCGTCATAGTAAAGACCTGTACCGCAAACATCAGCATTCTACCATTTTAAACACTTGTTCGGCCATATTTTCATACTGTATAACACCGTCTGGATCCACACACTTACAATAATATCAATACACTAGAGGCCATACAAAATAATGCTGGAAGGCGCAACAAACGTGATTACAGACACACTGTATCTGTTACTTTGCTCAAACAAGACATTAGACTAGACCCACTTACAGCAAGGAGACAAATACATGAACAACAAATGTTATATAAAATCACTAAGAACTTAGTACACATAGACAACAAATATATATTTGTACCCTACATGCGTACGATTTACAAGATGCAGCCACAACCTAAAATACCACACCTACCAAGTAAGTACGGACGTATTTAGACACTCCTTTTACTTCCTGCGACATGCAAGAGTGGAATCACCTCCCATCTTATATAGTTAATAGTCACATTATTGATTCATTTATAACTAGGATCACAAGTATTAATCTACCTAATTCTAATCCTTCTGATCTTAACCCGTAACCACAATACACAATCCCAGCACATTATGCCGCCAAAGAGCGGCGCTCTGCAGATCCCACGACATGATACATACGGTCCTTACTGTATATATAATACTTATATATAATTATTCTTATACACAATGATTTACTTATAATATGATAATAGTTATATATATATATATATATATATATGGCTATATATATATATATATATAAATATATATATATACAGAATATATATATATATATATATATATATATATATATATATATATACAGTATATATATATATATATATACAGTATATATATATATATATATATATATATATATATATATATATACAGAGAGAGAGAGAGAGAGAGAGAGAGAGAGAGAGTGAAAACGAATGGAAGGGAAGGAAATAGAACTGACTGAGGATAAAAACACAATATATTTTATATAATTGTAATTATAATTCACTTATGATGCTGAAGATATTTAGCCGGAATGATACATCAATGTTTGCCTTCAATGTCTTCCTCGGCAACTATACTAACCTAGATTATTATAGGTTTTATTTGTGTACCGGTATCAATATATATATTATAGGTTTTATTTGTGTACCGGTATCAATATATATATTATAGGTTTTATTTGTGTACCGGTATCAATATATATATTATAGGTTTTATTTGTGTACCGGTATATTATATTTTATTTGTGTACCGGTATATTATATTTTATTTGTGTACCGGTATATTATATTTTATTTGTGTACCGGTATCAATATATATATTATAGGTTTTATTTGTGTACCGGTATCAATATATATATTATAGGTTTTATTTGTGTACCGGTATCAATATATATATTATAGGTTTTACTTGTGTACCGGTATCAATATATATATTATAGGTTTTATTTGTGTACCGGTATCAATATATATATTACTTGATGTTAGCCAGATAATAATAATGTAAATGGTACGGACTTTGCATCTATACTAGTTAATAATTATATGACATTAACATTATTAATTTATTATGAATTGGACTAGACCTAACCTAATACCTATAAATAATGCTTATAATTCCATACTCTTCAGTGCAATACCAGTAAGAATGTCCATAATTTTTTGTTTAAACAAACAAAAAACAAAAATAGTAAATTTCTAAATAATACTGGTAAGACACTGTAAGCAGAAAAAAACAGTAATATAATAGAACACATTAGCACATTTGGCATGTGACTTGTTTTCCCAAATGTTATATATATATATATATATATATATATATACAGGGTATATATATATATATATATATATATATATATATATATATATATATATATATATATATATTTATATATATATATATATATATATATATATATATATATATATATATATATGCTGTATATAATTATACTTTGTATATATATATATATATATATATATATATATATATATATATATATATATATATATATATATACAGTATATAATATATTATATATATATATATATATACTCTCTTCTTTATTTACCTTCAAATTCCGTTTTTCGCACGCTGTTCCAAACTCATTTACCAGACACTGCAACTCCCATTCATTATCACTCATCAGAACTGTATCATCCGCAAACAGCAGTATAGGTAGCTTCCACTCAATTCCCTCCATTTTCAGCGATACACCAACATCCACTGCTCTTGATAGTATTTCTTTCATGACCCTATCCATATATACAGTAAACAACCACAGGGACATCACACACCCCTGTTTCAAACCAACATTCAGGTCAAAGAACTCGCTCTGCTCACTCTCCAACGTACTGCCGCCTTTGCACCCTCATACATGCTCTTCACTGCTTTCAGCAACTTGCCATCTACTCCGTATATTCTAAGTACTTTCCACAAACCTTCTCTATCCACTCTGCCATAGGCCTTCTCCAAGTCCATAAAGGCAACATACACCTTTTGTTTCTGCTCCAGATATTTCTCCACATCACAATTCAGGGTAAACATCTGATCTACACATCCTCTTCCCTTCCTAAAACCTCCCTGCTCGTCGCCTATCCATATCTCCGTTCTCACTCTCACTCTCTCAATCACTACCCTACTGTATACCTTCCCTACTACGCTTAAAAGACATATTCCTCGGTGGTTACCACACACTCCTCTTTCCCCTTTGTTATTATATAGAGGGACTATTATGCCAGTCTTCCAGTCTTTCCTTGTTATTCCTTAATTTATTCTTATTCTTTTCTTACTACCTATTATCTAAATATTCTTATTCTTTTCTTATTACTGCAAGACCTTTAATTAATCAATATAACGTATGATAATAAGGGAATATTACAAAGTTACAAATATAAAATAAATTATATTCTACAAACAGAAATATAGTATTTTATAACCAAACAAAAATAATAAGTAATGACGAAAAGAAATTAACATTATATTTTCCAGGATTGTTTTGTATCCGTTTCAGTTTCACTTTAATTTGAATTAATTAAGTTTAGTTTAATTTTGTTTAGTTTAATCTCAATATAAATAAATAAACTTATTGGTACAACAGTACGTAATTACTAATTCCGCAATAGTATCAAATCATGTAACTATAATGAACTAAGTCACCCAAAGTACATTAGTTCAATTAATTTCGATCCCAAATCCCAAATCAAATGAGGTTAAGTCTTTACAATATGCCTCTGGTTAATTAAGTCACTAACCCAATGGGGACAATAAAATGTTGTCTGCTGCTCTTTCTAATTCACCAAATAGTAATCAGTTTCCATCCAGTGAGTCGAAATATATAGATTGAAGTCGTCAAAATATTACTCATTTCTATATTCATTAATGTTACAGACATATTACTCTCAAATTCTATTCAGTACATTGCCCAATATACAAAGTATCCTGTATATGATGAATACAACAGAATATATTAGGCCCACAGAGATATTTGGCAAGGATTCCAAACTTTAGGGATCCTTGCCTAGTTTTTGAAACTATTCTTGCTTCCAAATTTCTTAAGCATTTATCTTCTCATAATCTACTCTCAGATCGCCAATATGGCTTCCTTAAAGGTCGCTCCACTGGTGATCTTCTTTCATATCTTACTAACTCTTGGTCATCCTCCTTTCGGGACTTCGGTGAAACCTTTTCTATTGCAATAGACATATCGAAGGCCTTTGATAGAGTCTGGCACAAATCTTTAATGTCTAAACTACCCTCCTTCGGTTTTTATCCCTCCATCTGTGCCTTTGTCTCTAATTTCCTTTCCGGCCGTTCTATGGCTGCGGTAGTGGACGGCCATCGCTCACTTCCTCATCCTATCAACTCCGGTGTGCCTTAGGGCTCTGTCCTATCTCCCATTCTCTTTCTAATTTTCATAAATGATATTCTCAACTGTACCTCCAGTCCCATCCATTCATACGCAGACGACTCTACCTTACACTACACAATTAGATTTCTTAAATGCCCCAGCCAGCAATCCCTCAAAGACAAACGTAATGAAGCCAGGCAACACTTATCTGCTGATCTAACTACTATTTTCAATTAGGGCAGAGAAAACCTTGTTGCAATTAATGCTTCCAAAATCCAATTTCTTCATCTTACTACCCATTCAGAACTCCCAGAAGACTATTCCTTAAACTTCAGCAATACAAAAATCAATCCTTCATCACCTCTCAATATTCTTGGTGTCTCTTTTTCTTCTGCTCTCACTTGGAGGGACCATATAACCAGTCTTGCTAAGGCAGCCTCCCAGAAGCTGGGTGTGCTCAACCGCCTCAAGGGGTTCTTTACTCCTGCACAGCTTCTTGCTCTGTACATGGGCACAGTGTGTCCGTGTATTGAGTATTGTTCACATGTGTGGGGAGGATCCTCTCACGCCACACTCCTAGTCAAAACAGAAAGGAAAGCCTTTCGTATCATTAACTCCCGCCCACTCACCAACTCTCTGCAATCTCTCTCTCTACGCCGCAATGTTGCATCTCTCTCGCTATTCTATCGCTACTATAATAATCAATGTTCCTCAGAGCTTTCCCAGTGGATACCACCTCCTTTGCGTAGGGTACGTAGTACCCGTCTTGCAACACAATCCCACCTCTACTCTGTGCAGCTCTTCAAATCAAGAGTGAAACATTATTCTCAGTCTTTCTTCTATTCAACTGCTGCGCTCTGTAACTCTCTCCCAGAATCAGTCTTTCCCTCTTCCTATGACTTAAACTGCTTCAAACTTCGTATGTTCAGGCATTTTGGTTCGAACGTCCCTTGATTTTTTGCCCTGTCACTCTTTCAACTCTGGGGGAGGCACTTGATATAGGCAGTTCTGCCTTTTGTCTCTCACTCACATAGAACAAAAAAAAGTTGGAGGGTTGAGAGCGGTCACCCTTCTTTGGAACAGGTTGAATGAGAGCAAACTTTCAGAATGAAAGGAAGATTTAGAGGAGAGACAAAGACAAAAGTGGTTGTCTAGGCAGGGAGTCAGCACAGAAGCAAATTTGTTTAGTACAACAGGAGGAACACCGTCCAGACTGTATGCTTTCTTAGTAGTAAGCCCAGAGAGGGTAGAAAGTACATTTTTAAAAGAGATTACAATATTAGGCATAAGTAGGAGAGAGCGGGGTGGAGAGGGAGAAATAGCACCGGAATCACCCAAGGTGGAGTTTCTAGCAAAGGTTTGAGCGAAGAGTTCAGCTTTGTCAGAGGAAGAAGTGCTGGTTGTGCCATCAGAGTGGAAAAGGGGAGGGAAAGACGAGGAAGAGAAATTGTTGGAGAGGTTTTTGGCTAGATGCCAGAAAGCTTGGGAAGAGCTAGAGTTGGATAGTTCAGTGCATTTATTATTGATGAAAGAGTGCTTGGCAGATTTGGCTTGATTCCGGGCAAAATTATAGGAAGAATATATATTTACAAAGGAGGCTAAGAATCCTCCTCCCTTTGTAAAATTCTCCTACGCAACGAGACAAAGGGGCGAAGGAATGCGAAAGTGGTCCTGGACCCTAAAAATTGGAACTTTACAGGTTTCTGTTCGGACTCTGTCTCGAGTCGGCCACCCCCAGCAATGGGGTATGTGCCTGAGTATATACATACATACATACATACAAATGACTGGTTACTTGGAGAGTGTTACTTGATAATAGAAATGAAGTACCAACACAAGAATATACAGTAGTATATTGTAGTAGGCTGTACCTGACCCTACCTGTACGGACTTGAATTGCTGCACCCTCTTTACCCTTCACCTCTTTACCCTGACCCTACCAAAACAGTTTTTGTATGTATGTATGTTTGTGTGCATACGTGAGCGTATGTGTATACGGACATGTGCACACTTACTGCATGTTCTTATGTTCCTATATATGTATGTATAATTATGTATGTGCGTACGTACGTGTATATACGTATGTTCTGTATATGAGTAAGTAAATAAATGTGTATATGTACTGTATATCACTTACTCTCATGGTTATTTTATGATAATTTGTATTCTGCACCTGCATCATTATTGTATTTATTTATTTTGTTTGTAAACTGAGCTTACCATCTTCATATCTGTACATCTCATGTTCATCCACTAAATTGTAAAATGTGTATTTTCAGCTCATGAGGCTGCCATTCTTTAATAAACCGTTTATTATTATTATTATTATTTATAAAACCAACTTGTACTACGACATTTCAAGAATCACTGTTCAGGTCTATAACTAGAAATAGCCAACATTACATGATTAAGAGGAACATAGTGACAAACATTATATATGGCTGATTGTCATACAAGAAGGAACTGACACGGGTGAAAATTTAAAATTATATAATCCATGTATTTGTGAGATATATTTAACCCCTTCTGTACCGGCAACGTCTTTTTATTTCTATTCTAGCTATATGAAGAAGATGTTATGCAGCCGAAGAAGGATCTGTGGTAAGAAAAAGGGTTAAGGGAGATAGTTCAAATGCCTGCTTTCGTTTGACATCTTGTACGATTACCAAAAAAAGAAAAGCAAAAAAGACTGACACCCAGATAATTCACTTAACCCTTCTTTAGCGGCCTATGCGGTTTATTTATATGTACCGCCCAGCGGGGTGTTTTTAGCCAAAATAGGTCTGTTTACGTGATCATTTTCATGCCTAAATAAGACCCAGAACGTAAAACAAGTATCTATCCCTGAAAGGGCATAAACAGAGCTTTCGAATGACACCATAACGATCCTTTTATGATGGCTAGTTTTCTTGCAATAACCGTGCAACGCGAGTGCAAAAAGCAGGTAATTAGCCACTTTCCCGATACAATTCCGTATATAGCGAGTGAGAGAGGGAGGAGGGAGCTGAGATTCGTGTCAGTAGGTTCGCCGCGGTGGTCTGGAGCAGTCATACTGTCTCCTGCCACCACTTGTCTCTCTCTCTCAGCAACATTACGTGCTGAAATTGTCACTCGACCTATGTCGAGCGCCGCCACATAGTCCAGCTTTATTAAATACGACTTATGTGGTGAGCCGCTTTTTAAGGGTTAAGCGACCTATAGCCCATTATTTTTTTAAGCTAGCGAGAATTAGACTCATTCTTATCTTAAGGGAGGACTATAGTTTGCTTCCTAGACCTCTATCAAGCTTATTATACACTCCCAAGACCACCTTCAACATCAATTTGTAAATTTTTCGGTAGAAAAATGTCCCGGCAGAAGGCATATTCCTCTTAAATTACCAGCTCGCTATCGCTAGCCAGGAAAAAAATACTCTGAAATTGCATGAAAGGTCTTGATATTGACAAACAAATGGGGCGCAAGATATTTATTTCACCAAACTAATGGGCCGAACCTGTTAAAATCTGAAAACTAATGGGGTTATGCATGAGGGAGAAGGGATTCCAGAAAGCCCTACCATCCCCCATTATGCATAATACCGGGTAGGACACTGGCGGGACCCACAATATACTTCACTAAAGCCTAGTTCACACATGCCCGAGTCCGAGCCCGAGTGTCCACGAGTCCACAGGCATGGACACTCGGGCAAAAATGAGCCTAAGTGTACACGAGTCATGACGAGTAGCCACGAGTGCATAGTGCATTAATGCGGGAGCTAACAAGAATTTGTATTACATCTCGAGTACAAAAGGTTTGAGTGCTGGAATACATTGACAGTCTATTGTAGATCCCCAATCGGTGATTCTTAGTTTTCCAATTGGTGCATTTGGTAGGGGGCGCTGCTTGAAGTACCCCCCAAAATCAGTTTAAATTACATTTTTGAGTACATCAACTAAACTGGTGCCAAAAGTTTCATGTTGGAAGTGTGATTACGGATGTGACATTCTTAAGTGCCGAATTTGGTGCGAAACCCATTTAAGAACGATGTAAAGGGTGTGCTATATTGACATTTAAATCACATTTTGAGTACATCAATGAAAGTTTGTGAAAATGTTCTTTAAACTTTACTGATGAAGGATCAATAGTTCTTAAGTGAAAATTTTGGTGCAAAACTCATTTAAGAACGACCTAAAGGGGGTGCTATGTTCAACACATTTAATGTTTTTCTCAAGTTCATCAATGAAACTTGGTGGATAAATGAATTTATTCATGGATGAATTATTTAATGAATGTGTGTGGTAACAGGACCATAACTATCTTATGCTAGAGGTCATGCTCTACTGAAAACAAACTTTCGCAATTCAATGATAAATAATATACACGATCCACATCTACTTTTGACGTCCATATCTATATCTTGTTATATTGATAATATCACTATAAGGGTATCTTAAAATCCACAAGAGAAACCGTTAAAACTGCTGATAAGTCATACATATAGATACAAGTTCTATTATAGTGTGACTTATGTCTACAATGTGAGTTCACTACCACTAGTATTAGTATAAGTAAATGTATACCGGTACCAGTAATTATAATTATATGACTTCCGCCTAAATAACAATATCTGTTGCACGATTCCAGTCATCCTCATCCGAACTGTCATCTTCATCTGATGTTGCAATTTCCAGGTTATCCTCCTTTGGTCCGGATGTCTTCACATACTTCTATTCATAGTGCGAAATCCATTTAAGAACGACGTAGAGGGTGTGCTATATTGACATTTAAATCACATTTTGAATATATCATTGACAGTTTGTGAATATGTTCTTTAAACTTAACTGATGAAAGATCAATAGTTCTTAAGTGGAGAATTTGGGGGAAAACCCATTTAAGAACGAACTAAAAGGGGCGTAAGAGAGAGAAGTAGAAGGGCAGAGTGGCAGAAGCAAACTGAGAGTGAACTGGAGAGATCGAGTTGAGAGGTAAATGAGTGAAAAAGGTGTTGAGTGAGAGAAGGAATATCGGATAACAGAGGAGTATGGAGGCGACTCATTCATGGTCACCCCCTCGGGGATCAAGGCGTCTGGTAATAGATTAGATAGACTAAAAATCTTAAATTCAAATACCATATTTTTATTTTTAGTGTTGTGACTCTTAACAAATATTTATATTACATATACATTATAATTTCCTAATACCTTAAACAAAATTGAAGGCCGAAGTGAATTAGGGATTGTGTATTGAGTAGTATGACTGACAGCGGGCCGTGGAAGAGGATGGCCGAGGTGACAGGGAGCTATAGACGAGGGTGGCCAAGGTTACGGGGCAGCATAGGAGGGTGGCCAAAGTGACATGGGGCCGCAGAGGAGAGTGGCCGAGATAACAGAGAGCCACGAATGAGTGTGGCCGAAGCGCTAGGGGGCCAAAGTGTCTCAAAACCGTTTATACTCCTACCCCCATGTGTGGTTTATTTACGATAACTTCCAAGCGATTTATTCAGTCTCGGAAGAAATTAGCTTGGGCTCTATAGAGATATTTCATAGAAGTGTGCTGAAGAATATGATCAGAAGTATGGTCTGGTGACCTATGACCTTAAAGCAGCTAATCCAGCTATGCAAATCAAACAAAAGTCTCACAGATTCTACAACATTTTTATCATTTCCACATAGAAATTACATTTTAATGACATTTTTCAAGACCGGACTTGCTAACAGACTGAAGTTCTTGCCCCAGGTTTTTGAATGGGGTCCTCACAGGAAAACACTTCAACTGCTGCAAGAGAGTCCATCCTCTCCTTGTCCTTGCCTTTGAGAGTTTGCATTTTAAGGAATTTCTGCAGACGTGTTACTTCAGTGGTCCAGACCAATGTCCAATACCAACATAGAAGGAGAACCTTGCCTTGAGCTGGAGATCAGTACAGATCTTATCGAAAGGTGTGCCAGACAGTATGCTGAAAACACCAATGCAACACTATCCGGAGCATGTGGATACACCGCCCAGTCCTACATGATGTATGTTGGGTACATCAACTTATTCCACCAACTTGGAAGATCAATACGGACAAATGACCATGTATCTATAAACTAACAGTAATCAATCATTGACCTGTTCTTTGCTAATCATTATCATCAAATTTGATGCCCCACTTCCAGAGGAAGCATCCCAAAAGGAATGGCCATTGCAGAAACTGCCTTCAGGCTCCCAGACATGCCCTGACTGACCCACTCCACATTGTCATTTCCACTAAGTAGATTATGACCATTAAAACGGAAGTAGCAGACCCAGAGCAGTCCTTCACCCAGCTGGCAGTTCCACCACAGTTTAGCTATTCTATTTACCCCAGTGGGGCCCTAGCTGGAAGCATACTAAGCACAGGAATTTTCTGAAGATAGGAACCAGTGGTCCACTGCTCCAGAAGCTAATTGCACCATCAAAGTAGCGGGCGGTGGGTTCGCCGCATCCCTACGCAAGAGAGAAAAAGGTCAACTTGTGCCAGTGGGCTGTGAGAGTAAGACACTAGGGAACCATGGGACACACCATTATGGCCCCACTGCCTTCACCATTCTCAGGAAAAAAGTTAGAATTAAGAATGATGATAAAGGTACAGTCAGAACCGGCTAATGGAAGTAGAGGACACCAACCCTCACTCTGGCAGATCCAGCCCACCACATGCTGGCTAACAATATATAAACTGGACTTGTTGAATATTTAATGACACACATCCTTAACTTAACAAGATCCTCAATCAAGGTGCATTCACAGTGTGGACGGAACACGATAGTAGCAGGATTCCTGTTGATTTGACATTGGACCAGACCATCAATGCTGATGCCGCATTTCGACTGACATGAATCACCTTCACAAATAACTACTCTGCAAAATTTAGATGGATGATAACAAAGGCTATTGTTACGTCCTGGGATATATAAACACTGGGCTCTTTCTATTGGACTAGGTATGCGGCAACAAGCAACAACGGAAAATGCTAGATCCAACCCTTATCTATAAACCCAGGCAACAAACCACCCTAAACCGTCAAGAGTCCTGCCTGGACAACAAGGTATCCTATGACTCGGTTACAGGGTGCACGCACTATAGACAGCTGATAGTCAAGCAGGCTATATAAAAGATCACACAATTAAGTTGACTTAAAGCTTCAAAGAAAAGATAGATAACGGAATTAAATTGCAGAAACAATTTAATAACAAACTAGAAGAAAGTACATTTAACGTTACGTTAATTAATACAACTAATCACCCCTGCGTGAAAGAAGGTGAAAGCAAACAGTCCTCAAAATATCGTACTGGTAGACAAGATGCAGGTTTCTAAACTGCATGCGGCTACTGTAGGATCTGATGCTTAGCAAAGAAAGTACGTTACGGATTTAGAGAACTCTTAACTCATAAGCAGGAATAAATACTAGTGATAGGCCATACAGTGTATAATGGCATAGGTATAATTAAATAAAGGCAGCAACTCGCAACATAACCACATACAGGTGTGCTTCTCACTCTTAGTCAGGCAAGCCTGCTCGGACAGAGTCTCTAAGCCACACCCTGACTCACAATGCTCACAAAAACGGTAAACTGTGGCACAATAACAAGCATACAGAAATAATAAACCCCTAGCTGTTAATCTGCCAGGCGGCAGAGGTCTAGCCGGAAGGATATAGGCTTCGGATACCCGGGCTGAGCCACCTGCTCTAGCCTAGGGACGTTCCCAAGTCTGTGCGCCAAATTACTCTAATTGAAAGGGTGCTCTCTTGAGAGACTCAGATCGCAAGTATCTGACTCTCTCCTGGCGACCCTAAAACAAAAGCAAGACGTGCTAGCGCAGTGCTGAGTGGACTAGGCAAGGGCCCTCACACAACACAACGCTAGACACACAGGGACACAGACAAGAAAATGCCCCCAGACTCCCACGGGTATCCTAGTAAAGTCGTGCGGGTCCACAGGACTCGCACCAGCAGACTTTACTTAAAGGATCGCAAAAAGCCTCCCCTCCGGTCTAGCCCCTGCTAACCTGACACAAGAACACACTAGCAAGCATGAAACCACCAAATACGAGACAACAAAAAAGCTTCCTAGGTCTCATTAACAATTACATCTCTGCATAAGGCCCAAAATCCTATCTAATTATCTGAGAGCTCGTCGTTAATACAATAATAGATATAAGGTCTATCAAGGGGATGTGATAATTAAATAGATTGGTGAAGTAGTGGAAAGAAGGTATACAAAGTAAGAGAGGAAGTTTCTAAGTGGGGTTGAGAGGGATAGATATCAAGGGGGTCCGAAGGGTACGACAGTGAGGTGAGCTCTGAGTCTTGAATCTGTCTGAACCCCACCCTAGGCATGCAAAATACATCCCATGCTTGGCAACACTCAACACAGTTGCCGGGTCAAAATCCGCTACCCTGTGCGTGAGTCGAAAATAAGCCTAACGTTGCAATCAGATGCACGTGGCAACATCAGGCTCATCCTAAGCTAAACTCTCCGCGCGAAGCAACGTCCCCCAGCCGATCTCTCTCTCCCGCTCGTCTCCTCCCACTATCACTAGACTTACATCTTATATATTATAATGAAACAATCAACTATCGAGAATAAAATATACTAAGATGCGTTGGTTAAGAATAAGGGCAGCTTCAAGCTGTGAAACAACATAAGAATATCCCAGACATTAGTTACATTGTCGTAGGATATATACTAAGGAAATGCCGGCCGGCCGGCTGCCGCCAGCCGGTTTCTAAACGGCTGGGCAGCGGACGCGCGCGCATGCCCGCACGTGGCTACTATGCAGAAGCGTCACACCTCCCCCAAGATATAAGACCCTTGACTAAGTTCTTCATATCTAACAGAAAGCTTCTCATAGTACCACACACTGTTGCGACACAAGGCACTATATATAAACAAAATAAAGACTGTTGCGCTCCACCGAGCAAGTTCAACTAACTTAGCGACAATAAGCGAAAACATTCAACTTAGATACTGCTACAACATCTTATACAAAATTCTACACGTTATAAAAATAAAGAGTTTTTATAAGGTTTTTGCTTTTTTAATTTGTTTTTTTCGGCTGAACTACAGTGAAAGCATATTTTCCTCCACACTCAACCCTCAATCCTGTGGCAGTCTAACCAACATCATCCACCCTTGATAGACAATCCGCTATAACGTTATCAGAACCGGCAATATGGCATATGTCCAGATTATACTCCTGAAGCATGAGTGACCACCTGGTCAGCCTCATATTCCGGTTATGAAACTGATTCAAGAATTTCAGAGGGTGATGATCGGTATAAACCACTACGACTGGTCCGAAAGCAGGAACATATACATCGAAGTGCCTGAGCGCCAGCACTATCGCCAGGAGTTCTTTTTCAATTACAGAGTAATTCCTTTGTGCACTATTGAATTTTTTACTGTAAAAATTCACTGGATGTTCGATACCTTCATCATCTGTCTGTAACAAGACAGCCCCAGCCCCTACGACACTGGCATCAGTCGCCAGCTGAAAAGGTCTGCTGAAGTCCGGGGCCCTGAGTATGGGGTGGGTACATAACAGGTATTTCACCAAGGAAAACGCCTTTGCACACTCAGGAGACCACCGGAACTTTTTGTCCTTAGCTAATAAGTCAGTTAAAGGTGCAAGTACAGTCGAATAGCCTTTGATGAAGCGACGATAATAGCCTATCATACCTAGAAACCGCATGATTTGTTTCTTTGACGTAGGCTGGGGAAACTGATCGATGGCTTTGATCTTTGTCTGTGGAGGGCACACCTGACCCATCCCCACCTCGAACCCCAGGTACAAAACTGTGGCTTTGACAAAATCGCACTTACCCAGGTTTACCACCAAACCTGCTTCATTCAGTTTATTAAAAAGCTGTCCGATGTGAGCACAGTGACTGTTAAAATCATCGTCGTATATTATGACATCATCTAGGTACACCGTACAGTTGGGAATGTCGGCTACAATGTCGTTCATTAATTTCTGAAACGTTGCAGGGGCATTTTTCAGCCCGTATGGCATAACATGGCAACGATATGTGGCACCGTCCACCACAAACCCACACACCTCTCGCGCTCGCTCAGACAAGGGTACTTGCCAATAACCCTTAACAAGGTCTATCTTAGTGAGGAACTTGGCTTTTCCTATCTTATCCACACTGTCGTCCACGCGAGGCATTTGTGGGGGTTAAACCATTCAACCTGCGGAAATCTATACAAAACCGCACCTTGCCATCTGGTTTGGGCTGCAGTGTGACGGGGGAAGTCCACCTTACTGCACCCTCAGAAATCAGCCCACGTTTCAGCATATAATCCAGCTCTTCCCTAAGTGCTGGTAATTTAATAGGGGGAACACGGTATGGCACTGATTTAAAGGGCGGGTGGTCCCCAACATCGACATCGTGCACCGCTTGAGTAGTGAGGCCAGGATGCTCCGCGAAAACAGCTGGGTTTGAATCAAACAAGTGCTGCACAGCTACACGCTGTTGCTCAGGCAGGTGCAATATCAACTTGTGAGCTACTTGTCTAGAATTCCCCGCCCACTGATCCGCGGAAACATGACAATCCCAATTATCCTCCCCCGCAGCTTGACTGTCCCTTCCTCCTTCTCCACCACGATCGCTGCAGATCAACACCGGGACAGTGAGAGGCTCGGAGGGGCGCCTCACATACTCTTTCATGAGATTTACATGGCAAAGTTCGTTCTTTTTCTTACGATCAGGAGTAGCTACTAAATAGTCGAGATCAGAAACCTTCCTTACAACCCGATACGGACCAAAATACTTGGCAGAGAAGGGGTGTCCCACCAGAGGCAGTAGTATCAGTACCTCCTGATCTACTTCAAACTCCCTCAGCTTCACCTTCTGGTGGTATCTGTCCTTCATCTGAGCTTGTGAACTCTCAAGGTTCCGACCCGCTACCTCCAAGCTCTTTAGCATTCTCTCACGGCTTTCAACTACATACTTTAGAAGCGAGCATGGCTTTGTGACTCCCTCCCAGATCTCCTTGACTATGTGGAGGGGCCCCCTGACCCTGTGTCCAAAAACCAACTCGTTCGGGCTAAATCCCAAGCTCTCCCCAGGTACTTCTCTCGCAGCAAATAAAACGTATGGGAGACCTAGATCCCAGTCCTTCCCATTTTCCATGCAATAACACCGCAACATACTCTTGAGAGTCGAGTGCCACCTTTCCAAAATTCCCTGACTCTCGGGATGGTAGGCAGATGACACCACAGACACTATCCCATGTTGCTGCATGGTCTGCTTAAACAGGGCAGAAGTAAAATTGGATCCCTGATCAGACTGGATCTCCTGAGGGTAGCCATAACGAGAGAAATAGACAAGTAGGTTTTTGACAACAGTCTTAGCCATCCCGTTGCGCATGGGGTAAGCATCTGGATACCGTGTTGCTACATCCATTACAGTTAGTAAACATTTATTGCCGGCACTAGTGGGGGGCAATGGGCCAACCATATCGATAACTACTTTGCTGAAGGGCGGCCCAATGACAGGGATGGGTTGTAACGGGGCTCTCGGGATGACCTGATTGGGCTTCCCAACAACTTGACAAGTGTGACACTGTGACACCCATGACACGACACTCGCCTTTAACCCAGGCCACCAGAAAAGCTTGCTCAGAGCTGCCTCCGTCTTACGTACAAAGTACAAAGGAGTACAAAGGAAATCAAGCAACAACAGGTCTAGTGACCCTTTTAGGTTGCTTGTCCTCCAAAACACTGAGGATCAAGTGTCCAAACAGTGGTCTAGAGTGGGTAAGGGAACATTGGAAAGGGAATTACTGCCCTGGAACCAATGTCCGTGGCAGGATTAGGAAGTTAGTAGAGGACAGATGGGTTAGTAACTGAGGGGGGGATAAAATAAAGTTATTCATTTACAAACGCAGTCAGTCGCGGGTTTGATGAGAGATATTTGTCTAGGCGGAGTTTAAATGAATCAACGGTGATGCAGTCTATAACGTTTCGGGGAAGCCCATTCCACAAGTTGACAACTCGATTGAAGAAGAAATTCTTAGATTCGTGCGAGTTAAAAGATTTACCAATAATTTTGCAACCGTTTCCCCGCGTGTAATTAGATTGGTCGATAGTAAGTGACTGTAGTACTTACTACAGTTCATATTGTCGATGCCTTTAATGATTTTGAACACTTGAATTAAGTCACCTCTTAATCTGCGCTGGGTTAACCCGTGGAGCCCCGGCTAGTTTTGTAATGTTTGCGCACCAGAACCCGGCCGGTTTTCAAAAAATTGTTTTATTCCAGAAACAATAGCGAATGGGTTAGGAATAAAGGAAAAACCACGAAAAACCGCTCAAAAAGCTTAAAAAATGGTCCTACAGAGCCCCCGAAAACGGATTTTACAAGAGTAAAAAATTGAAGGCAATTATCCCAAAAAAACAGGTTATTGCGCGCTCGCGCGCACGCACATGGACTTTGAGAGTTTTCAACCATCGGCACGGTTGCGTGGGATACGTACACAGTTCCCATACAAATCTGAGCCCTCTTGAGTGGCTACACCTGAGGTTACGGTCGGCGCAATTAGGGTGACGCGTCAGGCGCGTCTCTGGGGCTGTGCGTTACATACATCGCCGACGCGTCAGACGCGTCGCTGGGGCTGTACGGGTTAAAGGAAATAGATTTAATTCTCTAAGACGCTCTTCGTATGGTTTGTTCTTTAGGCTAGGTATCATTTTGGTAACTCTACGTTGAACTCGTTCTAGCTTGTTTATATCTTTTTGGTAATAAGGGCACCAAGATTGAACGCAGTATTCCAGAAGATGGCGGACTAAGGAATTATAAAGGGTTAGGATAACTTCTTTGGATTTATGCTCAAATGACCTGCCTATAAAGCCAATTATTTTGTTTGCCTTCTTAACAACTTCTGAACATTGTTGACTCGGTTTTAGGTTACTCGATATTGTTACTCCCAGATCGGTTTCTCTGTTTATATTCTTAAGCTGAGTGCCATTCATTGAATAGTTTGCTTTCTCATTTAGGTATCCGACATGTAGTACTTTACATTTATCCGCATTGAAACTCATTTGCCAAATTTGGGCCCAACATGACAATTTATCTAGATTGTGTTGCATATCGTCAACTTGTTCTTTTGAGAGTACGCTATTTGCAATTTTTGTATCGTCAGCAAATTTTGAGATTGTACAGGTGAGACCCTCATCTATGTCGTTGATGTAAATTAGAAAGAGAATTGGTCCTAGTACCGATCCCTGGGGTACCCCGCTACTTATATTGGTCCATTTAGATGCCTTACCGTTTATGACTACTCTTTGCTTTCTGTCGCTGAGCCAATTTTCTATCCATTTCAACACACCATCTTGTATTCCATGCGCTTTTAGTTTTAGCATTAAATGTTTGTGGGGAACTTTGTCAAAGGCCTTTTGAAAATCAAGGTATATAATATCTACAGCTTTACTCTCATCGTAGAGGTTGAGGATATCGTGGAAGAAGTCTAAGAGGTTTGTTAAACAGGAACGTTTTTTACGAAAGCCGTGTTGAGTATCTTTAAGTATGTTATTTTCCTCTAAGTGATTTACGAGTCTGTCTCGTATGACCGTTTCTAGCATTTTACATACAACTGAGGTTAAGCTAATTGGACGATAGTTACTGGGTAGGGATTTGCTGCCTTTTTTGAATATCGGTGTTACGTTGGCTAGCTTCCACTGATCAGGCATAGTTCCAGACTGCAAGGATTTATTGAATAGTAATGTCAGTGGTTTGGAGAGCTCATCCTTAGCTTCCTTTAGAACTCTAGGCGAGATTGTATCAGGTCCTGGCGTTTTATTTACCTTGAGTTTATCTAAACAATTCAATACTTCTCTCTCTGTAACGGTGATATTGCTTAGAACATCTGAATTATCAATCTGAACCGGCGATGTTGTAGGGATATCACTGAGGTCTTCTGTTGTAAAAACTGATGCAAAGAAGGTATTGAGGGCATTACTCATTTGTACTTCGTCTTTGGCGTATTCTCCATTTTCATCGACTAACGGTCCAACAGTTGAAGTAACTACTTTTTTCTTTCTGATAGAACTATAGAATTATTTCGGGTTTGTTTTACTTTGATTCATAATATGTAACTCTAAGGTCTTTTTACTCTGCTTAATTAACTTTATGGCTTTGCGTCGTAGCTCTACAAATTTCACCCGTTATTCGTCATTTTGTGAGGATTTTAATCTATCATTAGCAAATTTTTTAGCAATCAGGCAGTTTGAAATATCTTTATTCCACCATTTGGGCTTATTATTATGGCCTGGACGCCGTATTTTCGATGGTATGCAGTCTTGCACTGCTTTTAGGTAAGTGGTTTCGAATAACTTCCAAGATGTATTTATGTCGTTATTGTTAATTAAAAAGCTCCAGTCAGTTTCTTTAAACATAGCTCTAAGTTTATGGAAGTTTGCTTTCTTGAAATTAGGGACTTTTTCGATGCTACTATTTGGTTCGTTACTAGTAAACTTTAAAGTGAAAGTTATCGTACGATGGTCGCTGTTACTGAATTCATCACCAACATTCAAATTCTCTATCAATTCTTCTTTTGTTGCAAGTACAATGTCAAGAACGTTATTACAACGGGTCGGCGTTCGAACAAATTGATAAAGCGAACTCTCTTGCAAGTTCGTATACAAGTCATGTCCGGAGTGTGAAGTAAGAGTATCGCCCCACTTGGTCACAGGTAAATTAAAGTCGCCAAAAATTACGGTATCTTGTGAGTTACTTACATCTGCAATTTGTTCGTAAATTTCTCGGTCAGTTTGCACTGATTGAGCTGGAGGTCTGTATATTAACGCAAGTATTATTTTTGTACCTTTATTATTCTTTATTAGCACAAAAGATGTGTCGACGTTCACAATTTGAGGTTTTGACACGAGGGTCGGGTTAAAACTTTCTTTGATATAAAATAAAATGCCACCTCCATTTTTATTTATTCGGCTGTTCTCAAACATTACATAACCGGGAAGTGAATACTCTGCTAAAAAGTCTCTATCTTCTGTATTGAGCCAAGATTCTGTTATGCCAATCACATCATAATTTTCTGTAAACACTAGTTCCTCTAAATCTGAAAATTTATTGCGTATGCTACGAGCGTTTGCATAGAAAACCTTTAAAGTTGCGGTTTTAGAACTCACAGAACGTTCTTTCATCGAATTTTTGGTTCTGGTCGGATCTACATTTACATTCATGGCTGTCCTCGGTCCTCGGTCGTTATCCCTGGCGGTTTTGAATTTGGGTCGTGTTGGTGGAGCTTTATCCAAATTCGCGGTTCTTGACGGATTAGTATTTAATTCCTTTGTAGGTTGCCGTCCTCGCTGTCTTCGGTCCTCCTTCCTGGTTGTCCTCTGCCGAGTCGATTTCTTCTCCGAAAATCCATCACCGCATCGTTGAGAAGACGCCCAAATTACATATTACGTGCCCCCAGGTGCCCTGCCAAAGGCACATCATGAGCTAATCTCAATAAGCTCTCACGGCACACCCTCGGTACTACTAACTGGTCCACTAATCCTGACCCGCCATCCCACTTTTTCTTGGGATCCTGATGTCTCCGATACAAGATCCCCTCGGACAAGAAAAAATCACCAGGCTGCGCATCCCCATCGCTCTCCAGTTCGACAGCACCATTACCTCATGCCCTGACTTCAGGATCTTCCAGCTGCAAGGAACATATATCAGCAGTTGCGAGATTATCCAAGTTCATCTTAAATAATTTATTTCCACCTCCAATGTCCCACTAAGCCATCCTTTCCTCATGCTGCGCATAACGATGCTGTCGCAGAGTCTCTTCCTGCCCTGCACCTGCACTAGCAGTGACAGGCCCCGGGGCCTCTCCAGACTCTAACATAGGTGCCAATAATGAGTCACCAAGAAACACTGCCGGCTCAAAACTCTCCAATTGACCAACACTTCCCGTTCTCTTGTGACCTTTCCTCCACGGTTTGATAGACTGAGGTGGTAGCTGCAAGGCTCCGGATGTCTGAGAACGAGTCACAACACACGCCATGGTTTGTACGCTACACTTCTCAACCCACTCCTGTTCCTCCCTACTAACGTCGGCCGCCTTCTCGGCAACGACCAAGGGTGAAACCTTAGAAGCAGGCACCGCAAAGTCGTTGCCGAGGAGGAGGTCGACGCCCCCAACAGGCAAGTTCTCTACAATTCCGACATCCAGCTCCTTCGCCACACCACCCACCTCCAGCTCCATCCGCACCAGCGGGTAGGACTTCGTAGCATTGATCCCCTGAACTACCACCACCCGAGCAGAGTTAATCGGCCTTCCAGTAAAGTTCTTTAACAAGGTCTGAGAATCCCCAGTATCACGCAATAGCTTAACTCCTCGCCTTTCGCCAGCCCACCTCACAAAACCATGCCCTCTATGACCCCCAAAGACGTCGCGGACAGAGTTCGAGCCTTCCGGACTCTTGAACACAGGCTGTGTCCCAACCGCTGACGAACTACCCCTGGCAAACTCAGAAGATATAGGCGACACCCCTATGCTGCGGGCCAATGACACAACCTTGTTTGGTGACTTGTTCGGACAAGCATTTGCAAAGTGACCCTCCTTGTGACATGCAAAGCACTCTTTACTCTTTGGTTTCCCTTGGGAGTGGGAGGTACCATTAGACTTCTTATACGGGACGGCATTTGGTTTATGTTCAGTTTTATTGTCAGTGCTAGATGGTTTTGTGTATTTATGTGTATCAAAATTCTTGGGAGGGGGAGGGGTACGATCCTTTGCACCCGACTCACTCCTAGCTGCTGCTCCGCACCCTCGAATTAATGACAGTCGGAGGTCAGCCATTTCTGCTGCCTCCTGGAGAGTTCTAGGATTTGTTTCCTTTATATTTAATGTTAAGTCCCCGCCTGTGCACTTAAAGAACTGCTCCAAGAGAACCAGCTCACTCAACTCCTCAAAAATAGCTGCCCTCTCAGAACGCAGCCAATGTCGTAGTGCATCAGACAAGTCCCGGGCGTGTTCTAGGAAGGTACTATCCTTGCCCTTAGTAACACCCCGAAACTTCAAGCGGTAAGTTTCTGGTTGTAACTCATAGGCCCGTAGCACATCCTTCTTTAGCTCATCATAAACTACACAGGACTCTAAAGGTAGTGCATCATACACTTTTAGCTCCTTTCCTAGGAGTCTTGATGAAACTAATGCTGCCCACTTTTCCTGAGGCCACTGGTGTTCCTGACACTTCTTCTCAAATCGCATAAAAAACTCAGTCACACCTAATTCATCGAACACAGGAACTAGTTTAAGCAGGTGCGACAATGATTGGTCCCGATGTCTGTTACCTCCCCCAATATTTCGCCCTGTTACCTCCACTCGAGATCTCTCCAGCTCCCTGTCAGCCCGATACCTAGTAGACTCTGCCTGCAGTTCAGCCGCTCGTATACCTGTTCTCTCTGCGGCCTCAGCCTGAGCTCTAGCAACCTCAGCCTGCACACAAGCCTGTCTCTCGGCAGCCTCAACCTGAGCTCTAGCCTGTCTTTCGGTAGCCTCAACCTGAGCTCTAGCAACCTCAACCTTGGCCATCTCAAGCCGAAACAACAAATCTGGAGTCAACCCTTGAGGAGGGGAAGGTGCATTTAATGGAGAGGGTCCCTGCGATTGAATTCCACGCTGCCATTGACCATCAACTTGGGGGTATGTACTAAATTCAGGCACCCTGACGTTTGATATGGGGGTAGAGTGGAGGGGGGGCTGGGGACCGGGGCCCCCAGTCGCCTCTCCACCCAGGTCTCTCCCTTCTAAACCCAATATCAAAGTCCTCAGCTGATCTTTCCTCATGCCACTTAAACCCTGGTGACCCTGAACACCTGCCACACACTTTATGCCATACTTATTCAGTTTCAACACCCTGGCTGCGGTAAGGGGCACCTCTAAAAATCTTCTAGCACCCTCCTCGCTATCGACTAGCCACTCCACAGGTCTTTCTCCCTCCGAGCCCGTATCGTGACCTGACCCATCACTGTGTTCCAATGTATTAGACATGTTTGTGTACTGCAGTAATTATCACGGTTATAGAATGTGCCTTATCTCCTATGCAAGTATGTATATACTAATGTTATTTAAAGTCTTTAATGTGTTATATTGGTTGCTCCAAAACAAAACTCTATGTCCACTGTATTCCTCTAATCATAAGGAATCTCAAAACAAATGACCACTATATTCCTCTGTTCAGTAAATCCTATGCAAGGTCGCCATTTGTTACGTCCTGGGATATATAAACACTGGGCTCTTTCTATTGGACTAGGTATGCGGCAACAAGCAACAACGGAAAATGCTAGATCCAACCCTTATCTATAAACCCAGGCAACAAACCACCCTAAACCGTCAAGAGTCCTGCCTGGACAACAAGGTATCCTATGACTCGGTTACAGGGTGCACGTACTATAGTCAGCTGATAGTCAAGCAGGCTATATAAAAGATCACACAATTAAGTTGACTTAAAGCTTCAAAGAAAAGATAGATAACGGAATTAAATTGCAGAAACAATTTAATAACAAACTAGAAGAAAGTATATTTAACGTTATGTTAATTAATACAACTAATCACCCCTGCGTGAAAGAAGGTGAAAGCAAACAGTCCTCAAAACATCGTACTGGTAGACAAGATGTAGGTTTCTAAACTGCATGCGGCTACTGTAGGATCTGATGCTTAGCAAAGAAAGTACGTTACGGATTTAGAGAACTCTTAACTCATAAGCAGGAATAAATACTAGTGATAGGCCATACAGTGTATAATGGCATAGGTATAATTAAATAAAGGCAGCAACTCGCAACATAACCACATACAGGTGTGCTTCTCACTCTTAGTCAGGCAAGCCTGCTCGGACAGAGTCTCTAAGCCACACCCTGACTCACAATGCTCACAAAAACGGTAAACTGTGTCACAATAACAAGCATCCAGATATAATAAACCCTAGCTGTTAATCTGCCAGGCGGCAGAGGTCTAGCCGGAAGGATATAGGCTTCGGATACCCGGGCTGAGCCACCTGCTCTAGCCTAGGGACGTTCCCAAGTCTGTGCGCCAAATTACTCTAATTGAAAGGGTGCTCTCTTGAGAGACTCAGATCGCAAGTATCTGACTCTCTCCTGGCGACCCTAAAACAAAAGCAAGACGTGCTAGCGCAGTGCTGAGTGGACTAGGCAAAGGCCCTCACACAACACAACGCTAGACACACAGGGACACAGACAAGAAAATGCCCCCAGACTCCCACGGGTATCCTAGTAAAGTCGTGCGGGTCCACAGGACTCGCACCAGCAGACTTTACTTAAAGGATCGCAAAAAGCCTCCCCTCCGGTCTAGCCCCTGCTGACACAAGAACACACTAGCAAGCATGAAACCACCAAATATGAGACAACAAAAAAGCTTCCTAGGTCTCATTAACAATTACATCTCTGCATAAGGCCCAAAATCCTATCTAATTATCTGAGAGCTCGTCGTTAATACAATAATAGATATAAGGTCTATCAAGGGGATGGGATAATTAAATAGATTGGTGAAGTAGTGGAAAGAAGGTATACAAAGTAAGAGAGAAAGTTTCTAAGTGGGGTTGAGAGGGATAGATATCAAGGGGGTCCGAAGGGTACGACAGTGAGGTGAGCTCTGAATCTTGAATCTGTCTGGACCCCACCCTAGGCATGCAAAATACATCCCATGCTTGGCAACACTCAACACAGTTGCCGGGTCAAAATCCGCTACCCCGTGCGTGAGTCGAAAATAAGCCTAACGTTGCAATCAGATGCACGTGGCAACATCAGGCTCGTCCCAAGCTAAACTCTCCGCGCGAAGCAACGACCCCCAGCCGGTCTCTCTCTCCCGCTCGTCTCCTCCCACTCTCACTAGACTTACATCTTATATATTATAATGAAACAATCAACTATCGAGAATAAAATATACTAAGATGCGTTGGTTAAGAATAAGGGCAGCTTCAAGCTGTGAAACAACATAAGAATATCCCAGACATTAGTTACATTGTCGTAGGATATATACTAAGGAAAAGCCGGCCGGCTGGCTGCCGCCAGCCGGTTTCTAAACGGCTGGGCAGCCGACGCGCGCGCATGCCCGCACGTGGCTACTATGCAGAAGCGTCACACTATCCGGACATCATTCATCCGTCTTCTTCAAGACATGACTGGAATGATAATAAAAATTCACAGCAGAACTCAGACCAAGACAAGTACAAGACTATGAAGAACTCAAGCAAATTATAAAACAAATCTTTGACACAAACAATCCATTTCATACCAACCATCCTCCAGATATACTTTACAACATCAGCACAGGAAAAGGTACCAGTGAAGAAATCCATCAAAGCCTCCTCAATGTACCGACCAAAGGAAAAGCCAGACACAAGGAATTTATTGAGTCCTGTGAGAAAGATCCACAGCAGTTTTGCTACCAATTGTCAAACCGAGTACACAAGAATTGCTGCCCTTAAAGAAAATGTTATCTGGTGGGCTGTCTCTTTGTCCTTGCTGCCAAGAAGGTACTTAACACTTAGCATATCCTCCAGAACATATTGATCCTAATACCTCTATCCATGGTCATTCCAGATGAAGTAAAGTGCAAAGGCTGATAAGAGTTCTCGCTTTGATATTTTGGAAAGCAAGGTAGAAGACCAAGTCAGGCAAGATGAAGTTAGTGCTTACATCATAGATGAACAGTTCCTATTGCATAGCATGCCACCAAATTTACCTCTCCCTTACGGATGATTAGCCAGAAGTACCCAATCCAGAGCTTTAGAACGCCAGCCAAGCACATATGCATTGCTTTTGATGCCTATCCACAATCTCCAATAAAGGACACTGAGAGGGACAAACGGGGAGCCAACAGCAGAATCTTTTTAATCAAAGGGCTGAAGCATGAATTAGTGCCAAGAGATCTGAATGATATCCTCAAGTCCAGGTTCTTCAAAAAGCATCTCCCACAGTTTCTTGCCAATAAATGGCAGGACGCTTCCAATGCAAACATTTTCAGGCATCATGAAGTCGTCCTAGATGTACCAAGGAAATGCTACTGTTTCAAGGTGAAAAAGGATGTGGTCCAGTGTGACAAAGTGGGAAGCAAAAGGAACCATGAAGAGTCAGACACAAAAATTATGCCTTCGTGGCATATCCGATGACTGTGAGCATGACAACATAGTGGTCAGGGCATCCAACTCAGTTATTCCAGTGATACTGTTGTATCATTGCTATAAATTTAAGTTGAGAATGTGGATAGATGTTGGAACTGCTTCAAAGAAAAATTGCGTACATCAGCGCGACTGCAATATAAAAGGAGATTGGACCATTTTTGTTGCGCTGTGTATCCATGCATTCACGGGACCATAATACACATTGTCCTTTGCGCTTAATAGGCACAGCCAGATCTTTCAAAACTCTGGACAAATGACGTGACTACTAAAAAAAAAACAGAGTCATGGTACGAAGAAGCACCGTAGCTTCTTATACCACCAAAGCAACTCTGTTGAAGGTCACAGCCACTATGTATGGAGCTAAGGAGAGTGCAAATATTAGCATGAATTAATAGCAGTTTGTGAAGACATGCGGACCAAAGGGAAATGTAAAAAATTGCTAGTCAATTTGAGAGGTATGGATGCATGTGAACTACCACCTTGTGAATATGAGATCAATACTAACATAGTGTGCATCGTTTGTCGCCAGCATGTGGAATTTAACAGATCATAATCACAGAAAGCAGCATCCCACTGAAGACATTAGCTGGCAGTTAGTTGATGACTATTACACACCTGTTTGATTCGAAAGGGTCCAAGTTCCTGTAGATCTCATCGGAGAAGAAGATGAATTAGAGAAAATAGACTAAGAAGTGGAAATTGCAACATCAGATGAAGATGACAGTTCGGATGAGGATGACTGGAATCGTGCAACAGATATTGTTATTCAGGCGGAAGTCATATAATTATAATTGAAATTCAATGATAGGAGAGGCTGGGAATGCGATATCCCCAAGATGATAAATCGGGGGCTATGGGCTCTCTGTGAGAGGGCTGGTTATCACATAGAGGAGCACGTCTCTTCAACAAACTCCCGCGGAGAGTTAGAGACATGAGAGGTGTCTCGTTAGACAGCTTCATGAGAACTCTCGATGTCGAACTACAAAAAGTGCCAGACGAGCCCAACTTCGCAAGGGTACGCTCCACCTCTTCGAATAGTCTGCTGCACCAATTCTCAAACAACACCGAAGGGCGGTGCGCTCTTCGGTGCCACTAGCAAGAGTGGCAAACTCCACATAGGTGAACATAGGTAGGTACTTATACTAATACTAGTGGTAGTGAACTCACATTGTAGACATAAGTCACACTATAATAGAACTTGTATCTATATGTATGACTTATCAGCAGTTTTAACGGTTTCTCTTGTGGATTTTAACCCCTAACTATCGGTGCGCAACATAAGTCGAGTTAAATAAATCTGGACTATCTGGCGGCGCGCGACATAGGTCGTGTGGCAATTTCAGCACGTAATGTTGCTGAGAGAGAGAAACAAGTGGTGGCAGGAGAGTAGCGAGCGTATGACTGCTCCAGACCACCGCGGCGAACCTACTGACACGAATCCCACCTCCTTCCTCCCTCTCTCACTCGCTACATACTGAATTGTATGGGGAAAGTACCGAATTACATGTGTGGTTTTTGCACTCGTGTTGCGCGGTTTTGCAAGAAAAACTAGCCGTCATAAAAGGATCGTATGGTGTCATTGGAAAGCTCTTTTATGCCCTTTCAGTGAAGCTAGATATTGTTTACGCTCTGGGTCTTATTTAGGCATGAAATGATCAACGTACACAGCCCTATTTTGGCTAAAAACACCCCGCGGGCGGTACATATAAATTAGACCGCTACCCGCTAATAAGGTGTTTAAAGATACCCTTACACTAGTGATATTATCAATACACACAACAAGATATAGATATGGACGTCAAAAGTAGATGTGGACCCCTATATTATTTATCATTGAATTGCGGAAAGTTGTGTTTTCAGTAGAGCAATGACCTCTAGCATAAGATAGTTATGGTCCTGTTACCACACAAATTCATTAAAGAATTCCATCCATGATAAATTCATTCATCCACCAAGTTTCATTAATGAACTTGAAAAATTCTTTAAATGTGTTGAACATAGCACCCCCTTTAGGTCGGTCTTAAATGAGTTTTGCACCAACATTTTCACTTAAGAACTATTGATCCTTCATCAGTGAAGTTTAAAGAACATGTTCACAAACTGTCATTGATGTAATCAAAATGTGATTTAAATGTCTATATAGCACACCCTTTACGTCGTTCTTAAATGGGTTTCGCACCAAATTCGGCACTTAAGAATGTCACATCCGTAATCACACTTCCAACATGAAACTTTTGGCACCAGTTTAGTTGATGTACTCAAAAATGTAATTTAAACTGATTTTGGGGGGTACTTCAAGCAGCGCCCCCTACCAAATGCACCAATTGGAAAACTTAAGAATCACCGATTGGGGATCTCCAATAGACTGTCAATGTATTCCAGCACTCAAACCTTTTGTACTCGAGATGTAATACAAATTCTTGTTAGCTCCCAGACTACATGGCGAGTGCACTCATGGACACTCACAGTCCTCCTCGAGTCACTACGAGTGTACTGAGAGTGGGGGAAAATTTTAATTTTAATGGTCATTTTCGGATCACGAGTAGCTATGACTAGTTACTAGTTACCACGAGTGCATCACAAGTAGTTACGAGTAGTCATGAGTATGCCCACGAGTGCATTGAGAGTATGCCGGGAATGCCTCCCATTATGCCCCTGGCATATATATACGGTGCCCCATGCCCTCCTATGCCACACCTACAGTCACCACCGTACAGTACAAACCACCGCACCCAAGCACCATGTCCCTCAAGAGGCTCCAGAAGCTAGTGAAGGTTCAACCTGAGCTTCTACAGCTCGAGTTGGATGCCCTGGAGGAAGATCAGTTACAATATCAAGGCAGGCGTCAACAGCAGAGGAGACCAAAGAGTGTGTGGGCTAGTGGCTACTCCGACGGCCACAGTATGGAGTGTACGAGCAGCTGATGAGGGAGCTCGAGGCCAAGGATCGCAAAGGATTTAAGAACTTACTCTGTGTGGACAGTGACATGTTTAGGGAGTTGGTGGCTCGTGTTGGTCCCAGGGTAGAGAAGCAGGACACCTTTTGGCGGCAGGCTTTGACACCTGGCATACGGATAGCCATAACATTTTGGAATTTGCTACCACTAACCAATCGTCGAGATGCCACATGATGTTGCCTCCCTGGTGTAGCAGTGGTATTAGAGCCTGTCGGACTAATTTTGTTAAAATACGAGGTGCAAGATTTAGGCCAAAGGGCATCATTTGGAAGACAAGCGTTTGATTTCCTTGGCGCAGAGCCAGGTACTTTTGAAATTGTTTATTTATGGGGACATGCCAGTAGGCATCTGTCAGATCTAAGGAACACATCCAACTTTGCGGTGGCAGTGTCAGCCTGATTTGATTCACCATCAGCATCCTGAATGACTGATTGTGAATATAGCCGCATGTGGTTCAGGAAAGACAGGTCTATGACCGGGCTCTTCTGGTCGCTGTCCCTCTTTGGCACCAAGAATAACTTGGATGTATAAACTTGGAGTACTGAGTTGACCTGAACAATTACGTGCTTGTATACATTCTCCTGAATTAGTGTTCCCATCTATAATGAAACAGAGCTGGACTCTAGTTGTCGAAGTAAACGATAGTGCCGGATCCACCTCCAGGAGAGGTCCTTACGCACAACTGCTATGGCCCATGTCCGGCGGAGCCATGCCCGATAACATTCCCGGAAGCTACCAGTTACGAAACTGGACTTGTCCGGCAGAACTGCACTCGGATCCACCTCGCCTTTGGTAGGCCCTGGGAGTGAGAGATCATCGTGGTCCTTTAGTTTTTTGAATGGGTAGGTGTTGACTCAGACGACAGGTTATTGGGAAGAGAGGCTCTACTATCACTGCTGGATTTACCCCTCGACTGACCTCTAACCCATCTCCCACGACTCCTAACCTGACCGTGGCCTCTGACTGTGCCACTGCTTCCAGGATGGGGTTGAGCCTTGCTAGACTGTGGTGACTGAAAGGACCCACATGATTTACTCTTAACATGCTCAGGCTTATGTGCTCATGACTCACTCTTCGGCTTGGAAGCAGTGGCACGGCGAGAGTCTAACAAACAATTTACTGTGCGCCAGGCATCTAGGGAAACAAGGGTAGGGATTAACACATTGGATAATATCAATCGTCTACCAATCTCCTCCGGCAGTTTCTTAGACAGATAAACTCTCAGGTCCTGTCGCACACGCAAGGCCTCGAAAAGAGCAGTGCGAATATCACCCAGACTCTGACCAGAGTTCTGTAGTAAGAGACGCCATTTCAGAGATAGCACTTTATTTGTGTTACTCTCTGGTACGTTGGACTCCCCATGCCTGGGCCACTGGCATGGAAAACCAATGGTGGTCCTCCGGCAGGAGTTGGTGACTACTCTTATTTATGATAGAACTGGCAAAATACCGGACCCCTTTCTCCTACCCCTTCCACGGTCCCGCACCCATACCTTCAATATGAAGTACCGGCAGACCAGAATTGTCCCGACGGGAGTGAGACTTTACTTCGGGGGTGATCCCCTCCAACAATTTTATATTGTTAAGTCCATTTGATTTAGACCAATCTGAGTAAAGTTTAACTGATGATACTGGGGTTAGGGCCGGGGAATGGGCATATACGTAGTATTCAGGATTATAAATATTGGGAATAGCCAAATTATAACATCAAGAATATCCCCTGTTTGGTTATTGGCCCTAAGTTTCTTGGCCTCACTCATCTCCACGAACCAATGTTTCGGTACCGGGAGCTCTCCCGCCACCGTCGCCTGCGCGACCTCAGGACAAGTGGGCTTCACGACCACCCATGACTTGTCTTCACCAAAAAGAAGTGGCATAGGGCCTTTTCTGATAAGGGATGATTTATACAAAGGCGGTGGAATTAGGTCAGTCTAAATATTTAATTTGGACGGCAACAATGGCAGAGTGACAGAAGTGACGTTAGTCGCTTCGGGAACAATAGGGGACTAGGTAAGACATGCGGGAGGATATTTGCCTGGCCCAGAGTTCGCGCCGCCAGAGCTGAGGGAGTTGAAACCTTTGACTTCCGCTCTTCGTTTACGCCTTTTACAAAATCAATCCAACTTGGAAACTGTTCATGTGTCACTAAAATTCCACTTTGGTCGATCACTGACGAAGAACAAGAGGCGACTGAGTCATGGTGTTCTTCTTGTCGAGGGGTGTGCCTTTAGCCAGACGGTACTTTCTCTTCCTCCGCAGTTTGCTCGAAAAGCGGAGTGGCACCTGTGCAACCGGGTTGAGGGGGCCGGTGAGGCCTCAGAATGGACCCCCTCAGACCGGGTGGCTATGTCACTAACCGCAAGATCTTGCTCTTCTGGCTCAGGCTCTTCTATCCACACCAGATCAGGTATCGGTGAGTGTTCCATGGGAGATAAGCGACGTGGTTGTTCTAATTTGGAACTAGATTCTTGCTGAATGTCATCAAGCACAGGAGTGACATGCCTATGATCCTCCTGTAACACCGATAATTAAATGGGAGACTCCTGAGGCTCCACCCGGCGGGGGATTGTGTAAGGCTTTTTCCGGATAGAAGGTGAGACATAAACCATCTGAGGTGAAGCTGGTGGCCCGAAGACACTGTTGTCTAATGCAGGTACAGAAGGGAGTCGGCGAGGGGGATACAGTTGCTGGCAATCAGCTCTCGACAGGTGTGTTCCAGACCCACTGGGTGTTGGTACAGTTTTGGTGCCGGGGTTTGTTGCATAGCCGGACGCCCTTTTTCCTTGGTTTCTTTCTTCGGTCGGCTAGTAGGGCATGAAGAAGAATCAGATTTCTGTCTCTTGGCAGTTTGAGCTATCCGAGGAGACGCGGGGCTGCTATGAGGCGACTTCGAGCAAGGGCGTCACCGCTGAGAAGTTGCCTGATCGGAGGTCGATGTCGTTTTGGACTGGCGGGGTATCCGTAGATATTAGTTCTTTCGATAACAAATTTTGCTTAGCCCGAGGCAGGGTAGCAGTAGAAGAAGCCTGCGAAGATGCAGCACTTTGGGGTCTGCCGGGTAACGTACTGTCCAGAAACCCTGAAAGTAATTAATTTTCTAATTGTAAAGCTTTGTGAGCTACCTCACGGCAATAGTTCTTAAAAGTGGATCTTATCGAAAACAAGACTCTCTTGCATTTTGAGTCAGAATGTGTCACAAGGCCATTCCTGAATTTAAAGCACTGAGTACATGATTTAGTAAGCCATCTACACCTTGACCGGTCGAGACACTTTATGCAATGCACACAGTGAATATGACCAAGTACAAGGAGGTTGGGGCAGTTTTGGCTAGCACAAAATGATATCATCTCCATGATGAAGATTGCCCCCCGCCGGGAAATGCTGTCCGCCTAGACTTAGTTACCACATATGAAGAGGGAAAATGTCAAGAATCTATGCTCATAAGGACTAGTCTATGACGGCGGAGAAAACATTAATTTATGACGTATGAGGTAAAAGACTAAACAAACACTAGTTTATCTCAAATCCCCTTACGTTACTTTAACCATACCCAATGGTTAGAGTTATGTGACTGCTTACCTAAGTGACCAACACTGACCTAAGACCCAACTTAAAATGTGAGAATCCAGTTCCACGGCGTCCGGCGGCCAATGCCGGGAAACAAGTAATCAGCTCCAAACTAACTCTAGAGATAGGTTTAGGTGAGTCTTCCGCAACGCCGATTTTCCAGCGGAAGAAAACCTCCCTTCCTTCCGCCGGGATATCGTTCGTTCGCGCCAGACTACGAATGGGTCTATTTGATTGTTGACTTCGCCGGGCCCGCCGGAATGTCGCATTTGTATTATTCGCCCAACGAAAAATACCTGCGCCCAGAAAAGTACAACTTTTCGATCCAATAAACACAAATTTTAACCAAACATGTCCCAGACTAAATGAAAGCTGAATTCTACATAATCTAGGTAGCCACATGAGTTCCAACATAGTAAAATGAACGGGGATCAGGAGGGCCTAGACTAGAGGTATGTCGAACATAGCACCAAACTGATCACTTCTTGCCCGACGGTCACCCAAACCCAAGCAATGTGATTCAACATGCATAATTATGGTACAAGCATATTATTAAATAATAATAATACATCCTAGCCATAAAATAGCACATACAAAGAGGCCTAGAAAGCAACAGGGGCAGTCGTTGACGACAGGTGAATATGACCTGATACACTTACCATCCTAGAAATACTAGGTACTCCTTCCCCTCACACGAAGAACAGGAACGTAGGCAAAAAACTTCATGACCTGTAGCCAAACTTCTTACTTAGTAAGAGAATTTGAAAGGCACAAGGTCCTCCACGAAGAGATCAAAACCGCTGAACCCACCCAATTGGGTAGCCGAACAGTGGGCCCCACAATAGCTAACAAGAAGCCTCATGCCTAAACTAGCTATTAGACATAACACAAAGGTAAAAAGTCATAACAAAGCAGCAAAAGAGATCCTTGCCTTATCACAGCGAAGGTCTCCCGAGCGCAAGTTAATAATGCACCCACGAAAAAACTCACAGGACGGTGCTCATAACCTATCTAATCTGAACACTACCCTAGCTCATCACAGAACAACTACAAATGAGCAAAATGACTCACAAGTCCGGAGGTAAGGTGAAGAATGAAGAGAGGGGGCATCCTCCGTACCAAAAGACGACTAGGAGCGAAGAGGAAGATGCACCGCTTGGACGCTAGATGACGCGGCTATAGGACATCAGACTGACGGGAAGCGCAGTGTTGATAGATCAAGTTTATTTTAATTAATTAATTTTTTACCATATTTTCTATCGTTTTTTTTCAGTAGTGGCATCCACATGGACGAGTCTGTGAGTGTTTTGAGCGTTCGCTCAAGATGATATGGTTAATCTCTATTATTTGAGCTCCTAGGCGGGACATTTAAAATGGTGTGCCATAGGTTCAAGGAGAGGCCATAACTTTCTTAATTAGGGCAGTTCGTCAATGATGGAGGGGCCACTAATAAATACTGGCATGGGGTGTCTCTCTTACCGGGATAGGTTCACTCGGAGGCATTTTGTGAATTTCCACCCTCATTAACCCCTAACCATCGGGGGCGGACTTAAGTCCGTATAGAAAAACTTGGACTATGTGGCGGGGGCGAACTTTAGTCCGTGTGCAATTTTGGCGCAATATTGGCTCTGAGAGAGAGACGAGCGACGGGAGGAGCATGGGTTACCTCATGACCGCTCGCCACGGCCGCCGTGGACCGACTGAGATGTACTCCCCATAAATCCACCCTCACTCCCTCGCTACACACGTAATTATATAACAAAATTACCGTATTTTAGCGATTTTACCCTTCGGTTGCACGATCGTTGCAAGACAACCAGTGATCGTAGAAGGATGGTTCTGGTGTCATTGGAAAGCTCAATTATCGCCCTTTCACGGATACATACTTGTATTACGCTCTGGCTCTTGTTTATGCATGAAAAAGAGCACGGAAACAACGCCATTTATGGTAAAAAAAAAATGCTGGGCGGTACGGTCAAATATACTCCACCACCCGCTCTTCAGGTGTTAAGAGAAGCAAGGCGTCCGGCAATATACTGTATATATATATATATATATATATATATATATATATATATATATATATATATATATATATATATAGGTGTGGCAGAGTGGTCTTGCTACTGGACTGGTAATCCAATGGACCTGGGTTCGAATCCCAATATGTCAATATGAAGAAAATATTGGTATGGACTTTGTGCTGTACCTAGTTTCCGTGCATTACAACAGCTCACCGAGATGCCAAACAAAAATACCCTCATTGTTCCCTGATTAAATAGCACTGTATGAATATTCCCATACTCAAAATATGCTACAGGGGGGCAATGCCTAGTGAGTTAATTGCTCAATAGGTGGCGTTCTGAGAGTGAGGGTCCGAGTCCGAGTATGATGCTGTGAGGCACTGGGGCAAAGCGGTTTCGGAGATGGAGCTGCTTCGAGCCGTGAGTGGGTGCTTCGCATGTCTCACTCCCTAGACTGGAACAAGACCTCATGGGCCTCACCCTGTTCAGCGGTAGAGAGTGCAGGCTCTCAGCCTATGCCCGAGAGGGAGTAGTTGGAATATAGGAAAAAAACAAGAAAAAGAAAAAGAAATATATATATATACATATATATTATATATATATATATATATATATATATATATATATATATATATATATATATATATATATATATATATATATATATATATATATATATATATATATATATATATATGTGTGTATATTGACGTTCTATAAAGAATATAAGATAATGGGAATCTACAGAAAACCGATTAGCCCACATAAGGCAGGATATGTTAGATAACTCATGAGTCATAACTATATATAACTATTATTTACAATATTACCGTGAAGGTAACGCAAACAAAATTGGATACTATGATAGTACTACACAGTTATATCATATTTTTAACAAATATGATCAAAATGTAAACATTTGGATTTCTCGATGAACGTATGGCACTGAAAATTTCCGTTGCGTACTGCCCCACATCAATATTTTATTTACAGCTCTTACTAATTTTCATGTGCTCTAATTTTTCTATGCTAACTAGTAATAGGCAATTAGATTATAAAATCGTGTTGGAATTCATAAATTCACCGAAATAAGAAGCCTAATGGACCAAACCATGAACAGGTTTACAAAAACGTACACACAAGAACAAGAGACAGGACACGCACAAAAACAAGCGCACATTCAACTCGCAGAAGTTTAGTACTTAGTTATGCTTAGTTTCCCAGGAATGTCAATAAGGTTAGGTTATCCTGGTAACACAAATAATTGAAATTGTAACATAATTCAATTCATATATTATGGTTCCTCAATTGTTTAACATTTTAATGATATATATTGTAATCATAAACGTTTTAGTTTTTTAAAATTACAAGTATCTGTGACTAAAGCTCTTGATGGCTAAAAATAACGGAAACATTGACATCCGGTCCACCTCTATTGTTAATGCATTATTTAAAAATTAATATATACTGTATATACGAAATTTGAAAATCGGAAATACATCTATTTTTCCGTTTAAAGTATTACATAACATACAAAACATATAAAACGTTGACTATTAAATTAAGATAATACGTACTAGATAGAGATCGAGCTGATTGGCCCACACTAGGCAGATCCCTATCAGACCCAACAATATTGTTTGGGTCAGATAGGGATCTGCCCCTTTGTATGCAGCCCTGGTGCATGGTGGGGTGTTTTCCTAAGGGTGGCCGCCAATTGTATTGTAATCGGAATCCAGTCTTAACATGCCAGTTGTCTGTCGGAGGGGTTTCGCGTCATTCTGTCGGTTGCTTGCCGTTTAGCGACCGTAAGACTCCCTTGTGTGTTTGGCCGTTGCCGGAGGGTGTTCCTCATTGTGATCAGACGGCTATATCCCCACGGCCTTTATCAGCCAGTGTCGTCTGGTGATTTTATATGTATATACCCGAAAGTGTGGGTTTGCTTGGTCGGGGCTATCGGGACGGCTGTGTGAAGGGCCCTTTGCCTTCTATGAGATTACGACCGCTATGGTCGGGCCACACATCCCAAATTTTTCGGGTAGAAGTTAAATTTGTGGGGCTATCCACAGAAACACAGGAATGCCCCCAGACACTGAGGATCACCAAAGGACACTGCACAGATCTTCAAAAGACATCACAGGACAGCATGAGAATGCTGGTCCTCTGGCGTTCTGGGAGTGTCTGGACAGTTGTGTATTCTTTAAGGCCGCGTCTCACACAGTACGGCCACAAATCGACAGCCGCATACAGAGGATGACTTGCACTTTTTCGCCGATTATAATCTAATCACAGGATCACTGCACGATCCTCGCAGGCACACGATTGCTGTACAACAAGCCCTCGACAGTCACTCAACACACACACGTCACACACACGTCATACACGCTGGCAACACGACCGTTGTAGAATAAATCGCTGACCGGCGACGCTACTCACTCGTCTATCACACGTTCGTCATACATTTAAAGCACGTTAAGAGCACGATAATGCCGCCTTTGGTCGACAACCATACGTTTACAGCACAACAGACGCACGTACATTGAACGATAAATACGACCGTTGTACAGCGCACACGATATTGACACGGCAAAGGAACCGCCCTATGTATATATATATATATATATATATATTTATATAAATAAGACCCCGTTCTTAACATTAATCATCAATATAATATTATATTGATGATTAATCATCAAACCCCAATATACTTGAATAAAACTATAATAATAATACGCTGTAGTTAAGTAGTCGATAGGTGAATGAATACCTATATCATTACACGATCTGGTATACACTGACTTTGATGCAGTATATCATTAGTTTACAAGTGGATGTATTTTGGTAAACTTGTAGATGTTTATGTTAACTATAGGCTACACACACACACACGCACGCAGAGAGAGAGAGAGAGAGTGAGAGTGAGTGAGAGAGAACTACTCGCAGACATACAATACAGTATATAGACTAACATAATACACACACACACACACACACACAATATATATAAACTAAATAATACACAACCAACCACGCAAACGCACACACACACACACACACACTATATATATAAACTAAATAATACAAAACCAACCACACAAACACACACACACATATATATAAACTAAATAATACACAACCAACCACGCAAAAGCGCACACACACACACATACACAATATATATAAACTAAATAATACACACCAACCACGCAAACGCGCACACACACACACACACAATATATATAAACTAACTAATACTCAACCAACCACGCAAACGCACACACACACACACACACACACACACACACACACACACACACACACACACACTATATATAAACTAAATAATACTCAACCAACCACGCAAACGCACACACACACACACGCACATACACACACAATATATATAAACTAAATAATACACAACCAAACACGCAAACGCACACACACACACACACACAATATATATATATATAAACTAAATAATACACAACCAAACACGGAAACACACACACACACACACACACACACACACACACACACACAAACTACTCACACACATATAATATATAGACTAAAATCATACACAATCAACCATCGATCAGAGGATGACAATGAAGATATCCGCAGTATTCACATACACTCGTTGCACAACATAATTATACACGGGCGTCATACGATAAAATTTCACGGTTTTTAACCGTTTTTTCTGCCGACTATCGGCCAGAATTTAGTGCAGCCACTATTTTTAGGCTGATCACCGCCGACCATTTCCGCGCCACTCGACCACCCCTCGCCTACCACGATACGAGGCGATCTTTTTACACGATCACAGACGATGTCAGACGATCCCGGAAAAATTCAAATATTTTGAAAAGATCGGCTGTGGTCGGCGGCTAACGTACTGTGTGAGACTCGGCCTTTATGGAGGGATGGTTTGTTTTTCTGGACCCCTTTCTCCCTAGTGTTTAGCTCAACTAGTTTTGAGACGTTTGGCCCAATTGTTTGGCGATTATAACACCTTTCGCCCCATTTCGGTGTAAATGTTAAGACCTTTCATGCCATTTAGGTGTGTATTTTTTTCTAGCGAGCGATAGATAGCCTCTAACTTTAAAAGGAACCGGCCTCCGGCCAGGACATTTTTCTACCGACAAATTTACAAATTTATCTTGAAGGGGGGTCTAGAGGGTGGTTTTATAAGCTTGGTGGAGGTCAAGCTAGGAAACAAAAACAAAAATTAATATATAAATAGACCATTAAATATCCACAACCCCCTAAAAAACGGTCATGGTGATGAACGCAGCGGTAACGCATAGATTCGCATATGCCCTCAAATTGACGTTAGATTTACTATGTTAACAACAAGCCCAGATAATCTAAAAAGTAGAGATGGGGGATGGCAAAATTACTCATAGATATTGGTGGTTCCTAATATTCTTCGTTATATAAGAAGACCTACAGTTATAAAGAAACTATATAATTAACTGATGTATTTCCATGTGATATAATAACAAACACATAGGCAGTCTGTTCTTTAATATACAGTAAACGATACCAACATGTAAATCAATATAATTGCATAAAGTCTATCTATCTATTGCCAGACAATATGATCTCCCAAGCCCCCAAGGTGTGGCCAAGAAAACTATAATAGGTTCATAAATGTTTGACAGAGTAACTGTACATATTTATAGAATAGAGGGATTTTGTTTTTTCTGGGTTGGGGTGGGGTTGTCGTCCAAGCAAGAATTGTTGCTATTAATTAACCTCTCTTGCTGTCAAAGGACTCAAAGGCCTCATTTCTCACTCACTCTCAGTCTCTCTCTCTCTCTCTCTGCTTAGTATGTATTTGTTGTCAAATATATACAATACTAACATATGTGCCTTTTCAGATTTCTCTCCCTGTCTGTGCGTGTGTGTGTGTGTGTGTGCAACTAACTCGTATACGTCAACTTGGCAGCCAGTAACTAGTATCCAACATGTGTTGTCCTAGGCCACTCAATTATCTAGTTCTGTGTGTGTTTGAGAGAGAGAGAGAGAGAGAGAGAGAGAGAGAGAGAGAGAGAGAGAGAGAGAGAGAGAGAGAGAGAGAGAGAGAAAGGAGAGGGGGGGGGAGGGAGTAGAGAGAATACTGACATACAAAGGATAAACACAAACACTGGCAGCATCAAACCTAAGTTAATCAGTTTAAGAATCAGTCCAGTTTATGCTGTACTTTAATTACATTTGCTCTCCAATGATTGTTGGTAAACACAAATCTAAACTTCACACCTTCACACCCTACCTTTCGAGATATACGTTTAATTTCGAGTTTATTGAAATTCAACAGAGATGGCTCGTTTTCTGGTGTGACTAATTAATTATGCCATGTAAACGTACTTATAGAAACCAGTTTAACCCGTGGAGCCCCGGCTAGTTTTGTAATGTTTGTTCACCAGAACCCGGCCGGTTTTCAAAAAATTGTTTTATTCCAGAAACAATAGCGAATGGGTTAGGAATGAAGGAAAAACCACGAAAAACCGCTCAAAAAGCTTAAAGAATGGTCCTACAGAGCCCCCGAAAATGTATTTTACAGGAGTAAAAAAATTAAGGCAATTACCCCAAAAAACCAGGTTATTGCGCGCTCACGCGCACGCACGTAGACTTTGAGAGTTTTCAACCATCGGCACGGTTGTGTGGGATACGTACACAGTTCCCATACAAATCTGAGCCCTCTTGAGTGGCTACACCTGAGGTTACGGTCGGCGCAATTAGGGTGACGCGTCAGACGCGTCTCTGGGGCTGTGCGTTACATACATCGCCGACGCGTCAGACGTGTCGCTGGGGCTGTACGGGTTAAAGGACTATACAGATGACGCAACAAAAGGTAGGTTACCAATACTAGGATGGGAGTCACTTTATCAGACTCTAACCATACCAAAGAAAGGTCAATCATTAGACCATTTCGATTCTATGTGCATGTAGGAGACAAAAAGCAAAGCTGCCTGCCACAAGTTCCCCCTCCCCCACACCCTAGGATTAAAGTGACAGAGCCAAAATCAAATTATGTTAGAGGTATTTTATATTTATATGTGTTGGAAAGAAGTGTGGTGTGCTTGTTAAGTGTAGTGAAATAAATAGGAGGAGGAGGGTGTTTGTGAGAGATAGCTAGATTACTGTCTGTGTGGATGACTCACACATAGAGACAGTGGGGGAAGCCAGATGAATGAAACAGGAATTCCAGCAACTCATTATATGTGGCCCCCCCTGGCTACTGGCCTGCTCGATTGCTGCCTACAATTTCCCGATACAATTTCCAGTTTGTCATTATTTTAAATACTGTAGTTTACAATTATATATCAACAGTTGTTGTTGTTGCTCTCCAGGCGGTCTGACCGAACAGCCCCATGGTCCCGAGCAAGGCCAAGGCCATAACCAAGTGCCGCCACAGAACCTTCCCAGGTTTACCACTAAAAAAGCCCAGGTGACCGAAGCCGATTGCAGGCAAGGGGCTGAGGAGGGTGCGGATATGCCCAGGACACCAAAGCCCCACCCAGGGCCCTGTGCCACTTAACAATTGTGAAGGGAATGTTGAGGGGCAAAGGAAAAAATGTGACGCTTTGGCTGACAATCTGCCAACCTCTAGGTTGGCAGTAGAGAGGTCAATCCACGGAAGAAACGCCGCTACTTGAGATCTAGATAATAAAAGGGAAAGGAACATTCAGAGTAATCTTAGGGTATATAGCAATAGAAAGAGGAATGGTTGATCTATAACATTTTAGTGGCAAGGCCAACAAGCAAATACTTTTGATCGATATAAGTGGCGTGGACCAACATTTGTTTGTTTTTCCAACATCTCTTCAATTTACACCCTCATAAATTAAAATGTTCAGCAACGGAAATAAGTTTTTATATTATGATATGACAGGTATTTTTCTCGGCCTTTAAAACAAAAAATATGAATTTGTCTATCGTCAATATTTTATTTGTTTATATCCATATTATATCAAAATTGTATACGCTCTCGCTTCTCTCGGACTCATAGGACGTTTATCATATACGATATATTTTGTTTTATGATGTTTAACCCGGGAACGACGAGAACACTCTTAAGAGGTTTTACTGGGTGACGGCAAGGAAGGTCTTAAGAGGTAAGGCCAACATTTTTTTTTTTAACACCTTACGAGCGGCCTATGCGGTTTATTTATAAGTACCGCCCAGCGGGGTGTTTTTAGCCAAAATAGGGCTGTTTACGTGATCATTTTCATGCCTAAATAAGACCCAGAACGTAAAACAAGTACCTATCCCTGAAAGGGCATAAACAGAGCTTTCGAATGACACCATAACGATCCTTTTATGATGGCTAGTTTTCTTGCAATAACCGTGCAACGCGAGTGCAAAAAGCATGTAATTAGCCACTTTCCCGATATAATTCCTTATATAGCGAGTGAGAGAGGGAGGAGGGAGCTGGGATTCGTGTCAGTATGTTCGCCGCGGTGGTCTGGAGCAGTCATACGCTCGCTACTCTCCTGCCACCACTTGTCTCTCTCTCTCAGCAACATTACGTGCTGAAATTGCCACTCGAGTTATGTCGAGCGCCGCCACATAGTCCAGCTTTATTTAACTCGACTTATGTGGTGAGCCGCTAATTAAGGGTTAAAAGGCCCAGTAGCACTTAAAACAATTTTGTATTCCCTCCATACCTCATATCACTCCTCCACATCCCCTCCTCCCCCTTCAATTATCACCTATTTTCCCTGTTATTCCCTTATTCATTTGTATATTTTTGTGTAAACATCTCCAAACCAATCCTAGGCTGTGGTCATGTGTGTGTTACGTAAGGTAGAGACCGGGAGAGTGTGAAGGGGTAGGTCAGTACTGCTTCAACCCTCGAGAGAAGAAGGTGTGAGGCTGGCTGGCTCACACTTGATGAATGAACCGCTCGCTAACAATTCCCGATTTTGACCATCCGAATGATATTCCCACTTGTTTTATTATTGCTACAGGTTACTATCTTCATAATAGAAGTAAAATAGGCGCATATGAATAAGTAATAACGATATTTATTGTAAAATGACGATTATAGGCAGGACTGGAGATTAATATTGCCGCCCAGAACTGTGGTGTTCACTACACCTTACGCACGCTCGCCGGGTTAAGAGCTATAAATTGTAGTGATACGTATAGTTAGTGGTATGAGGAAGAGAATATTTCAAACCCGAGGTCCCTACTCAAAACATGATTTTGATTATATATGATTATTTACAAATTGGCATTCGTCGGATAAGAATGTTTATACTTGTAACAGTCTCATGTTGAAACCAGTTATACCATACACTGAATTTAGCTTATGCTACACATGTTTGATACAAAATTATTTGTTAAGATGTAAAACCCTATCATACAGTGATTTAGACACACTAACCCGTAGTCCAGAAGAAAAAAGTTGCCGTGTAAAACTCATTGTAGCCCAATATATATGCAACTCGAGTATTCAGTTTTCATTCAATTGACACTCGGCACGTATCCGTGTGTTTAGGGAGACGCGCATCGTGGTTTGGAGCCTGAGAGACTACATATATTAATATATGTCTTGTTATTTTACAAGTTTTGTTTTTTTCAAGTGTCTCAGTCGATCTGATTCTATTCTTTTTAGCACACTCTATACTGTATATATATATATATATTCTTTCCTTTCTACTTTTTCGAGGAGTGCGGTGTGAGAGGATCCTCCTCACACATGTGAACAATACTCAATACAAGGACGCATTGTGCCCCTGTACAGAGCAAGAAGCTGTCCTGGGGTAAACAAACCCTTGAGACTAAGTTTGCAAATAATATCCATAGTATCTAATTTTATTCAATTAACATTCAGAAAACCAATACTACCATTAAGAACAATGTGATACTATCTTATAATCTCTTACACAAAATATGTCCACTGTCCTTTTCTTTCGTTAACTGGAAGCAGAAATATTACCCGATTTATGTGTACACTCTACGATATTTTCACTGCATTTACAATTTGTTTGTGTTGACCTCATAATTATATACTTGTTTGCTTTATATTTGTCTGTTTTGATTATATTTTTCTTCATCTCTTTTGTATTAAATCCTAATGTGTTTTTCTGTTCTTATAATTTCACTTCTTATATCAGTGTTCTTCTTTCCGTTTGATGTTCTCCTTTCAGCTCACCTTATTCTCATCCTTCCCCTAATTATCTCCTTTCACATTCTACTTTGCTCTCCTCTCCTCTTCTCTCCCATCCCGTCTCGTTCATCACGGCTTCCCTTTTCTCCATTCAATTTACCCTACCTTTCATCTTCTCTTTCCTACTTCTCCTTTTCCAACCTCTCTCTTCTCCCTTGCTTCTCCATCTCCTTTTATCCTAGTTATTTTTCTGCTCCTCCTCTTGCTCTCTACTCCTCCCCCTCCTCCTCTTTCTTCTTCTTCTTCCTCCTCTTCCCCTTCCTGGGTACCTCACAAAAGTGGCTTTAAAATCCTCCTTCTCTTCAACTTCCTGTGCCTTTCTCACAATATGTCTTTTCCCTGGGGTCTTGCTTGCCTGAGTCTCTCTCTCTCTCTCTCTCTCTCTCTCTCTCTCTCTCTCTCTCTCTTACAAACAGGGCAAGAGAGTGACAATAAATGAAGTAGAATTACAATGGAAACCGGTTTCTATTGAAATACCCCAGGGGTTGGTCCTGGGGCCAGTTTTAGTACTCATGTACATTATATTTTTTCACCAACCAACTTAACTTCTATACTCAATTAATGAAATCAACATATCCATGTGGCACTCCAAGGACACTCACACCGAAATTCCGCGCACTTATGCATTACGCTATCAAGACAGTGATATTGATGTAGGGCTAATTAATACTACTGTATGTCTAACATCGCCGTTGATACTAAAATAGGAAGCACAGTTTGGACAAAAGAAGACATAAATGCACTACAATCCCATTGGAACGAGAACATTGAATAGTCAGGGGAATGGTAGATGGCTTCCAATGTGTAAGTTTCGCATATTGTAAGTGGGAATGCTTATGAAATGAAAGGCCCCAAAATATAACAGCACTAGATAAATTCCTGACAATACTATCTGAATATTTAAAACCTCCGTTCAGTGCGCAGCAGCAGCAAATAAAGTTGGAATTCAATTAATTGGGATTCAATAAACAAAAATGTACTTATGTGAATGAGAACATCTTAGTGTCATTATTCGAAGGTATGGGAAAATCCTATCTTGAGTACGGAATGTAGTTTTTCTCTCCTTATCTAAACAATAATCTTGAACTTCGGTGCAGCATAGATCGACAAAGCCGAAAAATATTACACATTACCAAAACATAAAATTTATTAAATAGGTTTCCACTAAAGAAATATGAAGATGTCAACTAATCGAGTGATTCAAGATACTTTAAGTGTTTGACAAAATTGGTACAATTGCAGTATTAATAATCAATGATGCTAACATTCGCGGACAGAAGTCAAGTGTATTTGATACAAAAAGTGTTTTCACCTAGTGGAATATATTGGCTGGAAAAATGGTGATCACCACAATTAACATTTTCAAAACATGGCTAAACCGTTATATCCAGGAGGCGTGGGGTATCATACGTAAACAGCTTAAGTATTTGAAAGTTTAACTTTCTATTTCTGTATTTACTATACATTTCCCAACATATATACACAGTACAAATTTGTTCTTTATAGAAACATAAAAATTGTGTTTTGAGAAACATTATACGTTGTTGGCGCGTTGCATTTAATACATTTATGTTTATAAATGAAACAATCTGAAGTTTAATGTGTTTTTGTAAATGCTTCCTTGTTTTGTCATATTGTGAACGAAAAAATATACTTAGATGCGAAATTCGTTGATATATTAAAACTATGATTTCATGTGGATATTATTATCCATTTTAAAACTATATAAATATTGAATATCTTTACCTTTATAATGACTACAAGTGTTTACCAGAAAACATAAGGTGTTTAGAATAGAACACGTGTTACATTTATAAACGCCTAAATCCGTTTTATAACCGTGACAGCCTCTTAAACAAATGTTTCTGTTCATACAAAAACACTTGTTTTGTTTTTAAGGAAACACGCGTTTACATAAGAATGCCAAAATATGTTTTAGAAGTATAACAAAACAAATGTTTGTGTTTTTGCAAAAACACACTCTTTTTTACTGCTGTGGTATTCTATATTTTCTTATATATTATCTAATGTGAGGAAAGACACTTCTGCTTTCCAGTCCTTTTCTTCAACTCTGTAGCAATTACCGTTATAGATTTAACTGGACTGCCTAGTAATGGATACAAAATCTGTGCTCTCTCTCTCTCTCCACCACACATCCACTAATTTTATCGGCCACAATTTCTCTTTTCAGTAGCAAGTTGGTCAATTATAGCGTGTTTTGTGGGGCGGTAATGGCATGTTTTGTTTGGTGGGATTAGTTTGTTTTCTGTAAGTGGTGGTACTAAGCGACGGATTGAAAACTGGTAATTACATGTACCGAAAGTTTATATTATACAGTACTGATTTAGAAGCACGCCAATGGATTAGGTGATTTGATTGATATTCGACTAATGGTAAGTTAATGTTCTTTATATATATATATTACCGGTCGCCTTACTCCTCTTAATGAGGGTGGCCATACACAGAAGGCACCCAAGCGGACCTATTCCCTGTACTTACAGGATTGACCACTCAATTTAGGATTCGGCCGACTCCGAGGCCCACTGTGTATCTTGTTAACACCATTTGTCTACAGTGGTGTCCGGCTAGTTCATTCACTAACCTGCCTTACCCTTAGGTAAGTAATACGGATTGTTATCAGGTTTACTCCCCTAAACAGGTTGCCGACCAAGGCTGAAGAGTCTCATCCACCCGGTATATATATATATATATATATATTGAGTATATATCACAAATAAACGTGAGCCACTAAATGTTTCTAATCTCTCAGTGGGGTTCGAACCGCCGACCGTCAGGACGATAGCCGACGCTTTAATCAACTACACCACGGCAGTCGTGGTGTAGTTTATTAAAGCGTCGGCTATCGTCCTGACGGTCGGCGGTTCGAACCCCACTGAGAGATTAGAAACATATATATATATATATATATATATATATATATATATACGGTATATATACTGTATATATAAGTGAACTATGTCAGATGTTATACATTAAATAAACGATACATTTGTTTTCATCAGTACGCCTATTCAGTAATTTCGGTCTATATACAGTACATACAGCCAGTTACTATAAATATATTATTTAACGTAAGTTAATTATATTGTCGAACTTTGTTTTCAGTTGTGTATGTAATGTATATATTGTAATTCGTAGTATAACGTTTCTAAAAATATATCTTCTATTAGTATTAGTATTATTTGACACACACACACATACTGTACATACACCCACCCATACTCACTTTTTTTTCTTTTTTTTTTTTTTTAAGGTCCCACCCCTTTCCCATTCTTAAGTAAGCCATTTTAGATTTACAGAAGAGTGCCCATTACTTGCATTACTGCATGTCCACAAACATTTCAGTAATGTAAGCATGTTTTTTTTGTTTCTTTTTCTTTTTTTCTTTTTCTTTTTCTTTTTTTATTAAGGTGACAGTTACAAAGTGGTGTACAATCTATCTTATTCTAGTTACATTGTAGTTTATCTTATTGTACCAGTACCTCCCTACAATCAACCTAGTTGTTCCCCAATTCGTCCCTCCGCCACGACCATTTCAAAGTCCAAGTCTCTCACTCTTGTCCTCTGTAGCGGGAGGACCTTGTACCCCTGAGACATAGGAGTGCAGACCTGAGAAGAGAGAAAGAGAGCCGGCATCTCATCCAAGTTATGACTTGGCTTCTATGCTGGCGCTTTTTCTCCGATATTTGTTCAGCTAATCTGGCATAGAAGACACTTGCAGAAGATCCCATACCTCCCGACGATGAGAAGACCAGAGGAGTAAAGCTTCCTTGATCCCTGTTCAAAATTCTTTCTTCATAAGCGCGTTTTTTCTCACTTTCGTTTCTCAAGTATGCCGCCTTATGTCTTCGCTCACGATATGTTTGTGCTCTTGGGTTGAAGATTCTGATGTCGAAAAAAGCCTGTTGTCCCCTCGTCCAAAAACCTCAAGCACTTACGTCCACTCTTGCTTCATTTGAAGTATTTGCAGTATTGTGGGCCAAGCGCTGTCCGTCCATAGGCAGAAGTTCCGGTTCGATTCTGACATCATGGCACACCTCGTCCAGCATTTGTGCAGTGATTTCTCGTACTTCATCATGCCGGATACAGATGAATCCTCCTTTCTTACAAGTCATACAGTGGTCTGAGTTGTTTATTTCACCACATGCACATTTCAGCGGCAGCTTCGAAACTGGCCACCCATACCTCAAGGCTACGTCATCATTGAATTCTTGTTTATTTAAGCTGAAGCCTTTCTCCTTTATTGGTAATGATGTGAGCCAATTTGAAGCCCCCGTGTCTTGTGCCATCTCAACTCTCATTTTCAGTTCTTCCCTACATCTGGTCTTAATTTGTTCTAGGCTATGTTTCTGTCTCTCTTCTCTGCTCTTTGTAATTTCCTGTCTTGCATTTCGTTGTTCCTCTTCGTCCACCTCATCATTTTCATTTTGCTCCCGTATTTTTTCTGTCAGAGACGTAGTAAGTTTAAGGGAATTTTGGTACTCATGTAGTGCCGCCTCCACTGGATTTATGATCCCCATACCTCCGAACCTTGACAGAAGAGCTAATAGATCTCTTAGCTCTTGCGTGATGCCTTCCATCTCTGTTAAGGCCGGTATGAATGTTCCTCTGATTGCTTCTTCAAGCGGTTGGAGCATCTGTCTAATGCCAGGCACTGTTCTCATAAGAAAGGTCCATCTGTGCTTAACACCATATGTGAAGGCAGTATATGCAGCATGTGGTTCAGATTTCGCAATGTCTGCCAGGGTTTTCACTTCCTTTACCCATTCCGCTACCTTTTTTCGCACATAGTCTCTCTTGCATTCTTCTGTGCCTATTACTGCTCCCAAATGGCGTTGACCCTCCTTTGTAATCTTCACTCCTGTCCCATCAAAAGTCCGCACCGCTTCTTCATACTTGTTTTCTTTCACTATTAGTACAGATTTACTAGCATTCGGACGGTACCCAATGACTTCGCCTACCGATTGTACTCTCCGCCACCATTCTTTGAGATCCCCTATTTTTCCTGCACCTGTGAGGTCATCTGCATACGCCACTTGTTTCACTCGGGTTACCTCATGTTTTATTTTCTGCTGCAGAATTGATAGTGCCAGTGCGTACATTGCCATTGCCACTAGATCTCCTTGCGTTGTTCCTTCATTTGATTTGAGAATTTTCATTTCTTCCTTCTTTGTGCTTCCAACTATATACAGGTTAGCTGGCTCCTTATAAGTATTTTCTATGTACTTTGCGATGCTCGGGCATTTGATCTTGATGTTGTGAATAGCTGCCTCCCTATTAATGGTGTTAAAGGCATTTGTTGCATCCACTAGCAGTACCGCTTCACAATCTTCCTCATGATACACCTTCCCCATTGCATGTATTGCTGCTTCTCCTCCGGCTTGCTGTCCTGCACATACTTGTAAGTTGCCCACTGCTCTTTGTACATCTTTTCCAAATACAGACATGATTGTTTTTCCTATAATCCTTCTAAGAACTTCCCCAACGCCTACTGGTCTAACTCCTTGAGTCTTATTTAAAGGTATCAGGCGACATGCTGTCAGAGCTTCTATGTTCACGCATGGTGATGATGCAAGTTTCTTTGCCAGCATTGCTATTGCTTCACAAAGGTCACCCGCAGCTGAACCAAACTTGTTTTGACTTAGGAAGATCCTCCAAGTCTTAGCATCTACTCCTGATGGACCTGCTCCTCCCTGTGTTTTCAGCGCCTTTCTCCATATGAGGTCTCCAGTTATATTCTCATATATCACCGGGTCTGGAGGAACATATTCGTCCAAGATGCGTCGATTCACTTCGTGCACCCCACTTGAGGCTTCCCCAGTGACCATTCTGACTGCCTGTGCCACTTTACCAATCCTCATGCTATATCCCACTGATCGTGCCATATCATCTGGCTTCCTCTTTCTTCGTTGTTTTGTTTTCAGTCTTTGCTGGATTGCTCGTACTTGGCTAAGAATTTTGTCTAACTCCCCATTTTTCCACCACTCCATTCTCTGTTTCAGCGCTTTAATGTTCTCATTCAGTTTTCCCTTTGGTCTTTTCTTTGAAGGAACAACTGAGGAATGAAAGAAGCTATCTTGATTGCCACGTGCGCCAAAGGGGCATCCTGAACATACTTTAGGATCATACGTCTGAGTTCCCCCAGCATGTCTTTTGCGGCTTCACAAATCGGTAGTTCAAACTTATTATGTTGCCATAGTATCACTTCTGTATAGATTTCATTCACTAATGTTGTGAGTCCGTCACCAGAATGTCCCATCCATTCTCCACCATTCATGTTTACGTTACGAGGTCATTCGTTCTGTTCACGATTTTCGATTATTTCTCTCTCATCATCTTCGTTTAGGCCTACACTATTTTCATTATTTTGTTCCACACCTCTGTTGTCTTGCGAATTATTGATTCCTGCGTTTTCTTCTGCGGGCTGCAGTTGTTGATTGTTATTTCTGCATTTTCTCTAACAGGGTTTGCTTGTACATCTCCATTAACTTCATTGTCTGTTTCACGGTTCATTTGTACTGCATCTCTCACTGCGTTTTGTCTGTCATCAGGATTATTCCTCGACTGGGACCGAGTTAATATCATCTTGTCATATTATCATTATTTCCTACCTATTCCCTAATACTGAGTCTATCTATCATTTCTTCCTAAGGGACGAGCCTCTGCCCGATAAAGGTGAAAATGTAAACATCCTATGAGTAGCGTTAGAGATAGAAAGAGTAAGATAAGTTATTTAACTCACCGAGTATGATGCAAGGCTACAGAAGATCAGGCTATATTACAAGACAGTGGGTGCAAAAGAAAATAGACAAATAAAGTAAAATAAAAGTAGTGTTTAAAAATACGCACAAAGAATAAACACAGGAAAAAAAAATATATATGTATATATATATAATACAAAACGATTATTGTAGTGAGAAAGGAAATACACTAATTAAGAGAGTAAAATGATTAAAAAGACAAGTGTCACAATAGTGCTAAGGATTAAAGAAGGATGTTAGAAATCTACAATTAGTTTGAGAAAAAGGTCCTGGTTATCAGTATGCACATAATATATCAGCGAATTATACCTTATTTTATATAGTATACTTGGTTACTAGTTCGTTAGAGATAACTCTCACATGAAATATACCACTTTAAGTCTGATTTCATGACTCGGCCATAAATCATATATAACCTTACCTAATATAATCGGCCTGTTTCCTCAAAGCTAAATGACTCTATACAAAGCTAAAGAAACCTTGGCAATTTGAGCCGCTTTACATTCTAAATATGCCTAACTTTAAATGGAAACCAGCCAATTATGTCCTAAGATTTAATAATTTTCAAGTCAAAAATATGTACAAAATATTACATCATGTTACTCATGTAAATTATTAGCATGAGGGACATTGAGGAAAGTGGAAGGAAGAGGGAAGGAGGGAAGAGGGAAGGAGAGGAGAGGGAAGTGAATGTGTGGGTAAGGATGGGGGGGGGGGGGGAGGGGTGGGAAGGAGGGGGGTTGAATACTTGTTGTCACTGTGTTTCTCTCTCTCTATTATACAGTAGCTACTACTACTCTTACATAAACACAGATTTATTTTTAAGCTGCATTGCATCAAAAACTACCACTGATATTTTGTTTTCAATACAAATCTCCCCCATGGATTTAGATAAGAACCATACTTAAATACACTTTTGTTTTGCTTTTATACTGTCAGGTATCATATTACTTTAAGCGAGGGGAGGAGAGGTAGAGAGGGGGGGGGGGGAGTGTTGTGGTCAGCGAGGTTTATGGCTCCTTCCTCTATTCCCTTACTCCGCCTTTTCGCCTCTGCTGTACTTCGCTGTCTCTCTCCTGCATACTTCCCCCTGCTGCAGTCGTCCTCTCAGCATTAGCGCCATGCAGAATATTTCGGTCCACTTTCACACGACCAGCTTCTCCATGCACTGGCGCGATGACAGATGGGATGTGGGTGGGGAAGGGGGGGGGGCACACCCTAGGGTGAGTGGTGTTGGCTGGAGACAGTCAAGGGTGGAGGGTATTTTGCCTGGCATCGGCTTGCCCCTCGTCCTTACGCCTCCCTCGCTGCCTGGCACAGCACTCTTAAATTTTCCGTCTCTTCTTTCACATGTTGTTTGATTTTGGTTAGATAGAACTCCAGAGTTTCACCCAATATCAAATCACCGTAATTTCCCACTCACCCTGTTGTATATTTCACAATTCCATCACCACCCCTTCCCTCACTAACTTGCTGTTCACCACGGAGAGAAAAATCCATACGTCCTCTCCCTTCAAAGGCTCGAACAACCCCCCACTCATACTCACACACACACTAATTCCAAGCCAACTGCATCTGGTGAGTGTGTGGTCTTGTGTGTGTAGGTCCTTTTGTGAATATTAAATTGAGTGAGAGTGGGGGAAGTGAGATTCACTTGAGAGAGAGAGAGAGAGATAACTGATACTAGTATGAATAATACGTAAAATTAATGTGTTACTTATAATTCCAGATTTGGCTAAGTTAAATTAGGTTTAGTTGGTTAAGGGAAAATGCAAATAGTAATTATCGTTATAATGATATTTGTACTACAATGATTGTGATTAAGGTGGTAGTTGTTTGATGGACAATATGTTAATATGCATAGCCTACGTGAGTTGCAGTTGGGATGTGTGTACATGCTTAGATTGATATGCAGGATTCGAAGTTGCATAATAAATCGTAGGCAGTGTCCACCATTATTTAACTGTCTTCGTGGGGCAATGCATAAGGTGTTGATTTTTGGTGTGAGCGTCCTGGGTTCGAATCCACGGACTGCCACATGTGTTTGTAATATTTCATTAATCGATTTTAGGAGTAGAGTTGGTTGTTGGATAGAACATAATAATTGATATTGGTTCAGGAGTAATTTATCGAGAGGACTTCCCTAGTGGTTAAGGCCCCATTAATTGCTCTTTCCATTCACATATGCATAGGCTACGTGAGTTGCAGTTGGGATGTGTGTACATGCTTATATTGATATGCAGGATTCGAAGTTGCATAATAAATTGTAGGCAGTGTCCACCATTCTTTAACTGTCTTCGTGGGGCATGCATAAGGTGTTGATTTTTGGTGTGAGCATCCTGGGTTCGAATCCACGGACTGCTACATGTGTTTGTAATATTTCTTTAATCGATTTTAGGAGTAGAGTTGGTTGTTGGATAGAACATAATAAATGATGATGCTACTAATGCTATGGTAATGGAAATGTTAACATTGTTTGTGATGATTGTTATGATCAAATTACTTGAATTTATGGATAATTCTAAGTATTATGAATTATATATATTGTAGCCAAATAGCATATCGTACAATGTTTGTTCTCAATCCCACTATTTATATCAAATATCTTCTTGTAGTCATTACAAAATGTAAATCAATGTTTACATCATGTCATACTACAACCCAATAGTAACTCATACACTATATAGACCTGTTTATATCATGTTATACTACCATACACTAGTAACTCATACACTATATAGACCTGTTTACATCATGTCATACTGCCATCCACTAGTAACTCATACACTATATAGACCTGTTTACATTATGTTATACTGCCATCCACTAGTAACTCATACACTATATAGACCTGTTTACATTATGTCATACTGCCATCCACTAGTAACTCATACACTATATAGACCTGTTTACATTATGTCATACTGCCATCCACTAGTAACTCATACACTATATAGACCTGTTTACATTATGTCATACTGCCATCCACTAGTAACTCATACACTATATAGACCTGTTTACATTATGTCATACTGCCATCCACTAGTAACTCATACACTATATAGACCTGTTTACATCATGTCATGCTACTACCCAATAGTGACTCATAGATGCATTATATATACCTGCTTACATCATGTCATACTGCCACCCACTAGTAACGCACACACTATATAGACCTGTTTACATCATGTCATACTGCCACCCGCTAGTAACGCACACACTATATAGACCTGTTTACATCATGTCATACTGCCACCCACTAGTAACGCATACACTATATAGACCTGTTTACATCATGTCATACTGCCACCCACTAGTAACGCACACACTATATAGACCTGTTTACATCATGTCATACTGCCACCCACTAGTAACGCACACACTATATAGACCTGTTTACATCATGTCATACTACTACCCAATAGTGACTCATAGATGCATTATATATACCTGTTTACATCATGTCATACTGCCACCCACTAGTAACGCATACACTATATAGACCTGTTTACATCATGTCATGCTACTACCCAATAGTGACTCATAGATGCATAATATATACCTGTTTACATCATGTCATACTGCCACCCACTAGTAACGCACACACTATATAGACCTGTTTACATCATGTCATACTGCCACCCACTAGTAACGCACACACTATATATACCTGTTTACATCATGTCATACTGCCACCCACTAGTAACGCACACACTAGTAACGCACACACTAGTAACGCACACACTAGTAACGCACACACTAGTAATGCATACACACGCACGCCGACCTCTGTAGCTCCCAGTCATGCCTGTCTCATCGCCTGAATATTTGGCAATAATTTGAGTATTCCATTGCTCATCCCCTTATTTTTTTGCAGGATCTGCAGTTAACCCAGGGACTACGGCCAGACTCTTAAGTGGTTCTACTAGGCGAATGCGGCCAGACTCTTAAGATCCAAGGCCTAAAAAAAACTTTAAAAACATCCCAGTGCCACTCAAAACAAAGAAATTTGTGATTAGGTGAGATAATTCCCCTCCATTACTTGAAACCAATCCTATACATGTGCCCCCCCCCCCTTTTCCCCCTTCCTCATTTATCCGGTATTTTCCCTATTATTTCGATATTTATCAAGTATTTGTGTGCGAGAACAGATGGGAGAGAGAGAGGAGGATGGAGGAGTTTATCCCCAACCCACTAAGCCAGTCTGAGAGCTCCCCTGAGTCTCTGTACCATGCTGGACACAAGAGAGGGAGGGTGTTTCTCTCTCGCCAGTCAAGGTCAGATTACGACCATGGGACAAAAATATACAATTTGTATCATCTAATTGCTGTTACCACTTGTTTTATTGCTTTCCAATGTTCATATGTTCATATTTAAAATAAAATAGGCACATATGGATAAGTATTAATTATACAGTATACAGTATATGGTAAATTGACGATTTTTGTAAGGAATGTATCAAATACCTTCCTATGGCGGGCACTTTCAAATACCATAGCTGCGCAGCTTATGAGTGCGTGCTAAACCGCCCAATATTTGCATTGCATGAAATGTATCTGCATTTGTTACTGGTACAGGTTTGTTTGTCAAACAGATCCCTGTTTTGCCTCAAACGAAACTGGCACACTACCGGTTTGCAAACAAATTTGTTTGCTTTCGTTTTATACATATTCCAGCCATGATTGTTTTTAGTGTTATATGCTTTAGTAGTTGTATTTGTTTACAAGTTTGTGTGGTAGTGTAGCATTTTTGACTGATAAGCTTCTGTGTACCTCAAAACAACTCCTACAGTTTGTGAGGCAGCAGATGACGCTAACCACTGTAAACATACCTTATTTTATATTATACATATTAACTCTAATGGTAATTGTATTCAGTATCCTGTTGTAGCTATATATATCAGTAATTTTAGTTGTTGCTTGCATGATCTTTTAACAACATTTGACTAATAATCTTTGTTTATCTAAAAAAAAGAGCCTGCTTGACTAGCCTACAGCGACATCAACGCATCTGTTGATACACAGTCTATATTAACCCCTTGTGTGCAGTTATACTGTTATATATATATATATTTGGTGGATTGTATTTATAGTTATTTATTCTGTTATATATATTTTTTTTAAGGTTAAGTTATTACACCTGGTGGCCTTTATCTGCGTATTTAATTTTGTTTCTTTTTCGGTTAGGCTATCACCGCTGGTGGCCTATTTTTGCGTATTTCAACAATTTTGTTTTCGGTTAGGCTATTACCGCTGGTAGCCGATTTCTACGTATTTCAATTTGTTTTTATTTTGGTTAGGCTATGCTATGTTCGCCGCTGCTGACCTAAACATCTGCCGATTCTGCCAGCTCCGAGAAGATTGCCAGCTCCATGACGATATGTCAGCAAAAATGGGAGAAACACACACCAAGATCAACACCCTCATCATGAAGGTTGAATCTCTCCAGGAATTCAAAGCACTCAACGTAGTAGTGTCAACAACTGCCGAAATCAGCAGTTTGACACCAACTTCCAACAGCCCGATGACTGCAGCATCTAATGACATACAGCGGACCCGATCGGAGGACCTTATGCAGAAATACCGGAAGCTGATCAAGTCGTACAAGGAAAAGTCGCAAAGGATCATCGTATCAGGGATTGCCCCCAGGATCTGTGTAGAGAACCGGTTCTTCAACATAGCCACTAGTATAAATCGTTGTCTTGTGAATCTCTGCAGGGAAGAGAACATCGATTTTGTCAGCACCTGGGACTCTTTCTTCCATGATAATTTTTTCTCAGGTAATGGGTTCCATCTGAACCAGGTGGGACCAGCGCGACTCGGCCGCCTGCTAAACGGTGCCATAAAGGATTTTTGGACACAATCCAAAGTCAACCGAGGACAGCCTGGGATGAGGATCTAGGACAGAGAGGACCGAGGAGAGCCAGAGATGTAAACGACAATCTCTCCACATCCTACAACATAATATACTCTGGGAATCAAGCACATTCACAAATCACCTGCAACAACTCTCTCCAGGATATTAAGATATTTTTTGCAAATGCTCGAAGTATTCATAACAAATGTTCAGACCTTGAAGAAATAGTGTTTACATACAATTTTGATATAATAGGTATCACCGAATCATGGCTAAACATTGAACACAAGGACTATTTAGCTGAATACAATATTCTTGGATATACATTGATTGAATGTAGTCTGATAAACACAAAAGGGGGAGGCATTTTGCTGTACACCTGGAAAATCCTCATCCCATGCTAGTAACAAAACCATCTATAGATAACATTGACATAATTTATGTTCATTAGAAAAATAAGCTTCAAGAAAAGATAACCCTTGGACTAATATATCGCCCCCTGGACAATAAATAAACATTGACAGAAAAGTCTATGACCAAATTGCTGAAATTAGTGATAACGAAGATGTTGTGCTTTTTGGAGACTTCAACTTGCCAGTAGCTCAGTGGGGTGAATCTCTAACATCTAACACAGGATTGGATCTGTAATCTAATCTACTAGAAAGTTAATTATTTCAATTTGTTTAATATCCAACACGGGGCAACAACATTATTGATCTAATCTTTGCGACTAAAGATGACTTAGTAAACCAAGTGAGAATAGGAGATGAATTTAGTACTAGTGATCATCGTTCGATCACATTCAACATCAAATTCCTAAACAATAAATCAAAATTAATGAGAGTAATGAAAAGGTACCCAATTTCAAGAAAGCCAATTTCAATAAACTACAAATAGTTTTTGCCAAAACAGATTGGAACCTCATAAACCACATCAGTAATGCTATTGCCAATGAGAAATGGAACTTCTCAGAAATATATAATAATGCCATTACTTCTTGCATCCCCATGAAAAATCGATGCCCAACCCAAAACAATGAGCCTAAATGGTGGAACACCGAAATAAACACTTGTCTACATGCCAAAAACACTGCCCACAATACTTTCAATAGAATGATGAATAAGACAGGTTAAGCTATCTTACTCTACGACGGAATGCCAAAAAACTGATTAAACGAAGTAAGAAAAACTTGGAATCCCGTATTGCAAGCTTAACCCTCTCAGTTCTGAGTAAGTTTTTAAAATTTCCATGGACAGGTGACACACGGTCTGGGGTTGCTAACGGTTTTTAATTGTTCCCGTTCACCCAGCTATCAATTTTTGCCAGATATCTCCGCATATGGACTAGTAGACCAGATATATCGAGTCCTAAATGAACGCGATCGCGTCTTTCATCTGGTTTTACTGATTTTCGTGTAGGGCTTAAGGACGCAATTGCGTCCATACGTGCGCGACAGGGTTAAGTCAAATCCAAAAGAATTCTATGGATATATAATAGAAGTAAAAAGGTGATAACATCTCATGTTGGACCACTTACTAATGAAAATGGAGATCTTGTCGTTGATGAAATCTAGATGAATAATAGTCTCATAAACGTTTTTACATCAGTATTTACCGAAGAAGACCTGAATTCAATTCCTCATGCCACACCATCTATAATAAAAAATAATGATTTTTTAAGTGATATCGTAATCACGGAAGTAGATGTACTAAACAGCAATATCAAACTAAAGTCTAATAAATTCTCTGGACCTGATACTATTTCTCCAAGAGTTTTAAAAGAATTAAGAGAGGAGATATAAAAAAAAAATAATATTACAAGTTATATTCAGTAATTATTATAGGAATCATTATTACAACTCTCATATAATTTTAACCCTTAATTAGCGGCTCACCACATAAGTCGTATTTAATAAAGCTGGACTATGTGGCGGCGCTCGACATAGGTCGAGTGGCAATTTCAGCACGTAATGTGGCTGAGAGAGAGAGACAAGTGGTGGCAGGAGACTAGCGAGCGTATGACTGCTCCAGACCACCGCGGAGAACCTACTGACACGAATCTCAGCTCCCTCCTCCCTCTCTCACTCGCTACATACTGAATTATATGGGGAAAGTACCGAATTACATGCTTTTTTGCACTCGCGTTGCACGGTTATTGCAAGAAAACTAGCCATCATAAAAGGATCGTTATGGTGTCATTCGAAAGCTCTGTTTATGCCCTTTCAGGGATAGGTACTTGTTTTACGTTCTGGGTCTTATTTAGGCATGAAAATGATCACGTAAACAGCCCTATTTTGGCTAAAAACACCCCGCTGTGCGGTACATATAAATAAACCGCATAGGCCGCTCGTAAGGTGTTAAGGTGATTTACTTGCAGTGTACTGTGTATTTAAGCGAGAGACTGTACAATCTGAAGGTTGAATCAATGTCATTTCCTGCATTTGTTCTACCCATGTCAAGCTTTGCTAGACTTTACTCATGCATTTCTTAGCTGTCCAGGCACTGTCCATGTGAAACAGAGTTTTCCGTCACATGTGTGCAGTGTGTGTAGTAAGGGAAAAGGGAGATGTAGGAGAGAGGCTTTGAGGACACTTAGACAGAAGATGTGGACACGATAACAGGCCCTGGAACCTATTCTTCCCAACTTGGGGGAAAACACCCTGTAATATTTAAATGTACATTTATTCCTGAATAAATATCCCATGGTTGGATTATAAGTTTCTTTTACCCTAAATATATGTGGTAAAGGTGGTGGCGGCAATTATATATCACATTTATCTTATATCTACATCCAATCTACAAGAGAATCTACCAGAATCGACTCAGCATCTTCAACCAGCAAACCAACTATAAAAACCAAATCTAAACCCCATAAGGTAACAACAAACACAAACGTTTCCTTACATTAACACTACTTTTTAACAATACAATGCAAAGTGGCATTGTACCCAATGAATGGAAATTAGCTAATATAACCCCTATATTAAAAAAAGGAACCAAATCACTACCTAGCAACTACCGTCCAATATGTATAACTTCAATCTATGTAATTTGCTCGAAACAATCATCAGAGAAAAACTTGTAAACCATTTAGAAGAAAAGAATATAATAAAAGAATCATAGCATGGTTTCCAAAACAAGCATTCATGCCTAACAAATCTCCTTGACATTCTTCACAAAATCGTCACTATATATGACGAAAATAAAGCCGTCGACCTTGTTTACTTTAATTTCCAAAAATCATTCGATAAAGTACCCTATAAGCGTCTCTCGATAAAATGGTAATGATCATGGCATAGAAGAATATGTACTTCGATAGATTGAGAATTGGCTTACTGGGCGTAAGCCTCGGACTGGAAAAATGTCACAAGTGGTGTGCTGCAGGGGTCAGTACTCGGACCCGTTCTTTTCCTAATTTATATTAATGTCATCGATGACGATATTTCATGTACTGTTTCAAAATGTGCAGATGATACCAAACATAGTAGTATCTCCCTTGCATGTTCAACAGATCCAAAATGATTTAGATTAATTAACAAATTGGTCCCAAACTTGGCAAATGAGTTTCAATACCTACAAATGTAAAGTACTACATATAGGATACAAGAATGATCATTCAAACTACTCAATAAATGGTAGGTAACTCAAAAATACTGATAAAGAAACTGACAGGAGTAACAATATCAAATACTTAAAAAACCCAGCCAACAATGTACCGAAGTAGTTAAGAAAGCAAACACATTTATTGGCTTCATTGGAAGATAGTTTGAATACAAATTTATTGGCTTCATTGGAAGATAGTTTGAATACAAATTTTAATATGTCATTCTCACCTTATACAATTCTTTGGCTTGCCCCCATCTGGAATACTCTGTACAATTTTGGTATCCATATTATCAAAAGGACATAGATAAACTGGAGAGAATACAGCGGAGAGTGACAAAAATGATCTCTAGACTGATAAAAAAGTCATATGAAGAGCGTCTAAGAGTTAAATCTGTTCAGATTAACAAAGCGCAGGCTGAGAGGGGACCTAATTCAGGTGTCTAAAATTATTAAAGGTATTGACAATATGGATATCAACAAATATTTCACAATCGATTATTCGAATTACGCTAGAGGAAATGGTTGCAAGATAATCGGAAAGCATTTTAACTCCCCTTAGGCAAAGCATTTCTCTTTCAATTGAGTAGTAAAACTTTGGAATGGATTACCCAGTCATGTCATTGAATGCAGTACTATTGAAACTTTAAAAATACGCCTAGATAAATATCTCACTCTTAATCCACGATTAACTGCGTTTACAAGCGAATACCAGCATTTTATTTTTTCTACCGTTATCTTTTTCTCACATAAGTTAGGAAGTTTAGCTACAAGCAGCCTCGAAAGGATTAAAAGGTCTGTTGTTTCTAGTTTTCCTTTGTACTATATAGACCTGTTTACATTATGTCATACTGCCACCCAATAGTGACTCATAGATTCATTATAATTATAGAGCTGTTTACATCATGTCATACTGCCACCCAATAGTGACTCATAGATGCATTATATAGACCTGTTTACATCATGTCATACTGCCACCCACTAGTAACTCATACAATCATGCACTAAATAGACCTGTTTACATCATGGCATACTGCCGCCCCATATTAACACTGCATAATATAGACCTGTTTACATCATGTCATACTGCCACCCACTAGTAACTCATACAATCATGCACTAAATAGACCTGTTTACATCATGGCATACTGCTTCCCCATATTAACACTGCATAATATAGACCTGTTTACAGCATGTCATACTGCCACCCACTAGTAAACATACATACACACATTTAAAGACCGAGTGCTCCACACGAAACGCGGTTCCGGTCTCATGTCCTAATGGCGGTGTTCTAGGCAACCCGGTTAAGAGCTGACTCACTCGTCAGGTTCTTTGATTTAAAATCAGACCACAAAGTCTGATCCCACGTCTTTCTTGGTCTGCCCCGTGGTGCAACTCCCTCCACATTCATGGACTTGCATCTTTTCACCCAGCTTTGTTTATCTATCCTGTCCACATGTCCAAACCATCCAAGCCTGCTAGTACGCATCTCATCACTGATACCTTTGTACTGACCTTTGTCAGTACCTGCCTGACCTTTGCTGAGTGAGGACCTGTCCCTAGTGACTCCCAGTGAATATCTTTGCCCATATTGTGGTGATAGTATTAACGCTTTCATAAAATGGCTGGTGTTGACGAGATTGCTACCTCCTCTCATATTCTCCAGCTTTGTCTTGCTTTGCAAGAAAGGATGGAGAATGTGGAGAGAGAGGTGCAGTCTCTCAAAGACGAGAATTTGGCCTTAAAGCTGACTTTGGCTGAGAAGAAAAGTGAGGATAGTGCAACTGCTGTTAGGGATCGTGATGCTCCCTGGACAGTTGTTCCAACAAGTGCAACAACCTGCAAATTTCTACGGCGGCCAGTTGCCCTCAGCAACAAGTTCATCACCTTGGATGACGAATGTGATGGTGAGGCTGCGAGTGCTTCCTTCAGCGAGGAAACCAGGAGAAAGGTAAGTGAGTTGCCTCCAACAGGTGTGACTGCTGCCCCCCCAGGAGTACCTTCAACTGCTGCCCCAGGAGTTCCTGCCGCTGCCGCAGCTGCTACCAAGTCATCGACAAGGAGAGGCAAGTCCTTCTCAATTGTTGGGGACTCCATGGTCAGACACTTAGCTAGGTCCACCTGTACTGATATTAGGAAGCTTGTCTGTCTGCCTGGTGCCGGGGTTGGGAAGGTGTTAGAGGACATTGATTACATCATGAAAGATATTGGAGATAGCCCCATTATCTGTCTCAGTACAGGGAGCAATGATGTTGGTAAAGGTAGGACGGAAGTACTGCTTCGGCAGTACAGGGAGGTGTTAGATAAAGTTAGGAGGAAGGGAGGCATACCTGTAGTACACAGTATCTTGCCACGGAGAGGGGTCAGCAAGGAATGGTCATCTAGGGCAATTGGTATCAATTGTCGGCTGGAAAAATACTGTAATGCAAATGCAATACCATTCCTTGATAACTGGACCCGTTTCTATGGTAAAAATCAGTTGTACGCACAGGACGGGGTTCATCTTTCTCGGCTAGGGGTGGCAAATTTAGCTAGGTCAATAGATAGGATTGTCGCGGGGTTTCGCTGAAAATAAAGCCTGAGAATATGAGTAAGAATAATTATCTAGATATGGTAAATTGCCGTACTGGTACATCAGATAGGAATAGAAAATATCAGTCACAGGATTTTAATTGTACTGCTAGTAGAAATATTAAAGGTGTAACAGAAGATGGGAATTCAGTTAGAAATAAAGGTAAATCCGATACCAGTAAAATAAATTCATTGCGATTATATTATACAAACTGTAGGAGTTTATGTAACAAAATGGATGAACTTAGAGCACTTGTTAGCAACGAAAATATAGACATTATAGCACTGACTGAAACATGGATTAATACAGAATCAAGACTTTTTAGCAGAATTCCATATACCAGGATATAGTTTGTTTAAACGCGACCGAACAAGTAGGAGGGGCGGCGGAATAGCAGTGTTTGTCAGGAGTTCTTTAAAAAGCTGTATTAAATCAGGTATTAGACTAAATACTGATAACGAAAGTGTTTGGGTTGAGGTTAGCGAAGGTAGTGAGACCATAATTATTGGAGTTATTTATAGACCACCAAATATGAGTAGAAACGAAGGTACAGCTTTTGGACAGGAAGTGATAATAGCATCAAGGTTTAGCAATGTGTGTATTATGGGGATTTCAATTTTCCGAATATTGATTGGCAGCATCAAATCGGCGACTCAGATTCAACAGAGTTTATTGAGGCGGTACAGGATAGTTTTTTATTTCAATTCATAGACTCGCCTACTAGAGGTAATAATATCCTCGATTTAGTTCTCAGTAATAATGAACAAATGATAAACAATGTAGAGATAGGAGACCAACTAGGAAATAGTGATCATAAATCAATTTATTTTAACATACAATGGACAGGAAAGGCTAAAGAGAATACGACACTTATCCCAGATTTCAGAAAAGCCAATTATGGTGGATTAAGACGAGCCTTAAGAGTCGATCCTATGGTTAAACTATTAAGTGGACCCAGGTGCGCTAATGAACATACTCTCTCTCAGATACCTGTCTTAACTCAGGATAATTTGACAGCTACATATAATAATTTTATTTCTTCACTCCACAATGCGCAAAATAAATATATCCCCAAAAGAAAATTTAGATCAACACAGAACCAACCCAAATGGATGAATAATAGACTATTAGACCTTCTAGGAAAAAAGAGAGGAATATATCGAAAAATAAAGAAAGGCGAAATTCACCTACTTGCTTACTATCAGAATCTATCAAGAGAGGTTAAAAAATGTATAAGGACAGACAAAAAAATTATGAAATCAGGATAGCCAATGACTCAAAAAATAACCCTAAGGCTTTTTACCAGCTATATAAATCTAAAGTTAGAGATAAAATAGGCCCCCTTAAAACTTCGATAGGAGAAATGACAGAAAGTGATTTAGAAATGTGCAGTACATTAAATAGTCAGTTTCTATCCGTTTTCACTAATGAAAATTTGGCACAGATTCCAGAAGTCCGTAAGGTGTATAGAGATTGTATAGAAAATAGGTTAAGCACGGTTACTATAAGTAGAAATGATGTGCTTAAGGAAATTGACAGACTGAAACCTCAGAAATCGCCTGGTCCCGATGAGGTATATGCCAGAGTATTAAAAGAATGCAGAGATGAGTTAAGTTACCCATTAACATTTCTTTTTAACAATTCATTAGAAACAGGTATAGTTCCAGAAGCTTGGAAGCTTGCAAATGTAGTTCCGATTTTCAAAAAAGGTGATAAATCAATAGCATCCAATTACCGTCCCATTAGTCTCACTTCAATCATAGGAAAGCTACTAGAGTCAATTATTGCTAGGAAAATGAGAAACCACTTAGAAACATTTAACTTAATCAATTCTTCTCAGCATGGATTCACACAGGGACGTTCTTGCCTTACTAATTTGCTTAGTTTTTTCTCAGAGGTATATGAAGCAGTAGATAATGACAAGGCATACGATATTATATATTTAGATTTCAGTAAAGCTTTCGACAGAGTCCCTCATGAGAGATTGATGAGGAAGGTTGAGGCACATGGAATAGGTGGGGCGTTGTTGGGATGGATTAGGTCATGGCTAATTGGTAGGAAACAGAGAGTCAGCATAAATGGTACCAAGTCAGAGTGGGGAGCAGTCAAAAGTGGTGTCCCCCAGGGATCGGTATTAGGTCCCTCTGTTGTTTCTTATATACATAAATGACCTAGATTTAGGTATAACTAGTAGGATAAGTAAATTCGCAGACGATACTAAAATGGGGAGATCAATTGATTCAGATAGCGATATAGAGTGCCTCCAAAGGGATCTAGATACCTTACATGAATGGTCAGTAAATTGGCAGATGAAGTTTAACATTGACAAATGCAAGGTATTAAAGATAGGGAAGATGCAAACAAATGTTAAATATAAACTAGCTAATTTAGAATTAGAAAATTCAGACTGCGAGAAAGATCTAGGTGTGTTTGTTAGCAATGATTTGAAGCCTAGAAAACAGTGTATAGGCGTTCGTAATAAGGCAAACAGGATTCTCGGGTTCATCTCTAGGAGTGTGAGTAACAGAACTGCTGATGTTATCTTAAAACTTTACTTGTCATTAGTGAGACCCCATATGGATTATGCTGTCCAATTTTGGTGTCCTTATTACAGAATGGACATAGATTCATTGGAGAGAGTACAGCGTAGAATGACAAAAATGATCCATAATATTAGAAATCTTCCGTATGAAGAAAGGTTGAAGAAATTAGGTTTACATTCGTTAGAGAGACGCAGAGTTAGAGGGATATGATAGAGGTGTTCAAGTGGGTTAGTGGGATTAACAAAGGGGACATGACAAATGTACTAAAGCTCAGTGATAGCGAAAGAACTCGTACCAATGGTTTCAAATTAGATAAATTTCGTTTCAGAAAAGATATAGGCAAATATTGGTTTGGTAACAGAGTTGTAGATGGGTGGAAAGGACTACCAAGTGCTATAGTGGGATCTAAAACTGTAGGGAGCTTTAAGATAAAATTGGATAAGCATATGGACGAGAAGGGTTGGGTGTGGAAGGGGGATCAGCCGGGTTGGGCCAATCAGCGCTCTGCAGACCCCCATAATCCTGCGTTAATCTCTAACCGTTTTGGTAGGATGATCCTCAGGGTATTAGAGTGTTGAGCCTATAATTGGGCTTTGTAATTGATTTAGGGTTGTGTGGGACAGGGATCTGCCTTGCTTAGGCCAATCGGCTTTCTGCAGACTCCCATTTTCTTATGTTCTTATGTTCTTATGATACTCTTGATAGGCCACGTTTCTGAAGCAAGTGTCATTTCGCTTCTAACGCATGAAGCAGCGTACACCTGCCCTTCAAGGGGAGAGGGAGTCTTCTCATGGTGAGTAGTGGCAAGAGTTCTCTTAAACTTTCCCCAACCGCATCTTATTCTGGCGATAGTGGCGGCCTCAGCCCCACCACCGGCAGAGATGGTATCACCCAAGCAACAAAACTTTTCCACCATCTCCAGTGCCTCGTTGCCAAAGTTAACACTCTCGAGTCGGTCATTGAATAGCTCACCTTTGCATATTAGCCTATTAGGGGAGGTGTGGCAGAGTGGTCTTGCCACTGGACTGGTAATCCAATGGACCCGGGTTCGAATCCCAATATGTCAATGGGAAGATATTATTGGGATGGAATTTGTGCTGTACCTAGTTGTAGTGCATTACCACAACACACCGAAATGCCAACAAAATACCCTCATTGTTCCCTGATTAAATAGCATTGTATGAATATTCCCATATTCAAAATATGTTACAGGGGGGATATGCCTAGTGAGTTAATTGCTCAATAGGTGGCGTTCTGAAAGTGAGGATCCGAGTGTGGGGGTTGAGACGGTGAAGCACAGAGACGAAGAGGCTTCAGAGATGGAGTTGCTTCGAGCTGGGGTGCTTCGCATGTCTCACTCCCTAGACTGGAACAAGACCTCACGGGCCTCACCATGTTCAGCGGTGTAGTGTAAAGGCTCTCAGCCTATGCCCGAAAGGGAGTAGTTGGAATATAGAAAAAAAAAAAAAAAAAAAAAAAAAAAAATCAATTACGGACTTCTTCCTTGGTAGAGGTCCCTTTATTCTAGTACAGCGCTTCTTACCGTGATGTACCCAGCTATGGCACATGCTACACTGTATTGAGTTCGCGCCCACCCATTTTCTGCATACTTCTCATCGGTATGCACCACTTTTTTTATACCTTTCCATACCCTAATCTATTGTGTAAAACCTTAGTATTATATATATTAACTTTTAACCCTTTACTTGCCATGCCCTCTCTCCATCTTCGGAACTTGGCCTCGGCATCCCGCGAAAAATCTGCAATAAGTATTAGGTCATCTGCGTATAGCAGTTCCCAGGGGAGCCCAACGCTGAAATCACCAGATAGTGCATCCAGAACCATAAGAAAGAGGAGAAGGCATAACACAGAGCCTTAGTGGACTCCGACGCGAACTGTAAACTCCTCACTCAGAACACCTTTCACCCTCACTGCCGTTCGTGAGTCCTCGTATATATTCATTATCACATGCACCAGCCACTCCTCTATGCCAAGTGTTCTCATATCCCACTGCACAACTTCGCTGGGGACCCTATCAAAGGCCTTCTCCAGGCCTATGAACACAAGATACAGATCCCTATCTTTAACCCGTACTGTACCATAGGATACAGTAATAAAAGTCCCCAGCAGCCCCAATCAATGTGGCCAAAATGACAGGAGAGACCACCTTTTCACCTCAAGAGATGAGGCAAGAATGGATCTATAATTTTTTTTTTTTTTACAAGACTTAAAAAAAAAAAAAAAAAAAATAGCCTTGTACAGGCAGTTACAAGACAAGTACATTACTGACGGTTATAACCGTCAGTGGGACTTGGGAGTTACTTATCTACTGACGGCTATAGCCGTCGCTGGGATTGTACAGGTTAAGTAGATATCTTTCTTGCAGCTTCCTGACTATGCAGACAGCGTAGATTGTGCCACGTCCTGGCTTGAAACACAACTGCATATCGTCGATAGAAATGCTTTCCCTTATTATACCTTCAAAGACTCACGCAGACCTTCATTACTTGGTCAATCATTTTCAGGCCCCTATAATTTCCCCTATCCAGTGAGTCCCCCTTACCCATATATATGTTTACTAGTGCACTTTTGTGCCGCCATTCATCAGGGACAACTTCCTTTCTAATGATGGAATTAAATAGCTCTGTAACCAAGCTCACTTTTATATAAGATTATCACATGAGGCTTTAACACATTACGAGCGGGTGGGTCGGTAACTTCTATTACCCGCCATGCGGGTGGTTTTACCCTAAATGGGGTTGTTTCCGTGCTCTTTTTCATGCATAAACAAGACCCAGAGCGTAATACAAGTATCTATCCCTGAAAGGGCGTAAACAGAGCTTTCCAATGACACCCGAACCATCCTTCTACGAACACTGGTTCTCTTGCAACGATCGTGCAACACGAGTGCAAAAACCCTAAAATAAGGTAATTTCCTTACATAATTCCCTGTGTAGCGAGTGAGAGAGGGTGGAGGAGGGTGTAATAAATTTCAGTCGACCCACGGCGGTGGTGGCGAGCGGTCAGGCGGGAATCTATGCTCCTCGCATCGCTCAGCTCTCTCTCAGAGCACATTACGTGCTCAAAATTGCACTCGACATCTGTCGAGGCCCGCATATGGGCACGTTTTCTTTAACTCGACATATGTTGCGCGCCGATGGTTAAGGGTTAATCATCTCAGCTACAATGCCAGAGCATCCTGCAGCTTTTCCGTCCTTCATTTTATTTATTGCACTGCTTACAAGAGCTGGCGCTATCAAAGGAGGGGGGGGGAGGGACTATTGGCTCTTCGTTACTAAGATGCTCGCTATTCCACTCAAATTACACGTAGTTATCTTTCGTAGCGTACCTTCTAAGCATCTCTAATTTCTTTGTCAGCGTAAACAATTGTCCCATTATCATTCCTGACACACTGTTCTCCTAAAACATCTATACTTTTATCCTTAACCCGCCTAGCTAAATTGAACATCCCATTGGGATTTTCTGCATTACTCACTTGGTATGTGCCTGTGAGGATTATAACGCATTTTAGCAGTTTATTTTGGCTACCTTTAGATGATTGTATATAGCTTAGGAAGGATATATGGGAATTCAATCAACCCCCTGACGTCCACATACCTTTCCTACTCTGAATATAATCGTTACAATAATAGCCAGAATATAATATCAATATTTATTGCCTATATTGTTCCCTTTGCTTGAGAGATAAACCAAAATAAATATAATGGAAGTAGGACACACCTATTGAGTTCGACAGCACACTTCCGTACAAGCTTTCTGTATATGCATATACATTCAGAGTACTGTCGGAAGAAACTGGCATAACTTAATTACAGTTTTAAAGTGGAAGCTTCAAAGGGATATAATTGAGCTATTAACATAGTCAAAATGCTTAATAATAAGTTATCATCTTGAAGTAAAAATTAAACTGAAGAAATTTGTGTGAAAATGAACGTGAACGAGTCAATCCTGCTCTAACTTTTGTTTCTCTATTTTTAACAATATATTTAATGAAATACCAGACCAGATGGCTGGAGTAAAGTAGGAAAGAAGAGTAATTGGACAGAGGAAGAGCAAGCTGAGAAGTGAGTAGTACAGTAGAAGACTGAAAGTTCTCGGGCTCAACCAAGTTGCTTCATTGAAAACAATGAAATATATATATATATACTGTACATTATAAATCACTGGCAAGGATAATTTCAGTCCTGGGATGTTGAATCATGTTGCCATTGTTGTTGTCTAACATTTTTAACACGAGATGATGACGTCTTTACTAAGCTGGATAAAATCGTATACTGTAATACTTACTGTAGCACAATATGATGATTATGATCAATCTTTTAATAGCGAGTATAATATATTTATACTATGTTTGTTCTATTAACTAAGTACATACTCATCTTATAGTTACTCATTCCAATCAGTTCCCAATGTTCTTGATCTCTTTCAGTCCCGTGTGTGAAATATATATATATATATGTTAGTAAAGCCAGGTAATAAATTTTCTTTAATACATACGAGGTTAAAAGAAATGGCAATTTCTGCGTTGGAAATTTTATTATTCAAAGTTTCCAGGTCTCTGATGAGTTTTCGCTGGGTGGCAGGAAGTAGATGAATGAGATTAGCAAAATTCATGGTGGTACAGGGTTACATTAATGTGCATGATGATACAGGATATACGACGCGTTTCACTGGCCAACCAGCATTATCAAGTAAGGATAGAATGATATAAAAGGTAAACAGGAAGGGTATATATAGAGGGTGGAGGATCAGAGGAGGCGAAAATCAGGGGGCAAAAGTCTGCTATTGGTGGAGGGGTATTCTAGGAGAGAAAAAGAGAGGACCGCGTCATGCATGCGCACTGGATGCGGGAAGGTGGTGGTCGGTTGGCGGGGTCGAAGCTGATTGGCTGCGTGTCGAGGGGCGTAGCCTAAGTTGCGTAGTATGTGCCGGCGCCACACGTACTACGCAACTTAGCCCCTCGACACGCAGCCAATCAGCTTCGACCCCGCCAACCGACCATCACCGCATCCCGCATCCAGTGCGCATGCATGACGTGGCCCTCTCTTTTTCTCTCCTAGAATACCCCTCCACCAATAGCAGACTTTTGCCCCCTGATTTTCGCCTCCTCTGATCCTCCACCTTCTATATATACCCTTCCTGTTTACCTTTTATATCATTCTATCCTTACTTGATAATGCTGGTTGTCCAGTGAAACGCGTCGTATATCCTGTATCATCATGTACATTAATGTAACCCTGTACCACCATGAATGTTGCTAATCTCATTCATCTACTTCCTGCCACCCAGCGAAAACTCATCAGAGACCTGGAAACTTTGAATAATAAAATTTCCAACGCAGAAATTGCCATTTCTTTCAACCTCGTATGTATTAAAGAAAAAATAAATAAATAAATATATATATATATATATATATATATATATATATATATATATATATATAAGAGAGAGAGAGAGAGAGAGAGAGAGAGAGAGAGAGAGAGAGAGAGAGAGGAGAGAGAGAGAGAGAGAGAGAGTGAGAGAGAGAGAGAGAGAGAGAGACTAAGATAAAGGTTAAGTTACCCTGCATTAGGTAGGGTAATTGTAAGGGTTGAGTCAAATTCACACTAGTGCTCTTTTGGCAATAATTTATTATTTGCTAGGTCCGAGTTAATTTATATATTTACAGAATACTGTCAGAGGTCATAGTCACAAAATATGGCCAGGAGGTCCCGAAAATAGTTTTAAAGTGAATCCACCTTGAATCTTTAAATTAATACGTTCGATCTCCCATTCACTTTCTCCTGTGTTCTGGAAAGCAACGTAAAACAACAAAATGATCCTTTCCTCTCCCGAGGCAAGATTAGCATTTCGGAATTTTACGCTTCCAATAATCCGACAACGAACGCTACATCATCATTCACAGAACTGCCGTAGTTTGCCTGTTCCGCGGCTTTACGAGGGAAAATATGGGTTGTATGATAGATTACAAGGGGTAAAAAGTAACGAAAATATATTAACTGGATACATTTATAACAGAAGAGTGCTTACACACTAATACTGACTCAGTGTGAGTTCTCAGGTGTGGGTATGTGGCTTTGGCTTTCATGTAACACAATACTTTTGGTGAGTCATATATTTGTATGGCAGCACCGAAAATGTTTTTGCATTCAGAATATCGTACACTGAAATTTGCAATTGCAGTCGAAAACTCCATTGTTGGTGTTAACACTTTTAAGGCAATTTGAAGGGTGGCGTGGTGAAAGACAGTTACATTGGACGTGGTAGTGTTGGCACCTTTACAACTTACAATTTACCTCATGTTGCACGAACAACAAAATAGGTGATATACAATGGCTTACCTCCAGTGAGTTGAGTTCAATCTCATTTACTCCAAGACAAACTGTTTGTGTATTATTTTACTGTTTTGAAGAATACAGAATACATATTTGCCATCATCGAAGGTCCCTTCAGGACAAATGTAATAGTAGCCAAACTATGTTTTTCAGAGCTAAACAGTAGTGTACAAGTGAAAGTCTGTGCCTAGTGGTGAAAACATTTTGAAACACGTGTGCCGCCTACTGTAAGTCAAGATGAAGGTATGCAATCAACACATCTTAAAGACCATTACTGGTTCAAATAGTCGTAGAAACTTGTGTTTATGTGCTTGTGTGTATGTGTGTGTTTGTGTGTTACTGGGTTTGGTCGTGGTTGAGTTAAGCAGTATGTTAGATAGGTATTATTTAAGTATTTAGCTATACGGCTGAACGGGAAGTGTCGTACAGTAAAGCAGTTACTTCAAATAATTTTGACTACAACTTACCACACCACACCTAACCTAACTTATTTTGTTAATTTATCGCCATGCGACTTATTTCCTGAGAAGGGGTGAACGCGAATGAATCGCCTTCATTTACCGAGGCAACTCATTCAATTATCTAGCTCTTATTTTCTGTTATCTAGGGAGTGTCGCTGAATACCAACCGTCCTACCTAACCTACCATTACCAAATTATATCAAAACATTAGTAAACTAACATTGCCTCATTTATCCAACTTCAAAGTTGAATGAAATATAGTTGTTAACCCTTTGAGTACCAGCGATGTGTGTTATATATTATTCTAGCAATATGTAGACTATATTATGCAGCTTACGAAGGATCTGGGGTAGTTTAAAGGGTTGGATGAGATCGTTTGAAGCCTTATTATTGCCAGAGGTCCCTCCTAAGCCGAGTAAAATCGACTAATAGTTGCCAGAATATGATAAAAAGGACGTCCCTAGTACTGAATGGGTTACAGAAATTCAAGTCCAAACCTTCCCTGCAGTTGACTTTTAAACTCAATATGCTTAGCCTTGGAATACGAGAGGTTCTTGCTAATATGATTAAATATCGCATGGCGGTAGTTGCAAAATGTTCAGCACCGTCTTACTAATGAATTATCAAAACATTACTTCCCTTTAAATACGAACGTTCCTTACTAAGTTCAAGTAATTCGTCTATGGTGCCAGCCAGAGTAAAATGTAAAGGCATAATGTTTCTGAAAGGACAGTATTAATAATCAACCTTACAGGCTAAACCCATTCAATTTTAATAAATTCCCAGTTTCACAATATAATGTGTTTCAACTTAGGAATGACGTTTCGTAGTTAGTCAAAGGTTCTCTAAGTGCTTAGCTAAGACCGGGTTTGCTTTAGTGATTGGAGTGTAAATTAATAAATGTGTATTGGTTTAAAATAGAAAAGTTAACACAGTTGCTTAGAGAAAGCTCTGAATATATTTCAAAAGTGAAAACCATAAAGGGTCTTGTACTTTTATGTGTGACTATATTCAAACAAACTTAAGTGCAGCCCAATACAATAATCTAAATAAAGCCCTAAAAATCATCACAGGCTGCACAGCTACTACACCTACAGATCACCTACATCTTAAAACCAAAGTCCTCAAAGTCAAAATCCATCTGGACATGAGAGACACGCAATTCCTGGCTGCAGTCTCCACAAACCAACACCACCCACTACACTACATAGCAACACACCCACAGACACCAAGGAATATCAAAACAACACCCATCAAACGGTATCACACACACTCAATTACTGTCTTCTCTCCCTTCCTGCCAACCCAAACCAGTTTCCAGAAGCACATCTATACTCATATCTCTCGCCGTTCCATCTAATCACTAAAAGACAACACGCAGCTGCAGGCACGACCTTTCGAAATCCATCCTTCTGAATTTTCCCTTCCTTGCGAAGCAGAGCCCACATGGCCAGGCTGAGATGACCATCCAGCTCTTCTGAGCTATCAGAAGAGATTGGATAATTCCGTCGACGACACCTGCCCAGGATGTAACACAGCATCCCATACCATTAAACACATCCTAGACTAGAAGACTGCATTTCACACAATCACTTACGCCAACAACATAATCTACACTCCTTGAGAGCTCTGTGGGAAAGCCCGACCGTAGCCATGCCCTTCCTCAGGGACTCGGGGCTGTTCTGCCAGGCAGCTTAGGGAACGAAAACAACAACAACAACAATAATATATTAAGCCAGGCTCGTTTCCTTGCGGTACAGTCTCAGTAAAACATCATATTATATGTTTCGAGTTTAATTTGTGACTATCGCTCTACGAAAAATGTAAAGAAAACACATAATTTAGCATCCATCATTACGAAATAGTTTTATCGTTCAACTGCGTTATGTATAATTAAAATATGTAAGTATATACATAGAGACAGGTAAAACTAAAGATTGAAAATGTTTGAGAATGCAATACTCGTAGTCATGCATGTCGCCTTGATAATAGTAATAACAGAAGTGAAGGCGGAGATACTAGTTGTAATACAGGAAGACATGTATAAAGTCAATAATGATTGTTACAGGAGGAAGGGGTGCTCTAGTGGCAAAACTGGTGTACAAAATAAATGGTGCACTGTCTATTGTAGCTCTGTTGACGTCTGTTGCAGTTCTGTTGAAATCTGGTGTAGGTTTTGAAATGTCGGGTTGGTATTTCAACTCGATTTACTATGATCTCGTACAATATTATATTAAGATATATTGAGATGGAATATGCTCGACAGGGTCACGTCTAGCTTTAAAATTCTTGCATCAATTCTTTATCCCAAGGCAGCATTCACACAATAAGAACACAGTATTACTTCACACTTGAGTTTATTCATAGGATATAGGTTAATGCATATAGAATATTGCTCTGTCATATAGGGCAGACAATAAATGTATTTAAGTGACGTATCACATATAGAATGGTCTATAGTGATAACTTAATTATATTTAGTCACGTTACAATTACACACAGTATATAGGTAGTATTAATATGCAGGAATAATGGTGTTGCACATGTACATAGATAATCAAGTTAAATGATAATGCGTATGTGAGTGTAACATCTAGCGCGAAGACTTCTGGCATAGGGCGAATTGACTTGACAATAGCGTTCACGAGCGTGGGGGGCGGTGAGCGCCTATCAAGGGGATTAAGGGAAGGGTCACACAGGTATAGTAAATACAAGGTAGTGCGTTCGACCCTAGGTCAGAGTGACTGCTTTGGTATGAATTTATAATTCGAAATAGTGCGACTATAAGACACTGGTGAATATTAGGCATATACTAAAGAGCTTATTGACAGGGTGGTTTAAGTTGACATTTACTTATCTAAGTGGTTTTTGTGAAAGAGTCTACACGCGGATACGAAAAATAGATTTACACCGGGTAAGAGTTCAATACACATAAGTATAGAATCCAAATTCAAATTAAGGTCAATGAATCACTATAACAAGTTTTAGAATGAATGCAAATTAATTATAAAATGAGGAAATACACTCAATTAAAATGCGACTGGAATATCAACAGTAAAGTAGAATTCGGAAGAACTCAGAATACAAAAGGGCTTACACGACGAAGTTGTACTGGGTTAAGCTACGTTAATAGTATGAAAGGAAATTTGAATATATTAGCAAATCCCTATATGGCAATACGTGGATCAAAGATATGGCGTATACGAATTACATAAACAGATGATGTAATTAATCGATCACTATGGAAATAGTAAAATTGGAATAGTAATGGTCTCTAATATAAAACGGAGACACGAACAATAAATAACTTAAACATTGAGTTATTATAAATGTGTGAAAAGAATTATTAATTACCCACACACGTAGATCAAATTCATTCACAAGCACTGGTATAAACTAGAAAGCTCGAATAAATAGAATCCGATTTACTCAACGGGGGGGGGGTGGGGGGTTCTTGACTTTTCGGTAAGGAAAGATAGACAGATTAAAATTTGGGCATAGATCTTAGGTAAAAGGTAGTAAATAAGGGAATATCTTCACGGTATACGTGTACACTTCAACTTGGATACACAAGAGAATAAATAACATATATAGGTGACATCTGAGAGTATTCCGTCTTTGAGCCTGGGTCGAGATGAATGTATATAATGGTACGTAAATAATAATTAATGATAACACTTCAAGATATAAATTTCAAGGGTTATACGTGACAATATCTAGTGCGATGAATTCACTTGCACAGATCAAGTTTTAACGGGAGGATAAACGACTATGTAACGTGTACACAGATCGATAATTAAGTAAAGAACAGGCACAGATCCTTGGCACAATCAACTCAATAACACTTTCGGAATACTCGCATATATAACCTTACCTGCAACAATAGCCACAAATTGAGATCACAGAAACACTTAAGGTTTGCGTGGAGGAGGAGAAGGGCCAAGTACGAGGGTCGGGGCATCACAGATGTCCGGGCACAGCAGCTGGACGAAATGGGGCCACTCGTCAGGAGTCCAGGGGGCAGGGCCAGACGTCAGGGTATAGCTCCGACAGGGGTCAAAGGGCATGTGGGCAGGTGGACTATAGGATCCTTCTCTCTCTCAGGCAAACGGCTCCCGGACGTTATCCGGGCGGAGCGTTTTGGCAGGTAGCTCCCGGACGTTATCCGGACGGAGCAAGCTGCTGAGTGTGAACTGACTTCCTGTAGTTTCAGTCAGTACATATTTGGGTTATTTCTCTTAGTTAGGTTGTGTGATCTCGGTGAATAGGGCATAGTAAATACATAAAAATGGGCTATGTTGCGGTTATTACTTACAATAAAATTACATTATGGTGCTTAATGACATCGCACTGAGGTTCTCGTCTTTTTAACCTTTGGTTATGTCTTATATCATCAAACCTGATGAGGTAATTCGTGATTTTCTGTGCACTAATTGTTTTGGCTATTTGCACTGTTTATGGAACGGTTTTCTTCTGTGGCACTTCATATCACCATTTCACTTTTCTTCTCGTCTGGCAGCTTCTTGAGGATGGAGGGCCCCAACGATTTAAGTACTCCTAGGGCTCTTTATGCTTAGATTGCATAAACACGTTTTCATCATAGTACTAGAAGGGGTATTCGGGGTGAAGTTTTGCCTTGGCTATTTGAGTCCCGCTCTGTGATTGGCGGGGCCGCATGAGGTGTTGATTGGAGGGGCTTGACCTGCCCTTCGGGGGTAACTCACCTGCATGTGGAATTAGAGCATGGGTACAAGGGTCAGATTTCCCATTCTCTGGAGAATGGGAAATTAATCTATTTCTAAATCCTTTTCTTCTGGCCTCCCTGGATTCCCTTACGGTGGCTATCCTTGTTTACCTTTTTATGTATCATTTTGGTCAGGTTATTATTAGACAATATTAAGGATTTGGAGGGACCGCTTTGAACCAGACGGTTATCAGACATTTGTTTTATCCTTGGTTGTTATTTTCTGTTGTGGACCATATGCAATGATATGATCTGAATCGCAGCTTGTAGTTGTTAGAAGATTGTGGGGAGGTACGGGATTGTAGGGTGAACTATTATGTGGAGAGAGACAAAGAGAGATTATCTGGCATTGAGGAACAAGGTGTATGAGCCCATCCACTGGAAGAGAATGGTGAGCAGTTGGTTGCTACAGTATATTACGTGCATGGTGGTGTGAGTGTAATAATTATAATAATAAAAATAATAAAAATAAAAAGTGTATTGATAGTTGCAGCCGTTGGCTGTAAATGTACAGAGGAACAGTTTGTTGCTAAACTTTAACTTACATTAGCTTATAATAGGGACCATAGCAAGAGTTTACACAAGACCTACCGGTATTTTATCAGTTAAAAATTATGTACTTCGTTTGTATATGATTTTCGGGTCGAGATAATAGTTGTACATTTTAAAGAGGTTCTCTAAAAGCTTGTGAGTTAATTTACTGTGTATCTAGAATAGAGCTGACAAATCTCGTATGACTGATTACTGTTTGTCTAGTTTTTTTTCTTTTCTAGTCGGTTTATGTGCTATGTTCACTGTTCACTTAAAATATTTTAGTTTTGAGTTATCGCTTTCAAAATTGTCTGAGGTACCGTATTATAGAAAGCTGGTGTCTACAAGGGCGCGTTTTCCGGAGTAAGTTTATTTATTAAATAATTTATTCTATAATGTATTAATTATTTATTGTTGCTTCTTATGTTTGATAATTTAATTATATTTATCCAGAAATATTTTGAGGATAATTCGCATATGGAGCGGAGACTTTACCGAAGGTAGATTGTGTTAGGTGTCTTATGTTTTTAAATAACTTAAAGTATGTGGTTGTCTGACTACAGTTGCCAGTGAAAGTTGACGAAAAACGTGCTTGTGTGACTCTGCCTTCCCCTTTTTCTGGTGGGTTTGACACTGAACTTAATATATGATTAGTCGCACACTACTGATTGTTTATGACTTGTCTAACTGTTGGTTGATTAGGTTCACGATATAGGAGATGGGGCTTGCTTGATATCTTGAGGTGCTCGCACGTATAGGGGTGATTATGTAATGATGCCTGATTGCTCTCCTGAGAGCTGAGGGGGATAGGAGGTTGCGCTGTCGTGGATTGGTGATTAGTTTCTGACCGAATTTCAGAATGAGGTTTTGGTATCGGCTCGATAGCGTCTCTAACCCAAGGGACCATAGTGCTTCGGGATAGTGTGTGTATGAGAGTCCTAGAATGATCCTGATCATTCCTGCAAGCTCTTTTCTGCATTGTTTCAGGTTGTTCTTTCTGTGTTGCTGTAAGTGATGAGGTCCATGCCGGGCAGGAATAAGTGAGTTTGGGCAGAATGAACAGCTTGTGCACGTATGAGATGTCGAGCGAGGGAGCGCCTAGCGACTTAAAATGGCGAAGGAGGTCGAGTTTATTGCAACAAATTTTAACTTCACTACTGACGTAGGGTTTCCAATTTAGATTGTCGTCCATGATGACTGCTAATAGTCTGAAATTGTTCACTACCTGGATCCGAGGGTGATGAGAGGTGGGTCGATGATGTCTGAACCCATGCTGATGTGCATCACTACTGCTTTGGCACTATTTATGGTGACGCTGTTGGCTGAAGTCCAGTCCTGAAGTTGGACGACATGATCCTGAAGCGTGCTCTAGTCGGGTGAAGCGTTGTCTATGCTCACTCTGATTGTTGAGTCATCCACGTACTTCCAGTGTGCATCTCTGTCTCACATTGCATCGTTGATCAGGATAATGATATATAAGGGGACCATTTTAGTCCCCTGCGAGATTCCACAGGTCATAGGGAGTGGGGAGGATACTGTGCCTTTTAACCGCACGGTTTGTCTGTGGTCAAAGAGGAAGTTTGCCAGCCATGAAACGAGGGAGGGTCGTAATCCGAGCTCCGTTACCTTTTTTTATAATAATGTTGTGGTTGACTAATTCAAAGACTTTACTGAAATCTAAGAAAGTTAACGCAACTGAAGTTTTCCTATTTTACAGGTTGCGATAAATAAAGTCTAGAAAACTGACCAGGCAATGGGTTGTGGAGGATGATTTGATATTGCCGAATTGTTGTGGGTCTATGGATAGTGCTATTTCACCGTAGGCCCAGTCAAAACACGAAGCTTTCACAAATTAGACTGGGGATTGGAGTTTTGACAATTGGGTTCAATTTGTCAAGGGTTTCTGATTTTGTGGTTTTTGGTAGTGGAGTGACATAGGATATTTACCATTCAGCTGGGCACTTACTTTGCGCGAATGATGCGTTTATGGTGGAGGTTGGAGGCTTGGCAATTTCACATGCAAATTCCTTGTAGATTCTTGCTGGTATGTTCTGTGGTGTGACTGACTGCTTGGTTTTAAAATTGTGTAGGCGGTTTGAAACCTGATACTCCTCCACGGATTCAGGGGGCGTTGGTGAGGGAAGGTAGACAGGGAGTTGCTCCGTTTGAAGTGCCGGCAGGCGTTGACAGATAGTGGCGAAAAGTTTTTTTATTTTGTTAGCGGCTTTCGTTGGTTATGTGATTCACACAGGGAAACGATAGCAGTTTCTGCTTTGTCATTCCGGGAAGCTTTTTTATACCATCATACCATTTTTCAATATTGTCTTCCATCAGGTGTTGCAGTTTGTTGGGATAATAGGTTTTCTTTGTTTTATGTATTTCATCGATGACTTTGTTACGACATTTTCTGTAGAGGTTCACATCTATAAGTTCTAGGGTCAGGTTTCTCTGTTGGATGAGCCTTTTGATGCGATTCGAAATCCAAGGTACATCATTTGGATGAATCTTCAGAGTGTTTATTGGAAACGATTGTTGTATGTATAGGTCGATGGCTCTAGTAATTATCAGTTTGATGATGTGTATAATCATAAAAAGATCAAATTAAATATTCCAGAATCACACATACTGTAAGGCTCAGGCATATTATTAAATGTTTACTATGATCCAACTACTGTCTATCATAGACATATCGTATGTACAGGTTCTCTAAGTATGTAACTAAGACAGAGTTTGCTTTAGTAAATGGATAATAAAGTAATTAATGGAAACAGTGGCCCTTAGTCGCAGACATCGCTAAGCACCAAAAAACAATAACGGAGAAAAATGCAGTCAGAGTCTCGCGACTTTCCAAATGCCATATCTCGGAAACCATACTAGTTATTAAGCTAATTTTAAATGTAGTTAAGGGAATGTACAGTCACGAGCATAAATGCTGCGACATCAATCAGATAACGTCAACTCCTTCATCACGAGAGGTTTATGCTAAGCTGAATAAAATCCTCTGACCGTAGCTAGAATGAAATAAAGTAATAATTGTAAGTTTGAGTAAAAAGTTTAGCAATGCCTTTCAAAATGAAGGGGTGGACATTATCTGGTTGGTGTCGCAGTATTTATGCTCGTGATTGTACAAGGCATTGTGTAAGATAAAACGATGACTGCGTTGTTCCGTCTAAATGTTAATTTTTGGTACTTCACATCATGCTTAATGGTTAATTATATGGATATCAATATCTATATGGCTAAATTTGTTTTGTTTAATACCTGTTTACTTATTATCCTTGTTTCTGTAAACACTTGGCTACTATATTGAACTCGGTAGGGCCCTACAGGATGTCCACAGGTGAGTTTCTCGCTCTACAGGTAAGTTCAAAGATATAACAAAACTAGAAAACAAATAGAGATGCATCTTAATCTTGTTACGACCGGGGCTACGAATAAAACAAGGGCACTTAATGATTGCACTAGTAATAGGGCACTATGCAACAACGGTACGCTAGATCCATACCCTCGAACTTATATGCCGGCGAACAAAAACACCTATACCCTCCAGAGTTAATCTGCGATAATGGGGTATCCTTAACTGGGCATAAATGTACTCTACTTCAGGCTAACCTGCACTGGTATAGCCTGATAACAAACAAGATGCAAGTTACGTTAAAATGCATTAAAAGGGAATCTATGGAAAGATCAATTAAATCACTGCAAGATTTAATACAATAAAAAGATGCTTCACTACAGTTACTCTAAACAAAAATAAACTCTTCACTCTTATCTGAAAGATAGTGAAGTATAGTCTTACAGCATAGACCTGGAAACTTCTGAAGAAAGTCTGATGCTCATAAGATGCTCGTATCTTAAACTATATAAAGTCAGGAGGCAGGACACCACACGTTTAAACTGAATACACTAAAAGATAGGACATATAATGTTAACTGACACGGGAATACTATAAATGCGCAACGGTAGTAATGCTCGACACTAAAAGAAGTACTTCCTCATCAACGAAACAGTCTGCTATGGTTGTGCGGCTCAGCAACAACCTAGACTAATAAATGCTGTGAATAATAATGCGTACATATCAAAGAGCTTATATTAAATACTAACAAGTGTCTACTCAATTAATAATGGAGACACACCCAGAGTTCTCAACCTATACTAACTAAGAATCCTCAAACCTATATTCTAAATACATGTAAATATCTCAGAGGACGGCGCATGCAATACAATGGGCCGGCTATGGAAACCGTATGCAGAACCCAAGAGGAGTGTTGTTCAGTTAATAAAGATTAGAGTATGGAAAGAGAGAATCGAGTGAGAGAAGCAGTGATAAAGGGGGTGATCGGGAGAGGGTATGCAAGGGGATGTTAGAAGCAAGCGCACCAAGCCTGTCCTGAGAACAGCTCCTGGGAACCCTCATGGAGAAGGTTAGTTACACAGGAGCCCGCAAGGGCGCGATGGTCGGCCAATCACGGGCCGAGACGTCACAAGGCAGCAGGCCCCTAGGACGCACCAGGATCCGCCAGCCAATCAAGGGCGCGGGAAAGCCCGCGCGCGAGCGGGAAAACTCCTCCAAGCGAGGGAGGCAACACATACATACACACGCACATATTACCACCACGCTGCCTATATCTCTCTTTCTCCTTAACTTTACACAATGCATCTTATATTCTATTAATGATATAAAATACTTCCCGTTGTCACAGACGAAAATAAAGATCACCACTGGGCTGTCTGTGACAATGCGAGTACTAGGAAAGAAAGAACAACATTCTCTGATAACTGTAGCCCATTTCGATGTCCCTGGCGAGCGCTAGTGGCTAACGAGAGGCGATTCTGCCAACGCTGGTAGACGTCACACCCCGCCCAAGATATGGGACGCTCAACATTAGGCGAGCACCATATCTGACAAGGCAGAATGCCGACAAGACCCGCCACACCTAGCCACTCCACCAGAAATGAAATGCAAAGCTCAATCTTAAATAAAACAACATAATTAGCATAAAGAAAATCTTATAACCCCTCCCAAACACAATAGTATAATTTTAGCCTGCTATGCTCCCTGAGCGAGCTTCACAGAGCCCAGCCAACTATGTGAAAGACAGGTTCAACTTAGGACTTTAGCTATAACATTGGCAACTTATAATTAACTATCAAAAAGAAAGAGTTTTTATGTGATTTTTTGTTTATTTTATTTTAATGTTGTTTTTGACGGCTGCTCTACAGGGGCAAGCCTGATTTTTCTCCACTCAAACCCACACACCTGTGGTGATCTACGCCGGATCCTCCACCCTCGACAAACAGTCTGCAATCACATTCTAACAACCGGCAATATGGCGAATGTCTAGATTGTATTCTTGCAACATGAGTGACCAACGTGTCAACCTCATATTCTGGTTGTGGAATTGGTTCAGAAATTTAAGAGGGTGGTGGTCAGTGTAAATCACCACGACTGGCCCGTAGGCAGGAACATATACTTCAAAGTGCCTGAGCGCCAACACTATTGCCAGCAGTTCTTTCTCCACCACAGAGTAGTTTTTCTGAGCGGAATTAAACTTCTTGGAAAAGAAACTGACTGGATGTTCCAAACCTTCCTCGTCTGTTTGCATTAAGACGGCACCAGCCCCTACCCCGCTGGCATCTGTTGCCAGCTGGAATGGTCTTTCAAAGTCAGGGGCCCTGAGGATTGGGTGAGTGCATAGTAGGTGCTTGACCAGCGAAAAAGCCCTTTCACACTCAGGTGCCCACTTGAACTTTTTCTCTTTTGCAAGTAAATCTGTCAGAGGAGCTAACACAGTAGAATAACCCCGAATGAAGCGGCGATAGTAACCGATCATGCCCAAAAATCTCATGATCTGCCACTTGGTGGACGGCCTGGGGAACTGGTTAATAGCCTGTATCTTGTTTTGGGGGGGGCACACCTGGCCTAACCCGACCACAAACCCAAGATACTGCACGGTTGCCTGGACAAAGTCGCACTTGCCCAGATTGACCACCAAGCTGGCCTCACTAAGCTTCCGAAACAAGGCTTCTATGTGCTGACAGTGACTCTCAAAGTTGTCATTGTAGATTATAACGTCATCTAGGTAGACAGTGCAGTTCGGGATGTCAGCTACTAACTCATTCATAACACTCTGGAAGGTTGCTGGGGCATTTTTAAGGCCATACGGCATCACATTGCAACGGTAGGTGTTCCATTCAACCACAAACCCGCATACCCCCTTCGCCCGCTCAGACAAGGGCACCTGCCAGTAGCCTTTCACTAGGTCTACCTTAGTTAGAAACTGTGCCTTACCAATCTTATCTATACTATCGTCAACACGGGGAAGAGGATAAGCATTGGTGGGAGTCAACTCGTTCAATCTCCGAAAGTCAATGCAGAAGCGAACCTTCCCGTCAGACTTGGGCTGCAGAGTGACAGGAGATGTCCACCTAACTGCCCCCTTCTCAATCAGCCCCCGTTCTAACATATACTCTAACTCCGCTCTGAGGGCTGGGAGTTTAATGGGTGGAATTCTGAAGGGTACTGATTTGAAGGGGGGGTGATCTCCCACGTCCACGTCCACGTCATGCACCACTTGAGTTGTGAGGCCTGGATGCTCTGCGAACACAGTGGGGTATGAAGCAAACAGGTGCTGCACGGCTGCACGCTGGTGCTCAGGCAGGTGCACTAGAGCATCGTCAGCCACCTGTCTGGAGTTCCCCGCCCACTGGTCAGCAGAGACATGACACTCCCAGTTATCTTCCACCTGAGCTTCACTGTCCCTCACTCCTTCTCCTTCATGACCGCTGCAGGTCAACACAGGGACAGCGAGAGGCTCAGGGGGGCGCCTCACAAACATTTTCACCAGGTTCACATGGCACAGCTGGTTCTTTTTACGCCTATCTGGAGTAGCCTCAAGATAGTCTAGATCAGAGATCTTTTTCACCACCTTATAAGGACCAGCGTACTTGGCAGATAAAGGATGACCTGGCAGAGGTAAAGAATCAACACCTCTTGCCCCACCTTAAACTCCCGGAGTTTCGTCTTCTCATCGTACCTGTCCTTCATAAGTGCTTGCGACCCTACCAAATTTCTACCTTCCAACTCTAGGCTTCTCAGCATTCTCTCTCTGCTCTCGAGGACATACTTTAACCCCTAACTGTCGGCGAGCAACATAAGTCGAGTTAAATAAAGCTGGACTATGTGGCGGCGCTCGACATAGGTCGAGTGGCAATTTCAGCACTTAATGTTGCTGAGAGAGAGAGACAAGTGGTGGCAGGAGAAGTAGCGCGTATGACTGCTCCAGACCACCGCGGCGAACCTACTGACACGAATCTCACCTCCCTCCTCCCTCTCTCACTCGCTATATACGGAATTGTATGGGGAAAGTGCCTAATTACATGCTTTTTGCACTCGCGTTGCACGGTTATTGCAAGAAAACTAGCCATCATAAAAGGATCGTTATGGTGTCATTCGAAAGCTCTGTTTATGCCCTTTCAGGGATAGATACTTGTTTTACGTTCTGGGTCTTATTTAGGCATGAAAATGATCACGTAAACAGCCCTATTTTGGCTAAAAATACCCCGCTGGGCGGTACATATAAATAAACCGCATAGGCCGCTCTTAAGGTGTTAACATGGAACATGGTTTTGCTGTGCCCTCCCAGATTTCTCTAACCATGTTGAGGGGGCCTCTGACCTGATGTCCAAAAACTAACTCATTGGGAGTGAACCCTAGGCTTTCACCAGGTACCTCCCGAGCAGTGAATAATACATAGGGCAACCCAAGATCCAAATCCTGGCCATTTTCAACACAGTAGCAACGCAGCATGCTCTTCAGAGTCGAGTGCCATCTCTCCAACACCCCTTGACTCTCTGGGTGATAGGCTGAAGAGACAACTGTACTGATACCGTGCTGCTGCATGGTCTGTTTGAAAAGGTTAGAGGTAAAGTTGGACCCCTGGTCTGACTGCAATTCCTGCGGGTACCCGTACCTAGAACAGTACAATAGCAAGTTATGAACAACAGTCTTAGCAGTACCATTTCGCATGGGTATGCATCCGGATAACGAGTGGCAACATCCATGATTGTGAGGAGGTACTTGTTGCCTGCACTAGTAGGGGGTAAAGGGCCAACCATGTCGATTATAACCTTACTGAATGGTGGCCCGATAACAGAAATAGGGTGTAACGGAACCTTGGGAATACACTGGTTTGGTTTACCTACTGTCTGGCAGGTACTGCACATTGCCACCCACGACGCCACATGTGCCTTCATACCTGGCCACCAAAAAAAAAATCGCCAATGCTGCTACCGTCTTACGTACACCCAAATGCCCTGCCAACGGTACATCATGCGCCAACCTCAGTAGGCTATCACGGCACACACTAGGCACTACCAACTGGTCAACCACACTCGACCCACCCTCCCAACTTCGTCTGGGATCTAGAAAACGCCTGTACAAAATACCCCACACACGAAAGAAGTCCCCCGGCTTTGCATCCCCGTCCTCCTCAAGTTCGATTGCACCGTTACTACACTTCTGAAGCTCAGGATCACCTAGCTGCAGCTGTCAGATATCCGTAGGAGCCAATTTATCGAGATGCTCCCGGAGCAACTTATGGCCTCCCCCGGTACTGGACTGTTCGATACTATCTTGCTTGCGTGAGTAACGGTGCTGTCTCAGAGTTTTCTCACGCCCCACCTCCTCACCAAGTGTGACAGGTTCTGAGGCCACTCCGGACCTTAACATTGGTGCTAATACTGAGTCGCCAAGAAGACCCGCTGGATCAAAACTCTCAAAACTTTTCCCAACTTTAGCCTTCTCCTTCCGACCGTTCCTCCGCTGGTCTAGAGACTGAGGAATAGGCTGTGACACCTTAGATGCACGAGATCGGATGACAACACACGCCATCTGCTGTAATTGACACCTCTCGACCAACTCCTGCCCCTCCCTACTCACGTCGGCCGCCCTCTCGGCAACGACTATGGGTGGAACCTCAGAAGTAGGCACCGCAAAGTCGTTGCCGAGAAGAAGGTCGATGCCCTCTACTGGCAGTTTCTCCACGATTCCAACATCTATCTCTCGTGTCACACCATCAACCTCCAGCTCCACTCGAACCAACGGGTATGACCGTGTAGCATTAATACCCTGCACCATAACTACCCGTGCCGCGTTTATAGGTTGGCCTGTAAAGTTTTTCATCAGAGTCTGGGATGCACCTCTATCACGCAACAACTCCAACCCATGCTTGCAACCAGCCCAACTCACGCAGCCACGCCCTCTATGGTTGCAAAAAGCATCGCGGACAGGTTTCGAGCCTTCCGGACACTCCTTCACTGGCTGTGCCCCCGCATCTGACATATCACCCCGGGTAAATGCAGAAGACCTCAGAGACACCCCAACGTTGCTAGCCAAAGACACGACTGCTGTAGATTGGTTACTAGGTGCAGGAACGTGCAAAATGCCCCTTTTTATGACACTTAAAACACTCTATTTCACCCTTGGACTTCCCCTGAGGTGGGGAAGGGCCCTGACCTTTCTTAAACGGGACGGTTTTCGGTTTGTGATCAAAATTGGTATCATTGCTCTTGCTTTTGTTATTAAATGTTGCATCACCGACTCGGGGGGGTGGAGTGTTGCGCCCCTTGTTAACTGCATCGGTCCGTTGTGCAGACCCGCACCCACGAATCAGTGATAATCTCAGGTCAGCCATCTCAGCTGCCTCTTGTAAAGTTTTAGGACGTTTCTCTTTGAGGTTCAAAGTCAGGTCGCCGCCTGTGCACTTAAAAAATTGCTCTAGAAGGAATAACTGCTCAATCTCTTCGAACGTCGTCACCTTCTTTGACCTCTGCCAATTTCTCAGAGCATCAGACAGTTCCCGGGCATGTTCTAGAAAAGAGCACTCACGACCCTTCGTAACACCCCTAAACTTCAACCTATATGTCTCTGGTTGTAACTCGTACGCCCGCAGAACAGCTTCCTTCAGTACCTCATAATCGATGCAAGACTCCAAGGGCAACGCATTATATGCCTTGAGTCCTTTGCCAACCAACCTAGAGGAAACAAGGGCTGCCAACTTAACCTCGGGCCATTGGTGCTCCCGGCACTTCTTCTCAAAAACGCAGGAAAAACTCGGTGACACCCGACTCGTCAAATGCAGGGACTAACTTAAGAAGGTGCGATAAAGACTGATCAAGACCTCGATTCCCAGAACCGAGACGCTGCCCTGTCGACTCAACCCCAGACTTCTCAAGATCTCTGTCTGCACAATACTTCGTAGCCTCAACCTGAAGCTCAGCTTCCCGCTGCTGCTGCTGAATATTAGCGATCTCAATCTCAGATTCATGCTTTCGTTGCTCAGCCTGCTGGTTAAGTTTTGGAGAGTTCGAGCTGAAGCAACATCTCGGCAGACAAACCTTGAGGAGGGGATGCTACTATCGGGGACCCACCCCGTGAATCACCTAGAGACATACCCAACCGCCATCGGGCATCGACCTGCGGGAACGTACCCGGCTCCGGAGCCCGAGGGGGCGCCATGGTAGGAGTCGAGTGGAATGGGGGCTGGGCCGAAGGTACAAAGTACAGAGGAGTACAAAGGAAATCAAGCAACAACAGATCTAGTGACCCTTCTAGGTTGCTTGTCCTCCAAAACACTGAGGATCAAGTGTCCAAACAGTGGTTTAGAGTGGGTAAGGGAACATTGGAAAGGGAATTACTGCCCAGGAACTAATGTCCGTGGCAGGATTAGGAAGTTAGTAGGGGACAGATGGGTTAGTAACTGAAGGGGGGATAAAATAAAGTTATTCATTTACAAACGCAGTCAGTCGCGGGTTTGAAGCGAGATATTTGTCTAGGCGGAGTTTAAATGAATCAACGGTGATGCAGTCTATAACGTTTCGGGGAAGCCCATTCCACAAGTTGACAACTCGATTGAAGAAGAAATTCTTAGATTCGTGTGAGTTAAAAAGATTTACCAATAATTTTGCAACCGTTTCCCCGTGTGTAATTAGATTGGTCGATAGTGAAGTACTTACTACAGTTCATATTGTCGATGCCTTTGATGATTTTGAACACTTGAATTAAGTCACCTCTTAATCTGCGCTGGGTTAAAGGAAATAGATTTAATTCTCTAAGACGCTCTTCGTATGGTTTGTTCTTTAGGCTAGGTATCATTTTGGTAACTCTACGTGAACTCGTTCTAGCTTGTTTATATCTTTTTGGTAATAAGGGCACCAGGATTGAACGCAGTATTCCAGAAGAGGGCGGACTAAGGAATTGTAAAGGGTTAGGATAACTTCTTTGGATTTATGCTCAAATGACCTGCCTATAAAGCCAATTATTTTGTTTGCCTTCTTAACAACTTCTGAACATTGTTGACTCGGTTTTAGGTTACTCGATATTGTTACTCCCAGATCGGTTTCTCTGTTTACATTCTTAAGCTGAGTGCCATTCATCGAATAGTTTGCTTTCTCATTTAGGTATCCGATATGTAGTACTTTACATTTATCCGCATTGAAACTCATTTGCCAAATTTGGGCCCAACATGACAATTTATCTAGATTGTGTTGCATATCGTCAACTTGTTCTTTTGAGAGTACGCTATTTGCAATTTTTGTATCGTCAGCAAATTTTGAGATTGTACAGGTGAGGCCCCTCATCTATGTCGTTGATGTAAATTAGAAAGAGAATTGGTCCTAGTACCGATCCCTGGGGTACCTCGCTACTTACATTGGTCCATTTAGATGCCTTACCGTTTATGACTACTCTTTGCTTTCTGGCGCTGAGCCAATTTTCTATCCATTTCAACACACCGTCTTGTATTCCATGCGCTTTTAGTTTTTAGCAGTAAACGTTTGTGGGGAACTTTGTCAAAGGCCTTTTGAAAATCAAGGTATATAATATCTACAGCTTTACTCTCATCGTAGAGGTTGAGGATATCGTGGAAGAAGTCTAAGAGGTTTGTTAAACAGGAACGTTTTTTACGAAAGCCGTGTTGAGTATCTTAAGTATGTTATTTTCCTCTAAGTGATTTACGAGTCTGTCTCGTATGACCGTTTCTAGCATTTTACATACAACTGAGGTTAAGCTAATTGGACGATAGTTACTGGGTAGGGATTTGCTGCCTTTTTTGAATATCGGTGTTACATTGGCTAGCTTCCACTGATCAGGCATAGTTCCAGACTGCAAGGATTTATTGAATAGTATGTCAGTGGTTTTGGAGAGCTCATCCTTAGCTTCCTTCAGAACTCTAGGCGAGATTGTATCAGGTCCAGGCGTTTTATTTACCTTGAGTTTATCTAAACAATTCAATACTTCTCTCTCTGTAACGGTTTATTGCTTAGAACTCTGAATTATCAATCTGAATCGGCGATGGTGTAGGGATATCACTGAGGTCTTCTGTTGTAAAAACTGGATGCAAAGAAGGTATTGAGGGCATTACTCTTGTGTACTCGTCTTTGGTGTATTCCTTTTTCATCGACTAACGTCAACAGTTGAAGTGACTACTTTTTTCTTTCTGATAAAACTATAGAATTTTTAGTTGGCGGGTGTAGTATAAATACCGGATGAAAACTTAACCAAGTAGCGTCAGTGTTCTATGATAACTTTTGACAATGGCGTAGTGGGAAACTATCTAAACGATTGCACAACAAGAGGAGGAGATTTAAAAAGGCGTCATCTGTAGCGAGGAAAAAAAACAAGAGGTCGAAAAAGATGGGGCGTGGCGGGGCCAGGAGGAGGGGAAGAGAGCGGGAAACGTGGGAATGATCAAAACAGGTAAGCCCGGTGACGCAAAAGACGCTACTGCAAATGGATGAGAGCACATTCACCCTAAATAAGAGGGACCAAGACAATGGGAAGAGAAAG
>CM064563.1:12690834-12796989 GCA_032716605.1 Paralithodes platypus | reverse complement strand
ACTATGTCATTACGAGACTATATTACTCATTACGAGAGTATTACATAAATCCTATGTTCGTGTACGCTGCAAACCGCAAACAATTCCTGTTGAGGAAGACATATGCATCCGGGGGAGAAAAAATAGAAAGTTTATTATCATAACTTACCATGACATGTATGTATTATTTTATAACTACAAAAGGTGTTTAACATGCATACTCTTGTTTCTACAGTTGAGTACGACGCGGGAGGCGATGCGGGAGGACATGTCACGCCTGGTGACATCCCTGGCTGTGAAGGAGACCAAGTATGCACAGTTCGTGGGGTACTTGGAGCAGCAGCTCGAGAGGCTCCCTGACGCTGTAGGGGAGACATTGTCATGGAGGATAATGCAGCAAGTCCTCCAGGCCAGGGATGAGGTCAGCCTCGCCACGTCACCCCAGATGGCGATACCACTAAACCCCCCGCAGATACTCACCACACCACCAGGCCCCCCGCAGTTGCACATCACACCACCAGGCCCCCCGCAGTTGCACACCACACCACCACAGATGCAACCCCAGCCAGGACCGTCACGCATGCAACCAGCCTTCACCAGCCCCACATTCTCAGAGATGCTGGCGGGTACGACATTCAGGTCTCCTGCACATGCACATGAATGGTGGGCGGGGGCGCTGACCCTTACACATGGCGCCAACATACCAACACCGGTTCCCTCAAGCCCATCTACTAGTAGGCCGGCAACACCAGGGAACTTCATATATACCAGGTTGAACACGCAAGTCACCACCCCCAGGCCTGGGGATGACGAAAATGTGTGAAACCTTTGTGTATAATAATAAAGTCATAAACCCCCCAGTGATGGGAATGACGAATATATGTTATACTAGTCTACACATCAAATGAATATGCCTTCTTATGTCTATACTTTCTGCTATATATTAACATGCTCTATATCTATGTTTCTTATGATAATAAACTATGTGCCTCCAGCTGTTGTTTTGGATCCTAACATAATTATTATAGTTTATCTGTTTATATTATCAACAAAGGTTCCTTTTATAAACGTGGAAATGACTTGTCAACAGAGAAAACATTATAAGTTAATATGAATTAAAGTTGTGTTATGAATAATATTGATATTAACATCAATAATGAAGAGAGAACAAATACCATAAAATATGACTGACATAGGTTGATGGGATAATATTTATATTAACATAAATAATGATGTGGAATATATGCAAAGGATATATGATGACAAATAATAATATACCGATTGATATCCAACATGACATATACATAAATAGAAGATCTAAATTCAATAGAATATATTAAACATTATGACACGACATAGAATAAAGATGAACACCATAATATATGAGACTTAATAAAAATCGAATAACATATAGAGAATATATATTAATGAGGTTGAATTGATTTAGAAAATGAATAACAACAGAATATAAATATCTAAACAACAATAATATTTATAAAAGCAAATGCAACATATGGATACATACCTTTATATCATGTCGTTCTGCCAGGGGACACTGCCTCTGGGTGATGAGTAGTAGTCGGTGAGGTACTGGCGTTGACTCTTGGCCTGGGCTGTAACGACATTCCCGGATAGTCTCTGGAGGGGATTCAGCCTCTCCGGCTCCTCCCTCCAACCCCCAGGGATGATAGCATGCGTAACAGGGTCCTCCTCGTCCGCTAGGTTGGCGTGGTGATTAGGGTACCTCATCCGCATAAGGTTGTGCATGCAGCAGCACGCCATCACCACAGACTCAACACGGGGCGGGTGGAGGGCAATGCTGGTGTGGAGGCACCTGAACCTGAATTAGGGAGAGAAAGAGCATGTATATTTAAACACTGACTAGTATAATTCATATTAAATAGGGAAATAATGGTTAGGATCATGTATAGTTAACACTCGACTTGCAGACGTGGACGACTCACAGCCTGTGGATGTGGGGGAGATGTATTAATCCATATTAATTATAGGGAGAATGGTTACGAGCATAGGGAGAATGGTAACGAGCATGTATAGTTAATACCTGACTAGTATACTTCACATTAATAGGGTGCCATCACCGATACCTGTATTTATGGTCAAACATGTCACATAATCATACACATACCTGGATGCCATGATGCCAAAGGCGTTCTCAACAACTCTGCGAGCCCGGGACAGTCTGTAGTTGAAGATCCGTTCAGGTACAGTCAGTCGCCGGGTAGAGTGTGGCTTCATCAATCATCTTCGCATGGGGAAGGCGTCATCACCCACCAGGAAGTAGGGAACAGGTGTGTCGTCGTTGGGCAGGGGTTCGGCAGCAGGGAGTCCCAGGGTGCACCCATCCAGTGCTGCTCTGATATTGGTTCTTATAAAGATCCCACCATCTGAGCAGCTACCGTGATTACCCACGTCACAGTAGAGGAACTTGTAGTCGGCGTCTACAATAGCCATGAGCATGATGGAGTGGAAGCCTTTGTAGTTGTATAATTCTGTACCGGCATGTGGAGGGCATTTGATGGCGCAGTGCTTTCCGTCGATGGCACCAACGGTATGCGGGAAATCCCAGCGCTTGGCAAACTCACTGCCAACCACCTTCCACTCCGCCGGTGTCCTGGGACAACGTAACCTCCTCCTGGTATTCTGCAATGATAGCTTCGCATGTTACAGGCACAATGAGGGAGATAGTGTTCCGGGCAACACGGAACGCGTACTGTAGGCTAGGATATGAGTCACCAGTGGCCAGGTACTGGAGTGTGATTGCAATCCTCAGCCCAGGTGACAAAGCCTGCCTCCAGAAGGTGTCCTGCTTCTCTACCCTAGGCCCGACACGTGCCACCAACTCCCTAAACATGTGGACGTCCACACATAGGAAGTTCCGGAATCCTTTGGGGTCCTCTCTCTCTAGCTCCTCCATAAGTTGTTCGTACACACCGAACTGTGGCCGTCTCAGTAGCCACCTCCTAGCCCAAACTGTCCTTCGTAGCCTTTCCCCTTGACGTCTTTCTTCAGCCTCCTTCTCCTCCAGCTCCTCTAGGTCTACGAGATGCATCTGCATCTGCATGAGTATGACCACAGCGGCCGCTCTGCACCTAGTGATGGACATGGTGTGTGGGTGGGTGGGTTTGGCTGTATCCTGCAGAGTTACACGTACGTCCGTCCGTGGTGTGAGAAATGGTGCCAGTTGGAGCCTCTTTATATACGTTTCCTGACACTCGCCAACACTCGCACACACTCATGTTAGGCTCGCATACACTCCTGTTAACTTCCTGTAGACTCGCGTTCATCTCGTGTAAACACGTGTAAACTCATGTAAACTCCTGTCAAACTCGTGTAGACTCGCACTATTCGTACCCTGGAATTTGACCGTTATTTTTCAAATTTCGGCGGTGCGTGTTGGGGTCGTGTTACACTCGCCGACACTCGCGGATACTCCTGTGAACTCGTGTAAACTTGTGTAAACTCGTGTAAACTTGTGTTATTTTCGTGTTATATGCGTGTTTACTCGCATCAGATGCTACTCGCGTTGGGTTCGGGCTCCATCATGGTGAGTATGCGGCAAGTGTGACTCGCGTTGGCCTCGCGCTCTGACTCGCCAATGTGTGAACCTTGCATTAAGATCCTGGACTAAACAAAATCCATAACACCCAAAAAAAACTTGAACCCTTTTTTTTTTTTTTTGGCCCCTGGGCCATGCCAAATATCACTCCTCCACACCCCCTCCTTCTCCACTCCCCCCCCCCCCGCCCCTCCTTCAGTTATCACTGATTTTCCCTGTTATTCCCTTATTATGTGGTCTATTTTCGTGCTAACATTAGCGAGTTGCAAGCAGAGCGTTGTCATCACTGTTACCAAGCGAGTGCAAGAGAGAGAGAGAGAGAGTATCGATCGACAATCTCTCTCCAGACTTGGGGAAGAGTGGAGGGGAGGGAGATTGCCTCAGCCATACATTATGTAACTCCCGGCCTGTATCGCCGATTTTAACCATCCAAACACTGTTTCCACTTGTTTTATTGCTGTAACAGGTTAATACCTTTATAATCAACGTAAAATAGGCGCATATGGATAAGTATTAATGCTATTTATGGTAAAATAACGATGTTAGTGATGGGAACAGCTCAAATATGTGTGCACAGGCGTGTGGTGTCTCATACCCCCCATGCTCACGTCTTAGGTTAAGATCCACACCAGACATGTCATAACTATTTTGCAGAATCTCTCAGTAGATAAAGCTCCTGGTCCAGATGAAATTCCTCCAATAGTACTTAAGAATTGCTCCTTGGTGCTCGCTCCTGTATTGGCAAAATTTGTCCGTCTGTGTACTCATACCTCATGCTTCCCAGTACCCTGGAAAGAAGGAAACATCCATCCAGTTCCTAAAAAAGGTGCCTCTTCAGATCCATCAAACTACAGACCAATAGCTATAATTTCCACTCTTGGTAAAGTCTTAGAAATTATATTAAATAATCACATTATTAAGCATCTTGAGGATAATAAATTAATCAGTGATAGGCGATATGGTTTTAGACGATGTCGATCAACTGCAGACATTCTTTGCCTTCTTACGCATCAAATCAACCAAGCTACAGACCAACATGGTGAAACACATACAATAGCACTGGATATATCAAAGGCATTTGATAGAGTCTGGCATCAATCCTTATTGTCGAAGATGTCATCATTAGTTCCACTAATTTCTTCTTATCTTCATAACAGAAAAAATATGTGTAATGGTAGATGGCCTTTATTCTCAATTTCACTCAATAAATGCTGGTGTTCCCCAGGGATCAGTTTTGGCCCCAACTCTGTTCCTCATTCATATCAATTATCTCATATCTACCACTCATAATTCAATACATTCCTACGCAGATGACTCAACACTCCACAGTTCCTTCACATTTACCAATTCTTTCACCCAACCCGATCTTATAAATTCAAAAATAAACACTGCAATTTCTCTGAACCAGGACCTTTCTAGAATTAATGAATGGGGACAAAAGAATCTAGTTTCCTTTAATGCACAGAAAACCAAGTACATTCAATTTTCTAACCGACAGAATCTCACTGACTCCCATATATTTTGTAATGATGTAAATATTCCCACTTCCCCTAGTATTGACATTCTCGGTGTAACATTAACTACTAACCTGAGCTGGACACATTATGTTAGAAGCATTGCTAAGAATGCCTCTAAAAAACTGAGACTCCTGTACTGAGTTCGATAATTCTTCACTGACGAGCAGTTGGCTGTAATATATAAAAGTCATGTGCGTTCTCAGATGGATTACTGTTCACCTCTGTGGAGTGGAAGTGGAGTGGTTGCATTGAGGCAGTTGGACAAAATTCAAAATAAAGCTATTAGATTAATCAATAACCCTGCAATCACACAGGACCTTCCTACATTATCCATGCGAAGAAACGTTGCATCCCTTGCATTATTCTACAGATATTATCACAGCAATTGTTCCGAGGAACTTGCTTCAATTTCTCCACATCTTTCCCCGTAGAACTAGGGCAGCTGGAAGCACCCATGCATTATGTATATATATATGCATATACATATATACTGTATATATATATATATGATATACAGTATATATACTGTATATATATATATATACTGTATAATTATATATATATAATATATATATATAATATTATATATTTATATATTATATATATATATATATATTAGTATTATTATATATATATATATATATTTCTTTAATACATACGAGGTTGAAAGAAATGGCAATTTCTGCGTTGGAAATTTTATTATTCAAAGTTTCCAGGTCTCTGATGAGTTTTCGCTGGGTGGCAGGAAGTAGACGAAGGAGATGAGCAAAATTCATGGTGGTACAGGGTTACATTAATGTACATGATGATACAGGATATACGACGCGTTACACTGGACAACCAGCATTATCAAGTAAGGATAGAATGATATAAAAGGTAAACAGGAAGGGTATAAATAGAGGGTGGAGGATCAGAGGAGGCGAAAACCAGGGGGGGCAAAAGTCTGCTAAAGGTGGAGGGGTATTCTAGGAGAGAGAAAGATAGAACCGCTTCACGCATGCACACTGGATGCGGGATGGTGGTCGGTTGGCGGGGTCGAAGCTGATTGGCTGCGTATCGAGGGGCGTGGCCTAAGTTGCGTAGTACGTGTGGCGCCTGCAGAAGACGAAGCTGAAGGAGGTAGCGCGGGGGGCTGCGTCAAGGGCACCGGGGGGCGTTAGGTCCTGTAGGAAAGTGCCTTTTGGCAGAAGGAAGGATCTGAAGGTCCAGAGTTTGGTTGTTGATGTTGGGATGTAAGGCTTGGATATATAATGCTTCGAGTATAGGTAATCTCCTTGGGTCACTTTCTTTATCGAGTATGGTGGTGTGTTTCTCTAACTCGTTGTGTGTGAGGTGGGGGTGGTTAGGGGTGAGATTGTGGTCTTTGATGGCTCCAACCTGAAGGTGAAGAGTTAACCGACGTGAAAGACGAGTCTGCGTCGTACCAATATAGGAATGAGGTCCACAGTCCTCATAATTACAGGTATGTTGGTAAATGACGTGATCGTCGGTCATCGGGCTCTTTATCTTGGTGGAAGCTGGTTTGTTGCGGTGAACGAGGTTGGAGGTCTTGGAGGATTTGTTATAAATTATTAATTTGATTTTGTTTTCCGGGTTGGTTGGGTGGACATGCTTGGAGATTATTTCTTTTAAGACGGCCTCGTCATTTTTGTGTTCAGAGGACATAAAATTGCGGTAGAAGATCTTAATTTCATTGGGGGGGTCAATGTTGGGAGGGCTTTGGGTGTACCATTTTTCAAGATGATGGTTGATGGTGCTGGAGATGTCGGAGTTGGAGTATCCGTTATTAACTAAAACTGGGGATAGTCTTTCTAGATCCTGGTGGGTGTCGGCAGGTAGAGCAGTGCGTGAGGGCTCTCCTAACATAGGCGGAGATGGAGGATAGAAGATAACAGCGGGGGCATTCACTATCGCCGTTGAGGCATTGTCCTGTGTTATTTGGTTTAATGTAGACGGTCGTTTTGAACCCATGGTCGTTCAGAGCTACGAGGATGTCGAGGAAGGGGAGTTGTCCATTGTTTGATTTTTCAAAGGTGAAGTTAAGTCCGGAGGAGGTCATGAAGCGACGCTGGAGTTCCTGTAGTTCGTGGAGGTCCTTGATTTGCACGAAGATGTCATCCACGTATCTACAGTAGACGGCGGGTCGTTGGGCAGCTAGGAGCTCTTCCTCGATGGTACCCATAACAAAGTTTGCAAAAAGAACTCCTAGGGGGCTGCCCATCGACACACCGTCTATCTGCTTGTACATGTTGCCCCGGGGGAAAAGGAAGGGGGCCTCCTTGGTACATAGCTCCAGTAGTGTTTTCAGGGCCTTCTCCAGGATGTCCAGTGTTGGTGTATCAGGGCAATGGTAAATGGCTTCATGACCTCCTCCGGACTTAACTTCACCTTTGAAAAATCAAACAATGGACAACTCCCCTTCCTTGACATCCTCGTAGCTCTGAACGACCATGGGTTCAAAACCAACGTCTACATTAAACCAACTAACACAGGACAATGCCTCAACGGCGATAGTGAATGCCCCCGCCGTTATCTTCTATCCTCCATCTCCGCCTATGTTAGGAGAGCCCTCACGCACTGCTCTACCTGGGCCGACACCCACCAGGAACTAGAAAGACTATCCCAAGTTTTAGTAAATAACGGATACTCCAACTCCGACAACTCCAGCACCATCAACCACCATCTTGAAAAATGGTACACCCAAAGCCCTCCCAACATTGACCCCCCGAATGAAATTAAGATCTTCTACCACAATTTTATGTCCTCTGAACACAAAAATGACGAGGCCGTCTTAAAAGAAATAATCTCCAAGCATGTCCACCCAACCAACCCGGAAAACAAAATCATATTAATAATTTATTACAAATTACCCAAGACCTCCAACCTCGTTCTCCGAAACAAACCAGCTTCCACCAAGATAAAGAGCCCGATGACCGACGATCACGTCATTTACCAACATACCTGTAATTATGAGGACTGTGGACCTCATTCCTATATTGGTATGACGCAGACTCGTCTTTCACATCGGTTAACTCTTCACCTTCAGGCTGGAGCCATCAAAGACCACTATCTCACCCCAAACCACCCCCACCTCACACGCAACGAGTTAGAGAAACACACCACCATACTCGATAAAGAAAGTGACCCAAGGAGATTACCTATACTCGAAGCATTATATATCCAAGCCTTACATCCCAACATCAGCAACCAAACTCTGGACCTTCAGATTCTTCCTTCTGCCAAAAGGCACTTTCTTACAGGACCTAACCCCCCCCCTCACCCCCCGGTGCCCTTGACGCAGCCCCCCGCGCTACCTCCTTCAGCTTCGTCTTCTGCAGGCGCCACACGTACTACGCAACTTAGGCCACGCCCCTCGACACGCAGCCAATCAGCTTCGACCCCGCCAACCAACCACCATCCCGCATCCAGTGCTCATGCGTGAAGCGGTTCTATCTTTCTCTCTCCTAGAATACCCCTCCACCAATAGCAGACTTTTGCCCCCTGATTTTCGCCTCCTCTCATCCTCCACCCTCTATTTATACCCTTCCTGTTTACCTTTTATATCATTCTATCCTTACTTGATAATGCTGGTTGTCCAGTGAAACGCGTCGTATATCCTGTATCATCATGTACATTAATGTAACCCTGTACAACCATGCATTTTGCTCATCTCCTTCATCTACTTCCTGCCACCCAGCGAAAACTCATCAGAGACCTGGAAACTTTGAATAATAACATTTCCAACGCAGAAATTGCCATTTCTTTCAACCTCGTATGTATTAAAGACAATTTATTGCCTGGCTTTACTAACATATATATATATATATATATATATATATATATATATATATATATATATATATATATATATATTTATACAGTATATACTGTATATATACTGTATATAAACCGTTTTTGCCTAAGAGATTCAATACTACTTGCAGAATATTAGGTCGCAGAGTTGGGTATGCATTTTTTTTTTTTTTTTTATTTGGTAAAGCGAAAATTGCACATTTACTTTATTTATATTATTAATACTATAATTGTAAGGAACAGCTGAACGTAAAGGATTCAAGCGTAATGAGTAAAACACAGATAATTTTGACCTACCCAGTGAACGGTGAACTATGAGATACCAAATATTCGTTATCTGAATCTTGGAAACACCGGGCTAATATATAAACAGAAAAAACTAATGTATATATTATCGTCAGTGTTGCTTGAGTGAAGGCCAGCTGAGCACAATTACCTCAAATTAATATTCACCAATGTTTTCGATTCCTGGGTCTAATAGAAAAAGGGACTGCTGTTGAAGCGGAATAATTGATTCCTGTGAGGTTGGATACTACGGTCTTCAATACCGTGTTTACTCTAGAATATCCAAGTTAATTAACTTCGCAATGTTGCCAATTTTTTTTATTTTTTATCTTTTATTTGCACTAACTAAATCGATCCCTAGTGGTGCTTATGCGTAGCTACACTCATCCTCAGGACCCATTCCCATATCGGTGGACACATGAAGTGTATTGTTGGTTCTACCTTAACACTATAATATTTCTTTCACTCTATCTTAACACTTAAAATATACTTAGCGTTATTGATATGTTTGGATACTCGCAAATACACGTGAGTACATACAAAACTATGCAGTGTGTGTGTGTTGGAATAGTATCCTCATGCTTGATATACAGTATACCAGGTTATAGCATGGTTGGTATGATACTTTGCTCTTACTCCTAAAGGGGTTTTCCCGCATGCCAGATTATGGTCGTCAACAAGACCTGACATCCCCTATTCGACCATTGTCTCGTCATGTCTTACATCCCCTATTCGACCATTGTCTCGTTATGTCTTACATATTCGACCAGGACCTTTCTAGAATTAATGAATGGGGACAAGAGAATCTAGTTTCCTTTAATGCACAGAAAACCAAGTACATTCAATTTTCTAACCGACAGAATCTCACTGACTCCCATATATTTTTTAATGATGTAAATATTCCCACTTCCCTTAGTATTGACATTCTCGGTGTAACATTAACTACTAACTTGAGCTGGACACATTATGTTAGAAGCATTGCTAAGAATGCCTCTAAAAAACTGGGACTCCTGTACAGAGTTCGAGAATTCTTCACTGACGAGCAGTTGGCCGTAATATATAAAAGTCATGTGCGCTCTCAGATGGATTACTGTTCACCTCTGTGGGGTGGAAGTGGAGTGGTTGCCCATTGAGGCAGTTGGACAAAATTCAAAATAAAGCTATTAGATTAATCAATAACCCTGCAATCACACAGGACCTTCCTACATTAGCCATACGAAGAAACGTTGCATCCCTTGCATTATTCTACAGATATTTTCACAGCAATTGTTCCGAGGAACTTGCTTCAATTGTGCCGCCTCTCCACATCTTTCCCCGTAGAACTAGGGCAGCCCATGAATTTACACTTTCTCCTCCACAATGCAGAACTTCTGTTTATCAGAATTCATTTATCCCCAGAGCTACTACTCTTTGGAATTCACTTCCCTCGAATTGCTTTCCACAAACTTACAATCAACAAATGTTTAAATCCAGTTGTTACAAACATTTTATGAATGGAGGATGCCTTTAGGCACATGGACCTTTTTGTTTTATCTGTGTTTTTCCTTCCTCCGTTCATTGTCTCTTAAAAAAAAAAAAAAAAAAAAAAAAAAAATTGTCGTGTTATGTCTTACATCATTTTTGCATGATCGTCCCCGATTGGTTACTAGAGTTCTGGTTTGTCGTGAAGTGGGTCGTGAGAGTCATGCTGATTTTTGGAAATGTCAAAAATTTTCTCGACTGTCGGTTATCTGCTTGACGGTCGATCATTGTCGGCCATGTGCCCGCGAGGGATCAGCGACCAGTTGAGTACATTCTGTGTCTGATGATTCATGAACAAAATATATTTTCGGTAGGTGGGGAAAAAAAGCGATTTAGAAAGACATACATACATGAATAACTGAGATATGTCCAATATATAAAAAATAAGAAATAATACAATTATGTATTTTCTCTGACATATACTGTATGAACATAGAAAAGATGGATTGATTATAATAAATGCATGATTGTCTTTTTGTTTGTATATTGGCAACCAATCTGCAATGACAGATCGATAGATTTCTTTACACACCTTTACGAATTTATATTCATATACAGTATATGTAAATATTTATAATTGTATTTCATTAAGTCCGTAATACTTTTGATCACAGACAATATCCCAGACTGGCGGATGTTGGACCCCGGCTGAGAATTTTTAGACATGTAGGATTTGTTGCAAAAGTGTACCAAACACCTGTTTTATAAAGAGAGCCACAATCTGCAACACTGACATAATATTTCAACCCTCATGCATAGAATGTCGAGATTGTACGAAATTTCTTTTGCTTTATTTGTCTACATTAAAAAGGGTCGAAGGTGGTAATGCTTCCCCAACCACCCACCACCCTCAACCACCTCGGGTCCCCCGCCCCGCCATCCTAATGCATTTCGGCTTGAGCCGGATAATCCCAAGGATTAATCATCTGCTTTTAGTAAACAGGTCATAGAACCCCCTACTCAAATCAGAATGTATTACTCTCTATTCATATGTAAAAAAGAATTAAATATTTGTATATATATATTTAAATATATATACCGGTATATATATATATATATATATATATATGTGAATATATATGTATATATGTATGTATGTATATATACAGTATATGTATATGTGTATATAATTATATATATTTTGTCAAACCTTTCCTGTTCCTATAATGAACAAATAAATAGAAGTCCGTTGGTGGTACCGAAAGGGATAAAAAGGTAATTAGAGAAAGAGGTAAAGAATATCCCCGTCCCAGAGGGTAGGCTAATCGGATAATTGTTCTACTTATAAGATTTAAAATATCGCCACAAAAATGGCAGCACTATTCTAGGATGCCAACAATGAATTTCCTGACTTTGTATATATGCTGTGAGTTTTCTAAAATCTGTCAGTCTCTCTGAAGATGGGTACACAACATAACGCGAAACGTTTGAGAATAAAGGATTCATATAGCTCTTCCCTGTGTTTTTCTGCTCCACCCTATCCATATATATATATATAATTATATATATATATATGTTTATAATTATAGGTTTATTATTACGTTCAATGAAATGTTAAGCATATGACGTAATTTGAGCGAAGCAAGCATGCTACAACAAAAACATTTCTCAATTTGTCCTAATGATGTCTCCTCCTAAATTGAAAATATTTATAGACATAGTCTGTTCGATCATTGCCCTGAGTTAGTTGCAGTGGCTTTCACATAGCTATTTTCAATGTTATGACCAAAACAACGTTGGTTCAAGTGTCAGTGGCCCTCCGTCCCATCATTCTGTCTTGCCAGTACACACTGCCAGCAGGCGAGTTGTAGTACTGACGAAGGTGGTGGAGATGGCATCCTTTGTGGCCGTGTTCCTTGGGAGTGCCTCGATTGGGCCAAGCTGGCCCTGGGATGAGGCACCCCTCTTGACTCGTCCTGTATCGTGGTCCTCCTCCTCCACAATACCGACTCGATCAGTGGGGTTTCTGATGCGCTGAATGTTGTGAAGGCAGCAGCATGCAAGGACCACAGCCTCGACCTACTTCGGATGTAAGGCAATAGTAGTCAGGAGACACCGGTACCTGCGAGGTTGAGAAACTGATTATATAACAAAGCCCATACATATACACGTAGCCCAATGCACGAACATATTTGATGTTTGTTCGTCGTCATATTCGACCATCTCAGGGTTTTGGCAGTGAACAAGCATTCAGACATTAATAGTAGATTTTTACACACACAAAGGTAAATCGTAAAATCACAAAATGCTGTGGAATGTTAAGAAATATCGAGTGATACAATATGGAAAGATTAGCAGTAGAAGTTGGTCCTCAGTTTGACAGAAAGAGATTATGAAGGCAAGGGGGGGGGGGGAGACCTTCATTAACGTAGAAAGAGAGAGAGAGAGAGATTAGAAAGGTCAGGGAGTGGAGATTATTTTCATTAGCGTTCACAGACATAGAGAGAGAGAATGTGAGAGAGAGAGAACAAAAGATAGAGAGAGAGAGAGAGTAAGAGATATGGAGAGTGAGAACAATAATAGTGAGACAGAGTGTGACGGTGTGAGTGTGAATAATTTCATATTAAATTATAGCTCACCCACCTGCTTGCCATAATACCAATAGCATTCTCCACAACTTGCCGGGCTCGAGATAGTCTGTAGTTGAAGATGCTGTTCTCGTCAGTCAAGCCTCTGCTTGGGTACAGTTTCATCAACCATCATAGTGGGAAGGCATCATCTCCTATAAAAAAATAGGGTATCATTTGGTCGTCGTTGGGCAGCAGCTCAGGTTCTGGCAACTCAAGTTATTGTTCTCCAAGAGACGCTGGATGGGAGTGTGTAGGAACAAACCTCCATCTGACGATGATCCTGGGGCACCCACGTCACAGTAGAGGAGCTTGTAATCGGCATCTACTAGAGCGAGCAACACAATGGAATGATAACCTTTGTAATTGTAGTACAGCGAACCACCTTTAGAAGGTCGCCTGATTGCCACATGTTTTCCATCCATCTTGAGAATAATAAATTAATCAGTGATAGGCAATATGGTTTTAGACGATGTCGATCAACTGCAGACATTCTTTGCCTTCTTACGCATCAAATCAACCAAGCTACAGACCAACATGGTGAATCACATACAATAGCACTGGATATATCAAAGGCATTTGATAGAGTCTGGCATCAATCCTTATTGTCGAAGATGCCACTACGGCCTAGCATCATTAGTTCCACTAATTTCTTCTTATCTTCATAACAGAAAAATATGTGTAATGGTAGATGGCCTTTATTCTCAATTTCAATCAAAAAATGCTGGTGTTCCCCAGAGATCAGTTTTGGCCCCAATTCTGTTCCTCATTCATATCAATGATCTCATATCTACCACTCATAATCCAATACATTCCTACGCAGATGACTCAACACTCCAGTTCCTTCACATTTACCAATTCTTTCACCCAACCCGATCTTATAAATTCAAAAATAAACACTGCAATTTCTCTAAACCAGGACCTTTCTAGAATTAATGAATGGGGACAAAAGAATCTAGTTTCCTTTAATGCACAGAAAACCAAGCACATTCAATTTTCTAACCGACAGAATCTCACTGACTCCCATATATTTTTTAATGATGTAAATATTCCCACTTCCCCTAGTATTGACATTCTCGGTGTAACATTAACTACTAACTTGAGCTGGACACATTATGTTAGAAGCATTGCTAAGAATGCCTCTAAAAAACTGGGACTCCTGTACAGAGTTCGAGAATTCTTCACTGACGGGCAGTTGGCCGTAATATATAAAAGTCATGTGCGTTCTCAGATGGATTACTGATCACCTCTGTGAAGTGGAAGGGGAGTGGTTGCATTGAGGCAGTAGGACAAAATTCAAAATAAAGCTATTAGATTAATCAATAACCCTGTAATCACACAGGACCTTCCTACATTATCCATACGAAGAAACGTTGCATCCCTTGCATTATTCTACAGATATTTTCACAGCAATTGTTCCGAGGAACTTGCTTCAATTGTGCCGCCTCTCCACATCTTTCCCCGTAGAACTAGGGCAGCTGAGAGTGCCCATGAATTTACACTTTCTCCTCCACAATGCAGAACTTCTGCTTATCAAAATTCATTTATCCCTAGAACTACTACTCTTTGGAATTCACTTCCCTCGAGTTGCTTTCCACAAACTTACAATCTACAAAAGTTTAAATCCAGTTGTTACAAACATTTTATGAATGGAGGATGCCTTTAGGCACATGGACCTTTTTGTTTTATCTGTGTTTTTCCTTCCTCCGTTCATTGTTTCTTAAAAAAAAAAAAAAAAAAAATCCAAAGCTCTGAGGGCATGTTGGAATTGCTATTTCTTGGTGAACAAGTCTGCCACTGGCTTCCACTCTTCTGGTGTGCTTGGACAATCAAGCACCTCCTCCATGTACACTTGTACAATGGTCTCACATACTTCTGGCACAATTTGGGAGATGGTGTTTTTGGCAATCCTGAAAATGTAAGATAGAATTTTGTAGCTGTCTCCAATTGACAGCTAAACTTAATCCTCACGTTGCTCCTCATATAATACACCCAACAGACGCACCCGCTGCCTCGTTAGCTTCCAACTGATGTCTTTCCTGCATTGACATTGCAGAGACTATGCCAAGTATGTGGTAATTTGCATTTTGAGGTGATTATTTTGTGTGAGCCTCCAGGAGACTCTTTATATATCAGCAAAGAAAGGTGGGACCTAATGACGTACTTAAAATAGAAAACCTATTCATAACATCAGATAACTGTTGTTTAATGTCAGCGATATCGCCGACATGTCACCAACAGTGTCTGCAACAATTTACAGAAATATCGTCGAATGGTTGGATGTAGTCGTCATTGGTCCGAGTGGCTGACATTCAAATTTGAGAGGTGTCGGATGTTGTCTGTCTATGTTGCAGACAGTATCGGTGACCGGTCACCTATGTTGCAGACTATAACGGCGGCATGTTGTCGAAAATGACAAAGGAGTACAAAGGAGTACAAAGGAAATCAAGCAACAACAGTCTAGTGACCCTTCTCGGTTGCTTGTCCTCCAAAACACTGAGGATCAAGTGTCCAAACAGTGACAAGACATGTTGTGGATTGCTCGGCGTTAAGTTGTATGTTGTCGTTAGTTAACGGTCACAACACGACAATCAGGGATAGCCGTGAGGAAAATCAGTCATGAGGCATTCGCCGAACGAAAATTGGGCAAAATCGGGCATGTGGGCCCCTTTAGTTTGTGGGTTCTCTTCCCGTCCAGGGAAATTCATTTGTATCTACTCACGTACATGTATTTTTCAGCTTCCAAGCATATCAATAACTCCCTCAATATAAATACTTAAAGGTACCTAGGCAAGCTGCTCAAATAATTCCTTCCATTAGCCTACACATCGTTCCACTAGTGCAGCTGCGTTTGTGCTATGGTCAGAACTCAGTCACTTCGCGGTCCCCAAAGGTCGCATGTGACCTCATAGTTAACCACTTCTGTACTGGCAGCGTCTTTTTTATTTGATTCTGGCTACTATTTGACGGTTTTATTTAGTTTAAAGAGAGCCTCCAGCAATCAACAAGTTTCGAAGCACTTCACTCAACCCATTTTACTAACATAGATCCTTCTTAAACTGCATAAAATCTTCTAAATATAGCTAGAGTATTATTTAAAAGGCGTCACCAGTACTGAAGGGGTTAAGGTAGAATGACCATGTTTTTATAACTAGATTAAGAAAAAATCTACAAATAAACAATATATCAACAAATATTATTAACACAAACAAACAAACCTTGATAAACACACACTCAACTTGACAGCCTAGCAGTGCTCATGCATGCAACATAACAGTAAAATATCTTGATCAATGGAAGAACGACCACATTGGATAAAACATCCGAATTTTATTTGCTATAGTATAAACCACCCACCAAATGTAATCATCTTTGTGCCTAAGGAATTACTGGCAATATATAACCCATTGACTAACAGACGTTTAAAGTGCATTCATTCCCGAAATGACAAGAAAGCATACCCATTTGATTATCATTGGAGAGGTATTGCCATTCCGCCATATGATTGGCTGCTGGGCTGGTGATATGTCGTTAATTGACATATTTTCTATATTTTTGTGTTTTATTTGTTGTGTATAAAATACAATTACAAGCACTTTTATCAGTTAAAGATTAGTCAATAGTGATATCCAAAAATCAGAGTCATTTTAATAACACATTTAATACTAGTCACTTAGATGTCCTAAGTGAACAAGAATAATAAAATATAATTATATCAATGTTTCCGTGATTGAGTCTTAGCAAATCACGAGCTTTGATAAGCTAGGGAAGTGCTATGTTCCAGGTGAGAGCTTATCATAGATCGTGAATGGTGAAGATGTTAGCCAATCTCTTAACCCTCTCGCCTCTGGCAATATATTTTAATTGAAAATCGTCAGACCTTCTCTAATTTGCCCTGAAATATTCCGGCCGGGCGAGTTTTCGAAGCCTTGTGTTTTTCTGTATTTTCATCCACCAGAATGCTGTTTATTGTGATGTATCATATGTCAATGGAATGAGGAATAACTATACTAAATTATAAAAAAAAAAAAAAAAAAAAAAAATTGCAATATGAAAGTGTAAACGACTCCGGAAAAAAGTTTTTTCCCGGGCAATTGTCTTCACACCGTACTATCTCGAAATTGTGAGTGATGACCATATATTTTTATTTGCTCAAATAATAGCATTTTTTTCTGCTCTTTCCGAATCTGAAAACAGAAATTATCTATCTTCAACTCAACTCACTCAAGCAGTGACCGAAAACAAAAAAAGTATGACTTTGCATGATATGGTTTATAACATTTTCGAATTATTTCGTTGTTACGATGTCTATGGTTCTCAATTTAGGCTGTATGAATACGGCAGATAATGCTGAAGAGAATAACAAAACATAGAAGTTCCTACGACAAATACATTTTGCTCTATGAATATTTGAAATGAAGAGCCAAAATGCGAATGTTTACGCTAAACTCATCTCCGTTCCGCCGGCGCTAGCCGGATTCCGAGCTGTTCCCCACCTCGGTGTTGCTTTATTTGCTCGGATACGTATATAACTGTTTATATCACCGTAAATATATGAGAATGATTATACAGTTGTATATCTTTGCCACAATATAGAACACTTTTATATAGCCAATAATTGTATAATGTTCATAGAACACATGTCAGTCATAAAGGTTGTCAATTTTACTTACCTGGTAGGGCCACAACCCTTTCCAACGAGAAGGGAAATGGCTCCTGGGTTGACACTGAAAAACAAGACAAGAAAGCCAGGTTATCTTCAAGTAATAAATTCAGAAATAATTCTATTGTACACACAAATAAAGTAATATATATATATATATATATATATATATATATATATATATATACAAGGTGTCATAAATATATATCTATATATATATATATATATATATATATATATACAAGGTGTCATATGAGGGCCGTCGAGTCCAAACCCGACAAAGCGCCGTTTTTTTACTTTTGAGATAATCGCGGTCAAAGTTTGGCGATGTTTAGACGTGCGTAACTTTTCAACCCGGTGGATGTAAGTGTTCATATTTGGACTGAAGCTGTATGAAAGATCGATAATTCATCGTATGTGCAGCAATTGAAATTTGAACAGAGGGTTTTTGTGCAGGAATATTATTTCCAAAATTATCTAGGTTTCATACGGGAGATTTTGACAAAAACTCACTTTGCCATCACTTTGAATGCGATTTCGTCTTTTTAATCATTATAGTGCAAAACTAAAAGTTATTGTGCATCATTCCCACCCACATTGCTCCCCATTTCAAACACCAGGTATGTCAGGTAAGTACATAGTCATCAGGTAACTACATGAAAACAGGTAAGTACCGGTACCATTATCAATTTGTACACAATGAATAACAACATAATAATCATAATAAACAAAAACATTAGAATGTAGATAGGGTAGATTGGAGGTAGATATGGTAGATAACAGGTAGATTAGGTAGAGTAGTAGGCCTAACAGTAACTGGGAAAAATGAAGCCAGGATTGAAGAAGGTTTAGAAGGTTGATAAGGTAGATAGCATAATAGAAGATGAGGTAGATAGCAGGTAGAACATTGCACCAGGATTGAAGAAGGTTTAGAAGGTTGATAAGGTAGATAGAATAATAGAAGATGAGGTAGATAGCAGGTAAAACATTGCACCAGGATTGCAGAAGGTTTAGAAGGTTGATAAGGTAGATATAATAATAGAAGATGAGGTAGATAGCAGGTAGAACATTGCACCAGGATTGAAGAAGGTTTAGAAGGTTGATAAGGTAGATATAATAATAGAAGATGAGGTAGATAGCAGGTATAACATTGCACCAGGATTGAAGAAGGTTTAGAAGGTTGATAAGGTAGATAGAATAATAGAAGATGAGGTAGATAGCAGGTAGAAAATTGCACGAGGATTGAAGAAGGTTTACAAGGTTGATAAGGTAGATGGAATAATAAAATATGAGGTAGATAGCAGGTAAACCATTGCACCAGGATTGAAGAAGGTTTAGAAGGTTGATAAGGTAGATAGAATAATATAAGATGAGGTAGATAGCAGGTAGAACATTGCACCAGGATTGTAGAAGGTTTAGAAGGTTGATAAGGTAGATAGAATAATAAAAGATGAGGTAGATAGCAGTAGAACATTACACCAGGATTGAAGAAGGTTAAGAAGGTTGATAAGGTAGATAGAATAATAGAAGATGAGGTAGATAGCAGGTAGAACATTGAACCAGGATTGAGGAAGGTTTAGAAGGTTGATAAGGTAGATATAATAATAGAAGATGAGGTAGATAGCAGGTAGAACATTGCACCAGGATTGAAGAAGGTTGATAAGGTAGATAGAATAATCGAAGATGAGGTAGATAGCAGGTAGAACATTGCACCGGGATTGAAGAAGGTTTAGAAGGTTGTTAAGGTAGATAGAATAATAGAAGATGAGGTAGATAGCAGGTAGAACATTGCACCAGGATTGCAGAAGGTTTAGAAGGTTGATAAGGAAGATAGAATAATAGAAGGTGAGGTAGATAGCAGGTAGAACATTGCACCGTACTTACATTGCAGGTAAAGATGACTCAGAATGTCGGCAGGTAGATCCAGAGGTAGGTAGTAATCCAGGGAGTGTGGTGGAGGAATGATCCTGTTATAGCCCCACCACCTGCTATAGGCCTAGCCCCACCACCTGCTATTGGCCTAGCCCCACCACCTCCTACAGTCCCGCCACCTGCTATAACCCCACCACCAGCTTTAGGCCTAGCCCCACCACCTGCTACAGTCCCACCACCTGCTATAACCCCACAACCAGCTATAAGTCTAGCCCCACCACCTGCTACAGTCCCACCAGTCTTGTGGCCCTGCCATAGAAACTTCCACCTCTTATACAATATCCAGAAGGGCCTGGCCGGGCCTCCAGGCTCTCGTCGCTGTCTGACATTGTTCACTTTGTATTCATGGATACACTGATGTATAATAGATGCAGTTATTTGCTGTAAGTCACTGTAAATAGTCTGATAACAACACCACGATCACCCTCAATGTTAATCCTTCCCGCGTATCTGACAAGACTGGATTGTTTTTGTTAGGGAACTCGCCCCCATGAATCCCCAGTAGCCAATGGGAGCGCGCGGCAGGTAAGCCCTGAGTTCTCATTGGCTCGCGCACCTCCCCCACACATGTAAAGAGTGAGAGCGCGGGAGAAGGACTTTGTCGGGTTACGACAGGTCTGTGTTTCTCGGCCTGCTCTGAATAATGACGAGAAGGTCGAAAAAGATACCTACACTCAAAAGACTCTCGCCCCTTACAGCTTGTGCCCGAATGCGACCAAATCCAGACCACGTGATAGAGGAAGAATCGGAGTGTTCCTTTATGCAAAAAAACGCTTTTTTCAAAATTGAGCGCTTTGTCGTGTTTGGAATCGACGGCCCTCATATATATATATATATATATATATATACAAGGTGTCAAACTAGAGAAATATGCAGATTTCCAAGCCACCCAAGGAGGTACTGCATAATGAAGGTGGGTGAATGAAGCCGGGTGAATGAAGAAGAGAAATGAATGAATCAATGAATTAATGAATCAATGAATGAATGATTATACATAGCTCCTGACTATAGGACACCTGCGTTGTGGCTATGGAAAAGGTTGAAGCAGTTGTTGATGTCAATGCAGCCGTGCATGTCATGCAGCGGAAGCTTGTGTCCTTGCGAACGCCGTTCATTACTTTGCAGTAATAGCAACGGAGTCGCTTCTTGGCCGGAATCCTCTCCCGAGAATGGTCCAAGTCCTTGTTCAACCGGACATGGTTCAGAACAATAGGACGGGGCCTTGGGACCACTCCAGGTCGAGGTCTCCGGACTCGCACCGCTCGTGCTGCTTCCAGTACTTGTGGCGGTTGGTTGGCAGCTTCAAGAGCTGCTTCCCCATCGTCACCAGCAGCAGCTGCATCAGGTGCTAGTACCACTGGGGGTTGAACCAGGACATAGTATCCTCCCGGGGCAGCAGCATCAGCAGCAGCATCATCTGGTTCTGGTGGTGGGGAGGGGACATCGAGACGTGGTGCCCTCTCAACGCCTCCACCAGGAGCAGCAACAGGAGAAGGTGGAGTGTTGTCAGGAGCAGCAGGGGCTGGGGAGTCTGGATGGTCATCGTCGGACGGCCTAGATGATCCACCGGGTTGCCGTTGCCTGCGTGCATGCCTCTGTGGCTCACGCTGGTCAGGCAGCAGATCTTGTGCTCGGTGGACTGGCCTCCCGGACATAGGCCACTCTGCAGGGTTGAATTGCAGCAAGGACGTACAGATATGCTCCTGGAAGTCGAGCAAGGTAATTTTCTTCCTTGGGTAGAACTTCCTGTACAGGACATGGGCGTTGAAGAGGGCCATTTGGATGAAGTAGAAGGTGATCTTCTTCGTCCACTTGACTGTCCTTCGCTGGATTGGGTAGTACTGGACCATCTGGTCGAAGTGATCAACCCCACCCATGTGGATGTTGTAGTATTCAACACAAACAGGTTTGAAGATCTTCTGTCCACGACGCCACCTGCCCTGTTCTCTTTGAAACTGACAAGCTTTGGGATGGTGTCCTGTTGGTGGAAGGTGGACACCATGTTGACGATGCGCTTGTCTCGCCAAAGTAGAACCATAGTTAAGCCGTTGTTCATTGCTATTGTCTCATCGCATTCAAGCTCTTTTGCTTTAGCAAGGTTGCACAACCGCTTAGGAGCTCCTCGTGCTAGGCGCAGGGTGCCACACACATAGATGTTGTGTGTGAGCATTTGCTGGCACAGGTCAACTGAGTTGTAATAGTTGTCCATGTACAGCTTGTACCCCTGGCCTCCTAAGGACTCCGTGAGACCCTCCACCATCTCCCGGAGAGATCGACCCACACCGGTGTAGACTCGAAAGTCCCACACATAGCCAGTTAACGCCTCTGCCAGGATGTACAGCTTGATACCGTACTTCGTCGGCTTCATTGGGTTGTAAACCTTGAATGAATGGCGACCCTTCCATCTAAGGCTGCCTTCGTCAAGGGACAGGTTTTCGTCGGGGATGTATGCTAGCTTGAAGCCTTCAAGTAGGTATTCCATCAGCGTCCGTACCTTCAGAAGCCTGTCCGTGTTCTGCCTGCAGACTGCCTTGTTGTTGAAAGCATGGAAATAGTTCAACAAGGCTAGAAACTTAGTCCTACTCATCACACTCCGAAATACTGGGTAGTCGTGAAGGACAGTTGAACGCCAGTAGTGACTCAGAGAAGGAAGCTTCAAAATGTCCATGAGGAAGTACAGGCCAAGGAATTTGGCCAAGTCCTCCTCACCAAACAAGTTCCAAACAGCGGCTGCTCTGTCAACGAATATGGCGTAGGCATTTGTTTCCACTACCAGGAATTGCAGCATCTCCCTTGTGAAGAAGAGCTGGAAGAACTGGAGAGGAGTCACCGGCAGTGGAACCAGCATGCCAGGGGTCCCTGTGAACGGACCAACCTGGGGGTGGAAGCGGGCGTCGGTCCAACCGATATCACGGTCGGGGGCAGGATCGCGAGCGCGGCCACGACCACCGCGAGGACCACCGCGAGGAACACCTCGGGGCCTACCACCTGCCCCCCTATGGGGCCCTAGCCTTCGGCGTGGCCTAGGTGGTAGGTCGAGGGGGAGAGTGGGGGGGGCTTCGGCATCAGATGATGCAGAAGTCGGTGAACCTGGTGCAGCTGCACCAGGTGGTGAAAGGTGTGGAGCTGGTGAACCTGGTGCTGCTGCACCAGCTGGTGAAAGGTGTGGAGCTGGTGAACCTGGTGCAGCTGTACCAGTTGGTGAATGGTGAAGAGGAAGCCTTTGGGGAAGAAGCTCCTCGATTGCTGCTGGAGGATTCAAAGCTGTGCGTGGCACCTCAGCAACAACCTGAGCACGCATTGCGGCTTCAGCAACCTCAGCACGCAGTGCGGCTCGATGCTCAGGCAGAACAAATGCCGAGGGGGTCAACGCTGTGTCGCTGAAGGGGGACACTGTGGGGGTGACCGTTCCCAAGACATGCGAAGGCGGGGTATCTAAAGTGCCCACTGCAAGTAGCGTAGCAAACATGTGTGGGCTGCTGGCTGGTGATCCTGCTGGAAGCAAGGATGAGGCACCGCCACGCGAGGTGGATGGAAGAGGTGAATTGTGAAGTTGGGGGAAGTTGGGTGATGGTAGGAGGGTTTCGGTGATGTTAGGGACTGGTAGAGATGTTGATGGGATGGGATGGGATGCGATGTAGTGGATGGGATGGATGGTGGTGGTGGTGGATACGCCGTTGCTGGGGCTGGTTCGGCTGGTGGTGGTGGTGGTGGATCCGCCGTTGCTGGGGCTGGTTCGGCTGGTGGTGGATCGGCTGAGGCGTAGGCGTTGTCGCGGAGTGGCCAGAGTCGCTTGGGCGGAGGTGAAGCCCAATCTTCATCCTCAGTCAACCACTCGTCCGACTGACACTCGCTCTCCGTCTCGCTCTCCGTCGTCAGGTCCAGCACCTCGTTCACCACATCCTCCAGCTCGGAGTCCCGCATACGGCGTTTCATGGATTGTCTGTTGTCCTTCGACATGGCTGCTGGCGTATGGCGGCAGGCTGGCATATGGCGGCAGGCTGGCGTATGGCGGCAGGCTGGCATATGGCGGCAGGCAGGAGTTGGCTTATGATGCTGAAACCAAGAAAAGGAAATAAAGGAAAAATTTAATTGACGTTGATCGTTGTCATGACGCAAGTTCGCCATTACTGGATCCATATGACGTTGGTATAGTTCACCATGACGTAGTCATAGTTTTGCATTATCCGATGACACGTATAAAGTTCGCCATCACTGGATCCATATGACGTTGGCATAGTTCACCATGACGTAGTCATAGTTTGGCATTGTCCGATTCCAGATGATGTGAGTATAATGGATTCATGACAGTATAGTTCCACATTTTGTAATTCAAATGGGGGAACACCATGATGTAGTCATAGTTTGGCATTATAAGAATATATTTATACCTTGGGGCTGTTTGGCCAGACACCCTGGGGAACAGGAACAACACAACAGGGGAACAGGAACAACACAATGTCAGGGAAGGGGACAAGAAAAAGAAAATATATATATATATACGGTATACTGTATATATGTAAAATAAATAAAATAAAAATAAAAATAAAATGTAATAAATAAAATAAAACAAATAAACACAATAATAAATCAAATAAATAAAAATATAAATAGAATAAAAATATAAATACTCGATTATGGGTCTCGCCCTTGCTCTGGACCTAGGGGCTGATCCGATAGACACCCTAAGGAACAGGAAAAAAAAAATATATATATAAATAAAATAAAAATATAAATAAAATGAAATAAATAAAATAAAATAAATAAAATAAATGAAAATATACACAAAATAACAATATAAAGACTCTATTATGGGCCTCGCCCTTGCTCTGGACCTAGGGGCTGATCCGATAGACACCCTAAGGAAGAGGAATAAAAAACAAAAAAATATATAAATTAAATAAAAATATAGATACTCTATTATGGGCCTCGCCCTTGCTCTGGACCTAGGAGCTGATCCGATAGACACCCTTGAGGACAGGAATGAAAAAGAAAATATATATATATATATATATATATATATATATATATATATATATATATATATATAATATATATATATATATATATATATATATATATATATATATATAAAATAAATATAATATGCCTAAACATATAAAATATACCAGCACTGGAGGAAACATTCAAGGAGTGGGGACCCCCCACGGGCAAGTAATTATGGGATTAGGTACTTTACCCAGACATTTGTGGCCGTCCAAGGGTTCACTGCTGTATGTAGTGTAGAGTGTCGCATAAAAGTCTTGTCTGTTCTTTGTCAGGCTACTTACCGTGACATATTTTTACTTACCGTGACATTTTTGTATACAAAATTAGTTTATAATTCTCCACACTTCACTGTCAGTTACTTCACTCAAATAAAACTGTGTATTCACTCAAAAATTGCCCAAATTGGGCATACAAAATTGCCAAAAATGGGCAAAACACAACTATATTTCGTAATTACAACTTTATTATACTTCGTAGGTAGTATTTATTGATAAATATATTGGTCTTTCAAGCGAAAATGAAGGTTTTAGGGCAATATATATACGACACACGTATAGCCTAGCTTACATTTGTAATCACAAACCTAACATAATAAGTTAGGAATGTGACTACGAATGCTTACTACACTAACCCTATGAAATATGATATCATTATTATTATTCACAGTTCACAACACTTCCACTGGGTCAATTCTGGCTACCTAAACACCACATGGCTGGCTATGGAGAGTACAAAGGAGTACAAAGGAGTACAAAGGAAATCAAGCAACAACAGATCTAGTGACCCTTCTAGGTTGCTTGTCCTCCAAAACACTGAGGATCAAGTGTCCAAACAGTGGTTTAGAGTGGGTAAGGGAACATTGGAAAGGGAATTACTGCCCTGGAACTAATGTCCGTGGCAGGATTAGGGAGTTAGTAGAGGACAGATGGGTTAGTAACTGAGGGGGGTATAAAATAAAGTTATTCATTTACAAACGCAGTCAGTCGCGGGTTTAATGAGAGATATTTGTCTAGGCGGAGTTTAAATGAATCAACGGTGATGCAGTCTATAACGTTTCGGGGAAGCCCATTCCACAAGTTGACAACTCGATTGAAGAAGAAATTCTTAGATTCGTGTGAGTTAAAAGATTTACCAATAATTTTGCAACCGTTTCCCCGCGTGTAATTAGATTGGTCGATAGTGAAGTACTTACTACAGTTCATATTGTCGATGCCTTTGATGATTTTGAACACCTCTTAAGTCACCTCTTAATCTGCGCTGGGTTAAAGAAAATAGATTTAATTCTCTAAGACGCTCTTCGTATGGTTTGTTCTTTAGGCTAGGTATCATTTTGGTAACTCTACGTTGAACTCGTATTTATATTTATATTTCGTAACGAAATATACGAAAGGCGAAAGGCGAACAACGAGCCACAAACAGTCACAAATCACGAGTTATATGCACAAAATATATTACATAGCCACAAATTGATATACACTGCCACTTGGTACATAAATAATCCAGATTTGCCCGCCTGAAAGCCGCTCCATGGTGGGCAATGGAGGCGAAACGAGATTTAAAGGGCCGGGAGTCCTACCTCACAGATTGGCGGCTGGGTCACTACTGTTGAAACAAAGGCCCGCACTCGTCTCCCAGGGACGCTAGGGGGTTGCCAGATATTTCCTTTTGTAACTTATTGAGGCCTAACTTTCCAGCCAAAAATGCGTCAAAATCGCGTCATAAACTTATTTTCCACGAATATTTCTAACTTACGGGTGGCATTATGACGCGATTGCATCATACGACCACTTTTGGGCTGGTGGCATTATGACGCGATCGCGTCTTAAGAATGAGAGAGGGTTAACTAAGTCACGGAAACTGCTGATATTATTTTCAAATATATTCCTGTTCAATATATGATATCTAAGTTAATAGAGTGTTAGAAGTGCTATCATATGCAACTTTGATTCTAGATATAATTGTTTATAAATCTTTAATTGAAAACATTGCTTGTAATTACATACTCTAAAGGATGCAAACAGAAAAACAAAATCATTTACCAGACATCTCAGGCCACCAATCAAGGGTGTGTCGGAGGGGCACAACCCATGCAAGGATAAAAATAAATTAATCTTGATTTACTTTAATTTCAGGAATGAAACTTCAAACATTAGCATACTAAAATAACAAACCACGTCTTGGAACTCAAGCGATTAAGTTAGTTTCGGTTTGGTAAGATTAAATAGTTAAGCGATAAAAAGTAAGATCATACTTTGTATCGCTTAACTATACGCGAGAAGTACGTATGGCTGTGTTTCTAGAATACTATACTAGTAATTACAGATTCGTAGGTTCAAAGTTCCTTTACAATAAGCCCACCAATAATCCATAAAAACCTGCCTTACTGTCAATTTGTTTATCAATATGACAGGAGTATACCCATCACTTAAGTGCTCGCATTGAAATAGCATGTGGCATGTGTATGAATAAGTATTGTGGCACAAACCTCCTTTCTCCTCGAGTCATACAAGCCAATGTTGAACAGGTTGGAGCATTAACCCATTCAGGACGATGATTCTCTTATACAGCCATTATTAGACAAAAATGTCAAGCCGGCAACACAGAACGTAATGTACTGTAGATAATTTAACTTATTATGCCATGCTTTTTTTTTATTATATTTTGTATTATGTTTTTTATTAAAAAGACCTTCGTCTACGTATTGTGAAAAATTGGGTTGGTGGGGGGGGGGGGGGGGGGGGTCCGGGCCGGGGTGCTTTAATTGTATTGTCCGTAAGGAAAAATACTCCTGGCAGCTTTTGGGGAAACCAAATAATAAATATGACGGATGTATTCTTGGCGTGAGATTTGGATTTTGTATTTGTTCACTTTTGTGTATTAATGTATTCATATGTTTTTGTTTTATTGTATTCTTCTTATTATTTGTTTGCTTATTTTATTTCTATGTATAGAATATATTTATTGGTGTAAATGAGGGACTCAAAGCTCTCCATATGGTTGCCATCCAACATATTTTTCCCCCCAACTATATTCGACAATGGTATTCGAGTGCATTCGCGATAATTTAAAGCAGGAGTGCCCATCGTAACAAAATGTTGCTTGTGTATTACTGAGGTCTATGGCAAAATTAGGTAAGTTTTCCAAACAGTGAATTTACCTAACTACGATAATATTTTGTTGGGTTACATTAAGAGACAGTTTCAGTAAAGGGATGAACATACTTTGAATGAACAGTGAATGTAAGTATTCAACGTTTTTGGACGAGGGAACAACTTGCAGTTTTCGACATCAGAATGTTCAACCCAAGAACACAGACTTATCGTGAATGGCAGTGTACTTTAGCAACGAAAATGAGAAAAAGTGAGTTTATGAAGAACGAATATATAACAGGGAACAAGGGAACTTCATCCCATGGGTATTCTCGACATCGGGAGGAATTTGACCTTCAGTGTCTTCTATGCCAGGTTAACTGAACAAATGTCAGAACAGAAGTACCAGTAGAGAAGTCAGGCCACAACAAGGATGTGATGCAGGCTCTTCTTCTGTCTTTTCAGGTCTACACTCCTGTGTTTGATGGGTATATTTTGCAAGGTCTCCCCCCGGTCCCTGTTAAAGAGGTCAGTAGTGACAGACATAGACTTTGAGATGGCTGTAGTGGAGGGCCACATTGGTGAGCAGCTTGGTTGACCATGGAGAGGTAGCATATAGGAAAACTAATAAGTTATGCAAAAAATATCTTGTAAATAACATATTAATTAAACTTATGTTGCACCTTGCTGCTAATAAAGCCACTTCTTGAAAATATATATATATATATATATATATATATATATATATATATATAGCCTATATACAGTATATTAGATAAAATAATTTGTAATTTATTCACTCTATTAGGAAACTAAGCTACACAAGTTGATCGAGAGCTGATAGTTTTTTTCTTTGAAAAATTGGAAACAGAAAAAAAAGAATAATGATTGAAGTACTTAACATACTAAATGGGTTTTATGAAGTAGATTATAACATGGTGCAGAACAGCAATAGGAAATGTTAATAGCTATTCAACAGGCAAGGTGAAGAAGAGAGTAGATAGCCGCGGCGGCGGTCGAGTGGTAAGCACGCTCAAGTGTGAATATGCTTGACCTGGGTTCGATCCTAGCCCAGGCGAATATTTAGTGGGTGTTGTAGTACGTCCTAGCATGTTTCACATGCTTGCACCCAGTCGGGGGACACCTCGACGACGTATACAGACTAATAACACGCATAACAAAGGCACTCCAATCGCTGCTTCTCTCTCCAACACCCCTTCTAACCTATCTACACTCTTCAGAAAAATAGGAACAGTAGAATGTAGATATGAGGTACCGTTGTAAAGGCTTATCCCTCAAATACCTTCACGTGACCTGACCTAATTAGCACACCTTGTAAAGATTGTACTGCCCAACTCAATACAATATATTTGTGTATGATATATTTCCCCTTGAAACGGACTTCAAGGATTTTGATACATGATTTGTTCCTTATATGACCTTGTAACTATGTCCCCCACTTCAGCCATCATGTATCGTTATATCAAGCACCACATCATTATCACCACCATTATGCCTGTAACTTCCACCACCGTCATTCATACCATTAACAACTGTAAATACATTCACCGTCATCATCTGCCAATACTACCACTATATGACCCTACCATCTCGGGAGAGAGAGAGAGAGAGAGAGAGAGAGAGAGAGAGAGAGTGAGAATGAGAGTGAGTGAGTGTAAAGGAATGAGTGAACACTGATGCAAAATGTGTTCAAATTGAATGAGAGCGGAGGCGAGGATTCGGGCAGAGAATTGCATACACTGTAGTTAGATAAATATGTAGATACACAGATAAATACCAATACAAATGCAGTACCTACTGTATATAAATAGATGAACAGACAGATTGATAGATAGACAGATACAAATAATAAGTAAATTGATTGTACTGAAAATATGTGGGAATAATTTAGAGTGCTATGATGGCCGTCCCTCTTTCCTATCAAACCGCACTATACCTTTCTCCTTTATTAGCGAAGCCAGTTAATTTAAACCTCGATTATGGGTGGTCAGAGTTCAGTCCCACCATTAACCCTCAGATATTCCCGACCTTATGGACCTCAGAATAATATGTTAGTTTGCTTTGTCTTGTTCCGAGCACCCCCACGCATTTGTCTGTTTAAGAAAATATATATAAACTCACATACTCCCCCTATATATATAAACTCACATACTCCCCCTATAATATATATAAACTCACATACTCCCCCTATAATATATATAAACTCACATACTCCCCCTATAATATATATAAACTCACATACTCCCCCTATAATATATATAAACTCAAATACTCCCCTATAATATATATAAAACTCACATACTCCCCTATAATATATATAAACTCACATACTCCCCCATAATATATATAAATCACATACCCCCTATAATATATATAAACTCACATACTCCCCCTATATATATAAACTCACATACTCCCCCTATATATATAAACTGTCATACTGCCCTTATAATATATATAAACTCACATACTCCCCCTATATATATAAACTCACATACTCCCCCTATAATATATATAAACTCACATACTCCCCCTATATATATAAACTCACATACTCCCCCTATAATCCGTTCCGCTCCCTGGCTCTCCAGTCTAGTAGTATCATTAGTTTTCTTCTTTTACTCCCCGACACCTACACACGCACTCACTCTCTCACATTCTCTCTCTCGCTCTCACTCTCTCTCTCTCTCCTGGTTCCCAATACAACCATACTGTGTTTTTTTGTTTTAACACCCCGACACTTCCTCATCAACTCCATGCTCTAGATATCGCATTACAGAGCTTCCAACAGTGTAGGGCTTAAATTCTTTATACCCAATGATTATTTTACAGTTGTTTAATCACGCTAACCAATTCAATGGGAGGATGCATTTTTGTACATTTTCTAGTGAACGATAGAAGATTAAATTTTTTCTTAGAAAGGATCTCTGGTAGTAATAAGGTAGAATGAAGATGTTTTAAATTCTGGGATTTCTTTTAAGGTTTATACTAAGCTGAATAAAAATGGTATAAAGATGGCCAGAATACGCATTTAATACGCAAAATAAATACGCACAATAAATATATCCCCAAAAGAAAATTTAGATCAACACAGAACCAACCCAAATGGATGAATAATAGACTATTAGACCTTCTAGGAAAAAAAGAGAGGAATATATCGAAAAATTAAGAAAGGCGAAATTCACCTACTTGCTTACTATCAGAATCTATCAAGAGAGGTTAAAAAATGTATAAGGACAGACAAAAGAAATTATGAAATCAGGATAGCCAATGACTCAAAAAATAACCCTAAGGCTTTTTACCAGCTATATAAATCTAAAGTTAGAGATAAAATAGGCCCCCTTAAAACTTCGATAGGAGAAATGACAGAAAATGATTTAGAAATGTGCAGTACATTAAATAGTCAGTTTCTATCCGTTTTCACTAATGAAAATTTGGCACAGATTCCAGAAGTCCGTAAGGTATATAGCGATAGTATAGAAAATAGGTTAAGTACGGTTACTATAAGTAGAAATGATGTGCTTAAGGAAATTGACAGACTGAAACCTCAGAAATCGCCTGGCCCCGATGAAGTATTTGCCAGAGTATTAAAAGAATGCAGAGATGAGTTAAGTTACCCATTAACATTTCTTTTTAACAATTCATTAGAAACAGGTATAGTTCCAGAAGCTTGGAAACTTGCAAATGTAGTTCCGATTTTCAAAAAAGGTGATAAATCAATAGCATCCAATTACCGTCCCATTAGTCTCACTTCAATCATAGGAAAGCTACTAGAGTCAATTATTGCTAGAAAAATGAGAAACCACTTAGAAACCTTTAACTTAATCAATTCTTCTCAGCATGGATTCACTCAGGGACGTTCTTGCCTTACTAATTTGCTTAGTTTTTTCTCAGAGGTATATGAAGCAGTAGATAATGACAAGGCATACGATATTATATATTTAGATTTCAGTAAAGCTTTCGACAGAGTCCCTCATGAGAGATTGATGAGAAAGGTTGAGGCACATGGAATAGGTGGGGCGTTGTTGGGATGGATTAGGTCATGGCTAATTGGTAGGAAACAGAGAGTCAGCATAAATGGTACCAAGTCAGAGTGGGGAGCAGTCAAAAGTGGTGTGCCCCAGGGATCGGTATTAGGTCCCCTGTTGTTTCTTATATACATAAATGACCTAGATTTAGGTATAACTAGTAGGATAAGTAAATTCGCAGACGATACTAAAATGGGGAGATCAATTGATTCAGATAGCGATATAGAGTGCCTCCAAAGGGATCTAGATACCTTACATGAATGGTCAGTAAATTGGCAGATGAAGTTTAACATTGACAAATGCAAGGTATTAAAGATAGGGAAGATGCAAACAAATGTTAAATATAAACTAGCTAATTTAGAATTAGAAAATTCAGACTGCGAGAAAGATCTAGGTGTGATCTAGGTGTCTAGTTGTTAGCAATGATTTGAAGCCTAGAAAACAGTGTATAAGCGTTCGTAATAAGGCAAACAGGATTCTCGGGTTCATATCTAGGAGTGTGAGTAACAGAACTGCTGATGTTATCTTAAAACTTTACTTGTCATTAGTGAGACCCCATATGGATTATGCTGTCCAATTTTGGTGTCCTTATTACAGAATGGACATAGATTCATTGAAGAGAGTACAGCGTAGAATGACAAAAATGATCCATAATATTAGAAATCTTCCGTATGAAGAAAGGTTGAAGAAATTAGGTTTACATTCGTTAGAGAGACGCAGAGTTAGAGGGGATATGATAGAGGTGTTCAAGTGGGTTAGTGGGATTAACAAAGGGGACATGACAAATGTACTAAAGCTCAGTGATAGCGAAAGAACTCGTACCAATGGTTTCAAATTAGATAAATTTCGTTTCAGAAAAGATATAGGCAAATATTGGTTTGGTAACAGAGTTGTAGATGGGTGGAATGGACTACCAAGTGCTATAGTGGGATCTAAAACTGTAGGGAGCTTTAAGATAAAATTGGATAAGCATATGGACGAGAAGGGTTGGGTGTGAAGGGGGATCAGCCGGGTTGGGCCAATCAGCGCTCTGCAGACCCCCATAATCCTGCGTTAATCTCTAACCGTTTTGGTAAGATGATCCTCAGGGTATTAGAGTGTTGAGCCTATAATTGGGCTTTGTAATTGATTTGGGGTTGTGTGGGACAGGGATCTGCCTTGCTTAGGCCAATCGGCTTTCTGCAGACTCCCATTTTCTTATGTTCTTATGTTCTTATACGCCTTCCTATTGACGGGGATAAGGTTTGGTTATCTTGTGCATGGTGTGAGCATATAACTGATTTATCGTTACCAAAATGTATTTATACACCGTATATAAGTAATAAGTTCACTGGATTTCTTCATACATTATGCTTATCTATTGTTCAATGTGACTTCGATGGCAGTGTAATAGGACATTATACCAGTGTTACATTTTTAACTTTACGCAATGGTATACGCCGATCCTATAGTAATGATAACATTTGGAGTAATACTGTTATTCACAGGGTGATATAGAACAAGAGTATTCTTCTATATTTGACAGGACGTTAAACTATTCTCCTAATAGGAAAACAAAAATAAACCCATTTATAATTTCAACGTATTTTGGGGGGATGAATATTTTTAACAACAATCAGATATACCATATTGGGATTTGAACCCTCGATTTTCATAATACGAGAGGTACCGGTAGGTTCTATCAATGTAACCACGGCACACTAAAGTTTACGGTTTTCTGTTAAATAGGCCTACAACCATGAAGTGTTGTAGTTCACAAATGGTCAGAGCGAAACACTTGCAGTAACATCTATATAATTATGCACAACAGCCAAACCATTGAGTAAGGACCTAATGGTTTGTGTGGTCCGGATCTGTGTAACACCCTATTGCTCCACATGTAAATTGTTGCTTCCACTTGACAAATGGCCCTCACTTCTCTACCTATGGTTGCTCTCAGGTTACCGTGGGTGTGGGTGTGTGTGTGAGTGGGTGTGTGTGTGAAGGTTTTTATTTGTTATTATTAGCCTATACTTGTTATTTATTTGTATTGTTTTTTTTGTTATGAAGGGTGAGAACAATACTAATTGCACCCTTTCGCATGAGTCAGGCTTGCCTAACCTCGATGTGTGCTATATAAAATTAACTTAATGTTATTGGGCGATTTTCAGACACAATACTGTCTTTTAATTATTAGCTATTCCCCTGCAAAACATTTCACATCGAGCTTTACTCTCTTCTATTCTGGCGTCACATATTTTATCCTGGCCTATGTTATTTGCTGTACTGTACTTTATTGTATTCTGTATTAATCTACTTTACTCAAATTGTAATGATGTACGTTATCAACCATACACATACAAACACACACAAGCACATATAGATAAGTAATTTAAAGTATTAATAAAGAGGTACACAAGGTTACACAGAATACAGTTTGTAGTAGAAGAATAGAAGAGCACAGTAGAAGCTCTTTCCCAAATCTGCGGCTAAAAAGCCGTACCGGAAAATAGGATGAAGTGTAACATTATGGGTCAGGAAATATCCACAAGGAAATCATGTATATAAAATGGAAAGAAATTTGTCTGAAAGGGAAGTTACACTTACATACCTACTGTGAGAGAGAGAGATTTACACAGAGATACACCGATAGACCACACAGATCTTCCAGTCCCTACTAGGTGGTCCGGCCTTAATACTACTAGACAGGGACAGTTTATAATATAAAAATAAGACAGCAAAGTAGATGAGAGAGAGAGGGGGAGAGAGAGAGAGAGAGATTGAGAGAGAGAGAAAGAGCACATACATGGAGACAAAGTAGACTATTTTTCATGGGGCATACGAAAAGTTTGAGGACGGTGTTCCAGTAAATTGCTACCCAGAGGATATACAGTAGTCCAGTTTCTTAGGTATTTTCGTTCAAATTTTTTGGAGATTTACTAAACTATACATTTTTGGAAACGTTAGGATGTACTGAACACAAAAACCAATGTTGCCATTTTATTCAAAATCTCTAAGGCGGCCATATTGGAATTTCAAAATTGCGACTGTTTGAAAACTAAATTTACCAATATATCCGCATCTAAGCCGCGTAGTGTATTGCTTTTAGTGGCTAAACATACATTTTAAGGGATGAGAAATCCAGAGAAATAAACTACATTCACTTAAGTTTAACATGAACAAAGATTTTTAAAGAAAAATACAATTTTTAATGATAAAACTGTAAATATAAAATGAAAATATGATATTTCTTCTCTAGATCAACTTATAATAAGGATATGGAACCACCTGTCAAACATAATACATATAACATTTACTGCATCCACAGTTTGCTTTTGCCTATTTCACCATAAAATCAGGCATCACTCTCAGCACGCAAATATGATATTTCTTCCCTAGATCTACATATAATTAAGATATTGAAACACCCGTCAAACATACTATATATAACATATTACTTTGCACACACTTTGCAACTGCCACTTTCATAATGAAATCAGTCATAACCATGATATCAGTCCTCACTCTCGCTATCAGTATTATCTGAATCAAGGTTTACATAAACCGAGTCCTCGTCGTTTTCACACTGTGTGGTGCACAGGCAAAGGTCAGTGCACTGCAAGTTCTTTGACCTGCAGGAACATCTTTGCGAGGAACAGTCTCCCTTGCACTGGCATCTCACCATCTCTGTGATGGCTTTGGGTGCTGGAGGATCATCAGTGGTGGTTGGCTTCAGCTTGCCATGCCATTCTGCATTGGATCCAGGGGAACTTGCTGAGGAGTGCTTGACTGGCCCCAAACTCGAGCTTGCACATGTACCCTCAAGACGTGCTGCTTGAGGGCACCGACTGTAGGCGGTAACTTGTCACTCTCTGACATGTATTTACAGAACAGGTGCCATCGCAACTCTGGAATGCTTCTGATTTGGATTCCCTTTGGACAGTAGGCAGCACACACAAAACTTTCCAAGTGTGTTAGAAGCTCTTCAGTCACCTCAGTATCATCAGAGAGCTCTTTCAGAGCCTCAATGATGTTATCTTGAGCTTCAATGAAAATCTTGAACCACATGGCCTTGCCTAATCTAGCAAACCTTCCGGTATTGTCAGCCCAGAGAAAGCATGGAATGCAGGTAAAGCCTTCGCCTTTGCTGGACCTAGAACATACCAGAATGGCTGGATCTGTAGAATGCCAGATGCCATTGAGATTGAGGTGTGCCTTGGTAACAAATCATAGTTGGCAATGACCAGGGCCAGGACATCTGTGTCAGGTGAGAAAAACGTTAGTTGTATGTCTCCTGGATTTCGCCTTGTTGAAGATACTGCAAGGCAATATCATCAGTGTATCAGCTTCCTCGTGGTTGTTTTCATCAAAAGCTTCCATATCCTTGTTGCTCCTGGTTTGGCCAGATGCTGAAGTGATAACCAGCGTGGGAGAATTTTTACTGTAGTCCAGAGTCTTTTCTGCCAAGTACTCTGTCAGATCAGCCTTCGTCTTTTCATGTGACAGGAATCTGCTCATCGTTATATGCTTGATGCTCGTCTCATCTCTGACTTGGTACTGGATTGGATCCTTCCCCTGCTGTCTCTTCTGCCTGGTTGTGCTCTTCAAGGATTCAGGCTTATATGTGTCAAACACGAGAATGATCTTGTCAAAGTTCTGCGTGAGGTTCATCAGTCTTTCATAGAAACTTTGGCTAAGATCCCTTACTGTAACCATTGTGGCTTGTTTCTTAGTCAGCTTCTGAATAAGCACCATTCCGTCTACCACCGCAACTTTCTTGCTGGGATTGAGATTGTCCTCTTCAGTTGCTTCATCTTGCAGTGAGTCACCTTGTACTGTTCTTTCTGATGCCAGGTTCTCAAGGAGATGGATGAGTTTGGACTTGTCATTGCATGGCAACACTGACCCATCTGGGGCAAAGAGTGTCCTTGGCATCAAGGTGAACTCGTACTTGCCAATAGCTTCTTTCAGGTCCACGTCTCGGTTGGACCTGGCAAGGACCATAAGTCTCCCATACAGATCTTTGGTTTCCTTCATGTCAATGGTCTTGTCACGAATCTTGACAGCATGCCTCTTGTTGCCAGATGTGAACATCTTGTTATTTTGTCTCTTCACTGGTGCCCAGAGGCTGACGCTCCCATTGATCCGTTCAGCAACATATTCTTCGTACAGTTTCTGTCCAGTGTCATCCATATTCAAGATCTGTGGCACATGCTGCTTATCTGGGATATATGCATGGGTTATCAGGTTGTAGAGTGTGTCACCTTCTTCAGCAAATGGATTGCCATGACTCAGTATGGCACTCTTGATTTTGCTTACTGCTGCATGGTCTCGCTTGATTGCAGCTGGGGAGAGGTCATGGTGCTCAAGGGCATGGCTTCCTCCAACACCGAACTGGCCCTTGAACTCTTTTGCAAGGCAGGACAGCTCAGGAGCTGCCATGAAGAAGCGTTGCCGTGCATTGGAATTATTGGAAATTCCAATGAGACCAGCATGAACTTTCATGAGTTTGTTTTAGATGTTCACAGGCATGGTCTGCCCCAATGGATACGAACAGGATGACATTCTTGGTGATGGATATGTTGCCGTCTTCAAGTTCCCTCCACGTGTCTGGGTGGTTGGTCTTCAGTGCGTGCATATCTGCTATGTAGCGTGGCCAGAGTCTCTTGTACTTGATCCTGTCCATTGCGAAGAACAGCTTGCTGAGAGCTTCTCCAGCTTGAAGATGAAGATTCAGATCAGCATTCCGAGATGCTGCTACAAAGTACAAAATCGTCTCCACCCGGTGCATGTAGTTCATCAATGATCTGAACATGGCATTCCTAGACTTCTCTACTTCCCAGTCTTGCAGCTTCTTGATCACATCCTCCTTGGCTAAGACATGCTGCAGATGAGCATTTGCATGCTTCAATGATTCAGCCTTTGTACGTTTGTTCTTGACTGCCTCCTCTACCTGGATTGTTGCTTCCAGACACTGATCTTTCAGGTGAGGGTTGTCCTCTAGAAACTTTTCCACTGCCAGTTCACAAAGTGCCATGTAGGAGTAAATGTGTGCACGCAGCGAACGCTTGTAGTGTGTGCACTTGAGAATCTGTCTGGATGTGGCAGAACCATACAGATCGGCTTCCATCCAGGAGTCGTCTATTCCCGAGTTTTTAATTGAAGAGCCAAGACCTCTCAACGCAGCCATGACGACATGAAGCTCACCAAGTCTTGGAAGAATTTTGCTTTTAACACCTTACGAGCGGCCTATGCGGTTTATTTATGTGTACCGCACAGCGGGGTGTTTTTAGCCAAAATAGGGCTGTTTACGTGATCATTTTCATGCCTAAATAAGACCCAGAACGTAAAACAAGTACCTATCCCTGAAAGGGCATAAACAGAGCTTTCGAATGACACCATAACGATCCTTGTATGATGGATAGTTTTCTTGCAATAACCGTGCAACGCGAGTGCAAAAAGCAGGTAATTCGGTACTTTCAGTACATAATTGAGTATGTAGCGAGTGAGAGAGGGAGGAGGGAGCTGAGATTTGTGTCAGTAGGTTCGCCGCGGTGGTCTGGAGCAGTCATACGCTCGCTAGTCTCCTGCCACCACTTGTCTCTCTCTCTCTCAGCCACATTACGTGCTGAAATTGCCACTCGAGTTATGTCGAGCGCCGCCACATAGTCCAGCTTTATTTAACTCGACTTATGTTGCTCGCCGCTAAATAAGGGTTAAAATCCGGCCTAGCATCAACCAGCTGTACTGCTTTCTCGTAGAGTGCCATGTCGAAAGAAATGACAGTAAGGTACTTGTCACCAACTACAAGCTCTTTCAGTTTGCGGGCTTGCATTATGACAGTCAGCAATGTTGGCCATTCATGTGCCACTTCTGGTAGCAGAGGTAGAGCTCCAACCTCAGTCAAGGGTTTGATTTTCGACAGCAATGAGTTGTAGCCTGCCCAGCCTGGAATTTGACTCGAGCCTCCATCTTTCATACGGGAAATAGCGGAGGCGACGACCCATCCCAGATGTGTGAGCTGGTAGGTACCATCCACACCTTCCTTGTTAATGACGAACTCAACCATCCTCTTCTCGGATGGCGTCTTCTGCTTTGGCTTCTCACAAGGCATAATAGCTGCGTGATGTGGGGTCACAGAGAGACTCTGTGCATCAGTGACATGTAGAGGTGATGCAATCGGTTCTCCGTGGGCATCAGCTTTCTGGTATATGGCAGTAATTGTTCCATGGGTGGTACCTTTGCCATCTGGTGTGTCCTCGGCGAAATCGGCATTGTCTGCTGCGAAGAAGACAAACGTGCCTTTCTTCAGGAATGGTGGCACATGCAATCCTTGGAACTGTTGTGTGTTCTCCACTACAGCATTGTCAATGGCTGTTTCCATCATGAGCATACGGCTGTATGACACACAGTAATCTTGGGCATTGAGGAGATCCACGAGCATCTTATTTCTTGTATCATGATGGATGGTCAGCGCCAAACCCACTACCTGGGGATTTTCTCTAAGATGCTGTGACCGAAAGCCAGCATGTTCACTTTTAGGCTTGTATGTGACTTGTCTTTTAGACTTGAATCCAAACATCAGATATTGACTCATTGTAAGGGCAGCCATGTCCACAGCATGTGTTCTAACTTCAGTCTCCAGTTCATTTGCAGGACCTGCGATGATCCAACGAATAAGTGTATAAAGTTCCACTGGCACATCTTCTATTGTGCTGGAAACTGTGATTGAACTTTGTGGCAGCTGTCTTTTGGTGAATTTTTCAATGCTCTGGCGAACCACCTGTGCTGACCTGTAGAGATTCTTCATGTTGTCCGTGTCATCCGAAGTGATAGCAGAGTGGACCATTTCGGCCTCACAGGCGTCAGGGCAGTACAACACAGCTGACTTTCGCCTGTTGCTTTGCAGAACGGACTTTACACCTGGTAATTCAGTTAATATTTTGTCTTTCAGCCATTGTCTGGTGAAGGCAGGTCTGTGATTTGGCAAAGCCTCTGCTCCACCTAGCATGGTCACATAGGTGTGCTCAATGTCTGCCATGGAAAGATATACCCCATCTCTGATTCGCACGTCGATAATGTTCACTAGTTCAATGAAACTTGCAATTTGCAGTTGGCACCCACACTCTTCGTTTCCTTTACTTGCGTTAGCTTTATCTCTCAGAACATGGAACAAATTTTTTGTCCAACACTCTTTGTGATATTTGATATCAACTGCATGGGCGTCACCTTCGGAGATGCAAGATGCCAGTCTTGTTTTCAGTTCTGGGTTGTGAGAGATTTGCACAGCTTTTTTCAGAGTTTGACCTGTATTGTAAGTTCTTACTGCAAACAAATTTTGGTCACGAAATGTTTGACAAAAAAAACACCAATCACTTTCCAGTGGTTTTGTTGCTGACCGTGTAAACGCTCCTGAGGTTGCGGCAGAGGTTGATGGCTCACTTCTGTCAAAGCTTGAGGGACGCCCTCGGTCTCTACGGAAATGTGATGCAGTGGACAGGGACCGTTGGTGACGGTCTCTTGCACGTTGCATTTTGACTTTACTGGTGGCATTGGAGTAGCACGTGCGATGCCAAAGAGCTTTATTTCTTTGGAAAGTTTCTGTTGTGCAGTCTTCTAGCCTCTTTTTAATTTGGACAAACTCGCCATCGTGCCATGATGCTCGCTCCTTCACTGCAGCTACTAAAGTTTGGTAGGAATCTAATCTTGGTTGCAACACTAGCTGGCATGCATCTTTTTGGCACAAAATACGCCGTTTCCAGTCGATCGTCTCTTGTGTCTGCCGACCAAGTTGTGGTAACGTCGCTGCGGCCATGCTGGAACCTGAAAAGAACAAAAAAAGAAAGATTTAGCACACACTAATGGCTATTCTGACATAATAATAAAATTATAGCTACTGATGACTGTCATTTCATGGGATCTGTACATGTAACTCAGCCTTTGAGCTGCAAGACGAAATAAACATTATTATTATTATTATTATTATTATTATTATTATTATAATAATATCTATTATTATAATATCTGATTAGCCACTAAAATCGGAAGCCTAGGTGGCTTAGAATTGGAGATACTATTACAAAAAGGTTATCAGTAGTCGCCATTTTGAAATTCCAATATGGCCGCCTTAGAGATTTTGAAAAAATGGCAACATTGGTTTTTAGGTTCAGTATGTCCTAAAGTTTTCAAAAGTGTATAGTTTTCCTAATCTCCAAAAATTCTGAACGAAAGTTTCAATCGTTACATTATGAACTTGACTAATAGGGGTGATACACACGCACAGATACAGTATATTCTACACACATACACATTCTTCCAGGTTTCATGTCATTACCCACTTGTTTTATTTATTTCTTGTTTCATAACGCAATTTCACATATTTCTTGTTGTTTTCTCTTTCATCTCTTTCAGAGGTCGTATCAAATTATTTTGATATAGTCTGTCACAGATAACTTATTTCTAAACAACTTGTTGGGGAGATTGTAGGCACCAGTCGAGCAGAGCAGGTGAGGCGACTAATGCTGGGGTCACACATTCACGTATATCGCTCCCGTATGCTCCCGTCAGGCGTGATCGCCAATTTTGTGTTATGACGGGCGTAGTCCGGCCGTGTACGCCCGTATAGACTACGACTATTGCACTTCCCGACATACGTACCGTGTTACGTAAGACGTAATGTTGTCGTATGGAGCTACGTATGTGCTTGCGACTTGCGTAAGCATGTCCCCGTTAGTCCGCCTGGGCTGCCCGATTTGCGGAAACACAGGCCACGCCCATGGCCACGCCCCCACAAGACCTACGTAACTGAGGCCGTACGCCTTGTAAGTTTGTAGGCATTACGTGGACCGTGTCCGGACAATCGTAGGCACACCCCGTCTGTCCAAACACAGACAAAGACAGTCTTTGTCAACCACGTAGGTCTGGGTTGGAATCTGGGAACTACAAAAGGGCAGGAATGGCCACACCATTCCCATTCCCAGTCCTTCATCGGCACCATGAACAACATCGCGGAATTCATCCTGGAGGAGTTCAATTTTGTGAACTCCCTTTATAGAGGAAAGACCATTCATCCTTGTAACCTTTAACCCGCTGAGTGCCAGCCAATTTTGACGGTGTGCTTCTGCCAGTGCCAGAGTTTTTTTTTTTGGCTAAATCTATCAAGTTGGGAGAGAAAGGAAGGATAATGGTAAAAAAAACACTCCCCTTGTCCATTTTCGCCAGAAATCAGGTCCCCGATGGTCCAGAAAGTAGCTGAAAAAACACTATAGACTACAGAGACTTTTATGGTATCGGAATGTATGGGTGGGAGGGTGGTGGGAGGGTTGGTTGGGGGAAGGTAGAAGGGTAATTGACTTGTGTTACACATATGAAGCTGATTGGTGAGGTAGTTTCGCCACCACGGATTTTCCTTTTTTTCCCTTATCTTCGTACGGATACGCTGGAAGTGGGTGGTGGGAGGCGGTTGGGGGTGTGGTGGGGGGAAGGCAGAAGGGTAAGGGACTTGTCACACAAATATGGAACCGATTGGTGAGGTAGTTTCGCCGCCACAAATTTTCCTTTTTTTCCTTATCTTCGTACGGATACGCTGGAAGTGGGTGGTTGGGGGTGTGGTGGGGGGAAGGCAGAAGGGTAAGGGACTTGTTACACAAATATGGACCCGATTGGTGGTGTCGTTTCGCCGCCACAGATTTTCCTTTTTTTTCCTTCTGACGGGACCGACAGTCAGCGAGTGGGTGGGAGGAGGGATTTGGGATTTTTGTAGTGGGTAGCCTAAAGGGTAAGGTACATGTGGTAAACATATGAAAGCCATAGGTGCAGTCGTTTCGCTGCTACGATTTGTTTTCGGCAGGGTGCAGAGGGTGGCAGGGTTGGCTTGTTGGTTGCTGCTCCGGTGTGGTGAGAGGTGTGACTGGAGTGTCCCCCGCTGGTCCCCCGCTGGTCCCGTTGTCCCCCGTGACCCAACCGTACAGCGGTGCCGCGTCTTCCCGCCAACCCGCAGTGCGGCGGTTCTGCCAGATGCGCCCGGACTTACTTTCACTTTCCCGTTTTACGTGAACATTGTACGATTGGCGGGAGAAACTTACGTTTTACCGGGCTAGCTGCTACGTTTTACGGGGCTGCACCCTTAAGACGTAGCAGCTAGCCATGTAAAACGTATGCTTTCCCGACTTTTGACATACGTGAGCGCGAGCCACGTATCTGATTCGAAATCCAAAACATACCGGGCGACCTTGGCCGCACCAACCACCTCCCAGACCAGCGTGGCTACTCCCGCCATGCGTACCAACCCCCACGACTAGACACAATTTCATTTACGTTTTGCGTACTAAGCCCTTACGTTTTACGTATTCGGTTGCCAACTACCAATAAACCTTCGTACGGGAGCATACGGGAGCATATACGTGAATGTGTGACCCCAGCATTAGGCATATGATAAGGATTTGCTGGAATTCCTGTTCCAACAACTTTACTTCCTCTTCTTTCCCTCTCTTATGGCACCATCGTTAAGTCTTCCTCGGACAAAGCGGAACTCTTTGCTCAAACTTTCGCTAAAAATTCCACCTTGGATGATTCTGGTGCAATTCCTCTCTCTCCACCCTCCTCTTACTTACTTATGCCTAATATCATAATATCTTCTAAGCATGTACTTTCTGCCCTCTCTGGGCTTAATATTACGAAGGCCTACGGACCAGATGGTGTCCCTCCTGTTGGCCTCAAAAACTGTTCTTCCATGCTGACTCCCTGCCTAGGCAAACTCCTTCGTCTCTGTCTTTCCTCTAACGTCTTTTCTTCTTACTGGAAGGTTGCTCTCATCCATCCAGTCCCAAAGAAGTGTGACCGCTCTCAACCCTCCAACTATTGTCCAATTGCTCTCATTTCTTGCATCTCTAAAGTATTTGATCTATTCTTAATTCAAAATGTCTTAAGCATTTATTTTCCCATAATCTACTTTCAGATCACCAGTATGGTTTTCTTAAAGGCCGATTTACTGGGGATCTTCTTTCTTATCTCACTAACGCTTGTTAATCCTACCTTCAGAACTTCGGTGAGACTTGTTCTATTGCGCTAGACATATTGAAACCCTTCGATAGAGTCTGACACATTTCCAAACTAAACTCCTTCAATTTCTATACCTCTATCTGTGCCTTTGTTTCAAATTTCCTTTCTGTCCGTAACATAGTTGCAGTTGTGGACGGCCAACGCTCACTTTCTTAATCTATCAACTCCGGTGTTTCTTAGAGTTCTGTCTTGTCTCCAGTTCTCTTTCTAATATTCATTAGTGATCTCAACTGAACCTCTAGTACCATCCACTCATATGCTGATTACTTTACCTTACACTAATTCAACTACTTTTTCACAACAACCCAGCATGCAATCATTTCAAAACTCACGCAACAAGACCATAGCATGCTGATCTTCTGATCCTATCAATTATTTCTGATTGGGGTAGATCAAATCTTGTTACTTTCAATGCCTCCAAGATCCAATTTCTTCTTCTATCAACTCATAGCAATCCTCCACAAGACTATCAATTACTCTTCAACAATACACAAATCAACCCTTCATCTTCTGTCAATATTCTTGGTGTATCTTTTCCACCCAACCTTTCTTGGAAAGATGATATTACCACTCCTGCTAAAGCAGCTTCCCAGTAGATAGGTGTGCCCAACCGTTTCCATGGGTTCTTGACCCTCATACAGTTTCTTGCTCTGTGCAGGGGCACTGTGCATCCATGTATAGAGTATTGTTCGAAGGGTGACCGCTCTCAACCCTCCAACTGTCGTCCAATTGCTCTCATCTCTTGTATCTCGAAAGTTTTTGAAACTATTCTTGCTTCCAAATTTCTTAAGCATTTCTCTTCTCATAATCTGCTCTCAGATCGCCAGTATGGCTTCCTTAAGGGTCGCTCTACTAACTCTTGGTCATCCTCCTTTCGGGACTTCGGTGAGATCTTTTCTATTGCACTAGACATATCGAAGGCCTTCAATAGAGTCTAGCAAAAATCTTTAATTTCTAAACTACCCTCCTTCAGTTTCCATCCCTCCATCTGTGCCTTTGTCTCTAATTTCCCTTCCGGCCGTTCCATAGCTGCGGTTGTGGATGGCCATCGCTCACTTCCTCATTCTATCTTCTCAGGGTTCTGTCCTATCTCCTATTCTCTTTTTAATTTTCATAAATTATCTTTTCAACTGTACATCCAGTCCCATCCACTCATACGCAGACGACTCTACCTTACACTACTCAATTAGTTTTCCAGAACTCTTATCCAGAACACTTATCTTCTGATCTTGCTACTATTTCCAATTGGGGGTAGAGAAAACCTTGTTGCCTTTAATGCTTCCAAGACCCAATTTCTCCATCTTACTGCCCTTACTACTACTAAAATGCCTGAACACACAGAGTTTTAAGTAATTTAAGTCATAGGAAGAGGGAAAGACTGATTCTGGGAGAGAGTTCCAGAGCTCAGCAGTTGAATAGAAGAAACACTGAGAGTAACGTTTCACTCTTGGGTTGGAGAGTTGCACAGAGTAGGGGTGGGATTGTGTTGCAAGACGGGTACCACGTGCCCTATGTAGAGGAGGTGGTATTCACAGGGAGAGCTCTGAGGAACACTGGTTATTATAGTACCGATAGAATAGCGAGAGAGATGCAACATTGTGACGGAGAGAGAGATATTGCAAATAGTTGGTGAGTGGACGGGAGTTAATGATACGAAAGGCCTTCCTTTCTACTTTGTCTAGGAGTGCGGTGTGAGAGGATCCTCCCCACACATGTGAACAATACTCAATAGAAGGATGTATCGTGCCCCTGTACAGAGCAAGAAGCTGTGCAGGGGTAAAGAACCCCTTGAGGCGGTTGAGAACACCCAGCATCTGGGAGGCTGCCTTTGCAAGACTGGTAATATGGTCCTTCCAAGTGAGAGCAGAAGAAAAAGAGACACCAAGAATATTGAGAGAAGAAGAAGGATTGATTTTTGTATTAGTGAAGTATAAGGGAAAGTCCTCTATGGGTTCCGGACGGGTAGTAAAATGGAGAAATTGGGTTTTGGAAGCATGTAGTTTCTGCACTCTCTTGGCTTAATACTAAGAAGGCGCACGAATCAGACGGTGTTCCTCACGTTATACTCAAAAACTGTTCTTTAGTGTGACTTCAGTGCAAACATCTTTCTTTCTAGCTGGAAGTTTGCTCACATTCAACCTGTCCCAAAGGATGGTGACCTCTCTCAGCCCCTTAACTATCGTCCAATTGTACTAATTTTCTGCCTCTCTAAAGTTTTTTAATCTATTCTTAATTAATACAGTCTTAAGCATCTGTCTTGTCATAATCTTCTTTCAGATTGCATATATGGTTCCTTAAGGGTTGCTCTAATGGTGATCTCCTTACTTATCTTACTAACTCTTGGTTCATCCTCCCTTCGGGACTTCGGTGAGACTATTTCTATTGTTGCTAGATATATCAAAAACCTTCGATAGAATCTGGAACAAATCTCTAATTTAGGTTTCTATCCCTCTATCTATGAATTTGTCTCTAAATTCCTTTGTGGCTATTCCATAACTGCAGTTGTGAATGGCTATCCTCAACTTATTAATTCCGCTGTTCCTCAGGGTTCTGTTTTGTCTCCAGTTCTCTTCCGAATATTCATTATTAGCTCTCCTGTTTCGGGCTTAATGTGTATAAGCTTTCCCTCCCGCGCGGCTAGACTCATTGTATTTCGCTCGCTAGGCCTATTTCATCTCATATGGCGTATATCTTCTCTCCTACTCTAGATCTGAAAGAGTTACCATATATATATATATATATATATATATATATATATATATACCAATTAAAAAAACAAGTTCACTTTATTCTATAATTAAATACAGAATTATTTAACCACTAATGAATTAAAGGACTTAGAGTAAAATACTCAGTGTCGTCCAAGTATGTGGTATAATTCGAACACTGGCATTGGTCCCCCCCTTCCCCCCCCCCCCCCCCCCCCCCACCACCAATATTCTAGTTTATACCCAGGAATGTTGAATTATAAACATAATTATTTTTCGGAGTGAACTAATGTAAGTAATGTTCCCTTTATACACCGTTTGCAACTGAACTTTTTTTCTGTTAAGGCCGCGTCCCATACAGTACGTCAAGACACGACAACGGCCGATGTTAGCCGATTTAACAACTTTTTGCCGAATCGACACGTTTGACACGAGGCTCGCCAGACAAGGACAGCCGCATGTCACTCACACGTCACTCACACGTCAGTCACACGTCACTCACACGTCACTCACGACACATTTACGTCTGCCACACGTTAACTCGTGACCCTATTAAGATGTCAGTACGACACACACGTCCGCGCAATACGTTCACAGTACGCTAAGTTGGATGTTGATAGGATGTTAGTCGTCTGCCAGACGAGCAGCATATGTGCTGCGCAAGTGTGTCGCACGATACATACGTGTGTCATCCGACAGGGTCGACTCCTACGACAGAAGCACGACCAAGTACCCAACCCTATATAAAGGTCGGGGGCCGTAGACCCCCACACAGTCTACCCATAGGTGGGCACTAACGCGATAAAGTAACGCCATAATGTAACGCGTAAACGATTTCGGGTTAACGTTTATCGGATAAATTTTTTCCAGCTTTAACGAATAGAATTAATGGTAACGTCATACTTTTTGTTCCAAAATAGCGATAATCGATAATCGTTAATTAACCCGCTGAGTGCCAGGGACGCTTATACGTCCTCGCCGAAAAAAATCGTAGCAGCGAAACGACTGCACCTATGGCTTTTATATTTTTACCACATGTACCTTACCCTTTAGGCTACCCACCACAAAAATCCCAAATCCGTCCTCCCACCCACTCGCTGACTGTCGGTCCCGTCAGAAGGAGATAAATTGAAAATCTGTGGCGGCAAAACGACTGCACCAATCGGTTCCATATTTGTGTGACAAGTCCCTTACCCTTCTGCCTTCCCCCCACCACACCCCCAACCGCCTCCCACAACCAACTTCTAGCGTATCCGTACTAAGAAAAGGAAAAAAAAAGGAAAATCTGTGGTGGCGAAACTACCTCACCAATCGGCTTCATAATTATGTGTAACACAGTCAATTACCCTTCTACCTTCCCCCCACCAACCCCAAAACCACCCTCCCACCCATACATTCCGATACCATAAAAGTCTCTGTAGTCTATAGTGTCTTTTCAGCTACTTTCGGGACCATCGGGGACCTGATTTCTGGCGAGGGGAGTGTTTTTGTTTTACCATTACCCTTCCTTTCTCTCCCAACTTGATTGATTTAGCCAAAAAAAAAAAAAAAAAAAAAAAAACTCTGGCACTGGCAGAAGCACACCGTCAAAATTGGCTGGCACTCAGCGGGTTAATTGCCAAACAGGCAGAAATCTGCAGTATAGTCAATAAATAGGTAAACTAAAAGCCGAACCGAACCCTCGTAATGGCAGGTTTTTTTTGTTTCTAATAAAATAATGATAGCATTGCTGCATTTAAGATTTTGTATTTAAAATATGATAAATATCCATATCTTCGATAAATAACGGTACAACGAAGTAACGATATCGTTATCGAAAGGATCGGATTGGTTATCTGTTTTTAGTCGGGCGTTTGTCATGTCATGGTCGTGTCGAGCTTACTATAGTCTGGTTCGAACATTTTGCCCGATTAATTCCCGATTATTGTACGTCAAAAACGATTGCTGCACGTCCGAAAACCGATCGACATACGTCAGCAGCACATCCAAAATATAACTTTTTTTTTCCCCGACCATCAAAAACAGTCGGCTGAAAAATAGTGCATACACTAATTATTGGCCGACTTCACGGACCTGTCGGCGGGCACCCCGTCCAGTTCCAGATCAACTCGAGTAGAGCCGATTTATTTACACGATGTTACTCGATCATGCACGATTTTTCAAAAATTCAAATATTTTGAAAAGATCGGCTCTTGTCGGGTCTTGACGTACTGTATGGGACTCGGCCTTTAATACCAAGCAAATTTGTATCTTTCCTACAACATAGAAAAGACCAAAGGCAGACCAAAGGCATCTTGGATGAAGCAAACTACAATCCTCAAGTCGTCTGCATACATTACTGTTATATGTTAGTAAAAAAATAAGCAATGTTGAATGATAAATATAACCAAACAATGTGGGCATTACAAAGTTACTGCCTAATGTTACTTGATATATTTTACAGTCATGTACATTAATTCAGATACAAACTTATTCGAAACAGTTTCGGGTTGAATTGAATCTTGTTACAAATATTTACTTGGTATTTGCATTTCAGAGATTCGTTCAATAAGTTTGAGACTTCAAAATCGATCATGGTCGATCACTGTACACATGGTCATTACAGTGTAATAAGAGGAGATTAATTGAAAGAATGTTCATTCCCACCAAATGATGTAATACATTTTTGAGAAATCAACCACACCCAATATGTTTTATCTTTGAATCTTTATAACGAGACAGAAAACATTTCCGGGAATTACATTCAACATACGAACGATCAGCCCCCAATGAATCTATGAAACAAGAATTATGCTTCATAAACAATTGAATTATCTTCTGCTGAGTTCGGATACCCGACCCAGGCTTGGGCATTAGCATTATACCCCGTGAACAGAGTTACAAATGTTACATATTTTGTTTACGCTAATCTGTTTCTAAAAAAATATATTTTTCTGCTAACCACATACTATCATAACCATATTCTAAAATATTTAAATTTTGTAATTACTAATGTGTGAAAAGGTAAACCTATGCAATTCCCTTTAGTTAAATCCATATTAAACATGTTTATCACATAAGTATAAATTATTTAGTGCTTTACTTGTAACCCTGCTTTGCTACATTTCTAAATAAGCATATATAATAATACATTTCTGGGAAAATTTGATACAACAATATACTTATGTTCATTGTCCATTGTACAATGTGTTTGTCATATTCTGTAACATTTTTTTTAGTACACCCTGTATAATATTATATACTATATATATATATATATATATATATATATATAAAGAGAGAGAGAGAGAGAGAGAGAGAGAGAGACAGAAAGAGATGTATATTACTGCCTATTCTTTCTCTTCACGCTGAAAAAGAGTAGAGGTGTGTAGGTTACCTGTAACCTGAGCAATGACGAGATCATAATGTGGAGAGTATGGATCCAAGGCAGCCTGGGCTCTGGCTTTCCCTTATCCATTAGGCGTATAATTATCTTCTCTTTCTTACTCGTAACCTAAAATAGCTACCATAATGATATATATACGGTAAATGTATTACTTCTCGCCTATTCTTCCTCTTCACGCTGAAAATGAATAGACATGTCAAGGTTAGTGTAGCCAAAGTAATAACAAGATCGAAGTGTGTGGAAATGTTGGATCCCAGGCGGCTCTAGTGCGGAATATCCCGCCATCAAGGCCTACGGAAGATAGTACTGGGAGCAGGATATCACGTCACCCGGGGTCCGTATGTTATTGATTTTCTCGACTGTACCTCTAGCCGTATTCACTCATATGCTGACGACTCTACCTTACATTAATCAACTACTTTTCCACTATGACCTATCATGCGGTCACTCCAAAACTCACATGACGAGGATATAGCATGCCTATCTTTTGATCAATCAATTATATCTGATTGGGGTAGAGAGAATAGTGTTACATAATGGAAGTCACGAACAGTAGCATCTTTATTTTCATTTTCTTGGGCCAGACTTTTCGACACTTTTCTTAGGTCATCTTCAGTGGTCTTCTTCGTAAAGCTTCGGAGATAGGAGTGTCTTGGGGAACCGGATCTTGAATAGGAAGAGTAAAATAATGGAAGTCACAAACAGTAGCATCTTTGTTTTTATTTCAAGAAAATGAAAATAAAGATGCTACTGTTCGTGACTTCCATTATTTTACTAATGGAAGTCACGAACAGTAGCATCTTTGTTTTCATTTCAAGATAATGAAAATAAAGATGCTACTGTTCGTGAATTCCATTATTTTACTCTTCCTACTCAAGATCCGGTTCCTCAAGAACACTCCTATCTCCGAATAGTGTTACTTTCAATGCCTCCTAGACCGTGTATCTCCTATCTACCCACCCATCATAATTCTCTACAAGACTATCACTTACACTTCAACATTACACACATCAACCCTTCATCTTCGCTCAATATTTTTGGTGTATTTTTTTCATCGGACCTTTCTTGGAAAGATCATATTACCACTCTTGCTAAAACACTTCCCTGAAGTCAGGTGGGCTCAACCGTCTCCTTGGGTTCTTCGCCCATGCACAGCTTCTTGCTCTGTACTGGGGCACTGTGCACCCATGTATCGAGTAATGTTCGCATGTGTGGGGAGGTTCCACCCATAGCACACTTCTTGAAAGGGTAGAATCAAAAGCATTTTTTCTCATCAATTCACTTCCTCTTACTAATTCCCTACAATCTCTCTATCTCTCTCTCTCTCTCTCTACACCCCGCAATGTTGCTCATCTCTCACTTATCTAACGCTATAATAATCAGTGATCTTCAGAGCTTTATCAGTGTATGCCTCCTCCCTTACAGTGGACAGAGAGTTGGGGCACCCGACTTTCAACACATTCGCACCCCTATTCTGTCCACCTCTCTAACCCTAGATTGAGCAGTTTCCAAGTCTTTCTTCTAATCAACAAGTGATATCTGAATCTCTCTCCCTCAATCTGTCTTTCTCTCATTCTATGACTTAAGCTTCTGCAAGCTCTGTGTGTACACACATTTTGACTCTAACTTACCTTGCATGTAGACCTCTGTCACTCCTTCAAATTTTGGGGGACACTTATTACAGGCATCTTTGCCTTTTGTCTCCTTTATACACATAGAAATATAAATCTTCTTTTGGCTTGCGGTTGTGCATGGTCATCGTTAACTCACCTTATTAACTCCGGTGTTCCTCAATGTTCTGTCCTATCCAGGGTCCAGGAAATATAGGGTCAACCCAAGTGCAGGTACAAAGGAAGGAGTACAAAGGAGTACAAAGGAAATCAAGCAACAACAGATCTAGTGACCCTTCTAGGTTGCTTGTCCTCCAAAACACTGAGGATCAAGTGTCCAAACAGTGGTTTAGAGTGGGTAAGGGAACATTGGAAAGGGAATTACTGCCCTGGAACTAATGTCCGTGGCAGGATTAGGAAGTTAGTAGGGGACAGAGGGGTTAGTAACTGAGGGGGGGATAAAATAAAGTTATTCATTTACAAACGCAGTCAGTCGCGGGTTTGATGCGAGATATTTGTCTAGGCGGAGTTTAAATGAATCAACGGTGATGCAGTCTATAATGTTTCGGGGAAGCCCATTCCACAAGTTGACAACTCGATTGAAGAAGAAATTCTTAGATTCGTGTGAGTTAAAAGATTTACCAATAATTTTGCAACCGTTTCCCCGCGTGTAATTAGATTGGTCGATAGTGAAGTACTTACTACAGTTCATATTGTCGATGCCTTTGATGATTTTGAACACTTGAATTAAGTCACCTCTTAATCTGCGCTGGGTTAAAGGAAATAGATTTAATTCTCTAAGACGCTCTTCGTATGGTTTGTTCTTTAGGCTAGGTATCATTTTGGTAACTCTACGTTGAACTCGTTCTAGCTTGTTTATATCTTTTTGGTAATAAGGGCACCAGGATTGAACGCAGTATTCCAGAAGAGGGCGGACTAAGGAATTGTAAAGGGTTAGGATAACTTCTTTGGATTTATGCTCAAATGACCTGCCTATAAAGCCAATTATTTTGTTTGCCTTCTTAACAACTTCTGAACATTGTTTACTCGGTTTTAGGTTACTCGATATTGTTACTCCCAGATCGGTTTCTCTGTTTACATTCTTAAGCTGAGTGCCATTCATCGAATAGTTTGCTTTCTCATTTAGGTATCCGATATGTAGTACTTTACATTTATCCGCATTGAAACTCATTTGCCAAATTTGGGCCCAACATGACAATTTATCTAGATTGTGTTGCATATCGTCAACTTGTTATTTTGAGAGTACGCTATTTGCAATTTTTGTATCGTCAGCAAATTTTGAGATTGTACAGGTGAGGCCCTCATCTATGTCGTTGATGTAAATTAGAAAGAGAATTGGTCCTAGTACCGATCCCTGGGGTACCCCGCTACTTACATTGGTCCATTTAGATGCCTTACCGTTTATGACTACTCTTTGCTTTCTGTCGCTGAGCCAATTTTCTATCCATTTCAACACACCATCTTGTATTCCATGCGCTTTTAGTTTTAGCAGTAAACGTTTGTGGGGAACTTTGTCAAAGGCCTTTTGAAAATCAAGGTATATAATATCTACAGCTTTACTCTCATCATAGAGGTTGAGGATATCGTGGAAGAAGTCTAAGAGGTTTGTTAAACAGGAACGTTTTTTACGAAAGCCGTGTTGAGTATCTTTAAGTATGTTATTTTCCTCTAAGTGATTTACGAGTCTGTCTCGTATGACCGTTTCTAGCATTTTACATACAACTGAGGTTAAGCTAATTGGACGATAGTTACTGGGTATGGATTTGCTGCCTTTTTTGAATATCGGTGTTACGTTGGCTTGCTTCCACTGATCAGGCATAGTTCCAGACTGCAAGGATTTATTGAATAGTAATGTCAGTGGTTTGGAGAGCTCATCCTTAGCTTCCTTTAGAACTCTAGGCGAGATTGTATCAGGTCCAGGCGTTTTATTTACCTTGAGTTTATCTAAACAATTCAATACTTCTCTCTCTGTAACGGTGATATTGCTTAGAACATCTGAATTATCAATCTGAATCGGCGATGGTGTAGGGATATCACTGAGGGTTTCTGTTGTAAAAACTGATGCAAAGAAGGTATTGAGGGCATCACTCATTTGTACTTCGTCTTTGGTGTATTCTCCATTTTCTTCGACTAACGGTCCAACAGTTGAAGTAACTACTTGTTTCTTTCTGATATAACTATAGAATTCTTTCGGGTTTGTTTTACTTTGATTCGCAATATGTAACTCTAAGGTCTTTTTACTTTGCTTAATTAACTTTTTGGCTTTGCGTCGTAGCTCTACAAATTTCACCCGTTCTTCGTCATTTTGTGAGGATTTTAATCTATCATTAGCAAATTTTTTAGCAAGCAGGCAGTTTGAAATATCTTTATTCCACCATTTGGGCTTATTATTATGGCCTGGACGCCGTATTTTCGATGGTATGCAGTCTTGCACTGCTTTTAGGTAAGTGGTTTCGAATAACTTCCAAGATGTATTTATGTCGTTATTGTTAATTAAAAAGCTCCAGTTAGTTTCTTTAAACATAGCTCTAAGTTTATGGAAGTTTGCTTTCTTGAAATTAGGGACTTTTTCGATGCTACTATTTGGTTCGTTACTAGTAAACTTTAAAGTGAAAGTTATCGTACGATGGTCGCTGTTACTGAATTCATCACCAACATTCAAATTTTCTATTAATTCTTCTTTTGTTGCAAGTACAATGTCAAGAACGTTTTTACCACGGGTCGGCGTTCGAACAAATTGATAAAGCGAACTCTCTTGCAAGTTCGTATAAAAGTCATGTCCGGAGTGTGAAGTAAGAGTATCGCCCCACTTGGTCACAGGTAAATTAAAGTCGCCAAAAATTACGGTATCTTGTGAGTTACTTACATCTGCAATTTGTTCGTAAATTTCTCGGTCAGTTTGCACTGATTGAGCTGGAGGTCTGTATATTAATGCAAGTATTATTTTTGTACCTTTATTATTATTTATTAGCACAAAAGATACGTCGACGTTCACAATTTGAGGTTTTGACATGAGGGTAGGGTTAAGACTTTCTTTGATATAAAGTAAAATGCCACCTCCATTTCGATTTATTCGGCTTTTCTCAAACATTACATAACCGGGAAGTGAATACTCTGCTAAAAAGTCTCTATCTTCTGTATTGAGCCAAGATTCTGTTATGCCAATCACATCAAAATTTTCTGTAAACACTAGCTCCTCTAAATCTGAAAATTTATTGCGTATGCTACGAGCGTTTGCATAGAAAACCTTTAAATTTGTTATTTTAGAACTCACGGAACGCTCTTTAATAATATTTTTGGTTCTTGTCGGATCTACATTTATGTTCATGGCTGCCCTCGGTCCTCGCTGTCTTCGGTCCTTATCGCTGGTGGTCCTCGGTTGCCTCTGTTTTTTCTTGGCGTTGGATGATTTATGTCACTGCTGCTTCTTCTTGGATGGCGTTTTTTGATCCATGGTTGCGGACTGCTTCGTGTAGGAAACGACCCATGCGTGCTGAACCCACAGGGTTTAGATGAGTGCCATCCTTGCGGAACAGAGTAGGCTGGTTGTAGAAGTTGTACAGTTGGTCAAGGATGAAAGTATACAGTTTTTCGTCTGCTATAGCCACACATGGTTTGTCATGTTGGCAGCCATGACAGCCTTTCCACTAGCCCAAACCATCCTAACACACATAGGGTTTTCATTGGCAGAGATAACTTTCTGGTGACGCCCATTAGGAGGAGAGTTGTTTAGCAGTTGTGAAGAACTAACATAAACTTACAGCTTTGTTCAGTAACGGAGATGCACTACTACTATTATGTATAATATTACTATCATTATTACAATAATTTCGGTTATTATTAAATATTTCTAGGTTTATATTATATAAAATATTAACAATATAAATGCATTATTATTATTATTATTATTATTATTATTATTATTATTATTATTATTATTATGCTTAATAGTGTATTATATATATTTACTGTTAATGTTATGATCATTATTATTGTTGTTAAGGTAATTAATAATATATTAATCGTAGGATATAACTTATCAATATTTATAATGTATATTTATTACTATTATTAATTATTTAGAAATATGTGATTCTTCTTCTTGACCAGTTACTTTAAATATTCAGTAGACAAAATTCCTTGACTAGAAGACAGTTACTAAGGTTAGGGACTAACCTCTGGTGTGCAAGCAATAAATCTGATTCGTAAATTATATACAAGTTATTTGGTTCGTTCTGATAGACTGTCACTTACGAATTATAGCTTAAAATATATGTTACGTAGGTAAGAAATACACATACAATTGTTTTTTGTTCATTATATATTATATATTCAATATCTGTCCCATCCCCCCATCCTGTTTATCACTGCCTGAAGCCTATCGGGCATGGACAGAGCATGGTTCCGAGCGGTCTCAGGTCGGTTTTGGAACATCTCCCACTGGCGCTGTGTGTGGAGCCACAACTGTTCCCCGTTTCTTTCTTCTTCCGGCTCCCAGCTGTTGACTACGTTGGCCCACATGTTTTCTGTCCATATAATATTTATGTGTTAGAATATAACTCAAGGAAATATATGAATATATGATGATTTATTTAGTTTTCTTCCACTCTAATGGTTTGATATGAAAACTGCAAGATCATCTACAGGTGGCGTTACGCTGAATACGTATCCCCACCCATCTGAGCTACTACTATCTAATCCTGCCAGACCTTGTAGTAGGGTCAATATAGTCTACCTCAAACAAAAATTATGGTAGTTTCTTGTTCTTTCGGACATACTGAACAACATAATAACAAGTTTGGAAATTGTTTTCAACCCACTGTAAGGAGCCTTAGTCAAATTCCGTAGTTTGCCATCAAAACAGTCAGATGGATGCTTAAATTACCCACGCTTGTCTGGTAATTATTTGACTTCAGCCTGAATAACAATGTCTGATGGACAATTTTAGTCATTCTCTTTCGAACTTTCATCCTCATCTGAAGATACAATATCCTTGTTATCCCCATTTCTTTGTCTATTATCATTAATCCCTATTTCGAATGAACCCATTACGTCCATTCATAAAACTTTACAACATGCCCACAATCGACTCACAACCATAATCATTCCCATATCCGTATTCGCCATAGTAACACCCTGAGCTATATTGCATTATATGTTTGCAGTGGCAGAAACTATATGTATCACATTAAGAACCTGGTTAATTAAACTACCGAATTAACCCCTTACACCCATCCAAAGAATTTAACATGCCCACAACCAAATCACAATAACAAAAATGCACATTTTCATTATTTGCCATAGTCACACTCCGAGCTGTATTTTCGATATTTGTCAGGTGGATTACATGAAATATATCATATAAAGGAACTGATTTATTAAGCTATCAAATTGACCAATTATATCTATTCAAAGAACCTCATAACTTCACAACCGACTTACAATCACAATAAATTCCTATTTCCCAATTTGCCACAGTCACGCTCTTAGCTGTATTGTCTATAGTTTTCAAGTGGCACAAATTAAATATAATTCATTAAGGTGATTTAGTGGGCTTTCGAATAAATCCATTACACCCTACAACACTTCATAACATGCCGACAAAATATTAACCAGAGTCAGACACTGCGTGCCGCATGGGTGCCGCAGGCCATAAGGCGGTCGGTAGATCACTCGCCTACCAATCCTAGGGACGTAGGTTCGAGTCCCCCAGCAGGCCAAAAACGTTACTGGTGGATGTCAGTGCTGTGGTGGACAGCGCGGTCTAGCAATCTGTGGCAACTGTTCACTTAAGTCCCTACCTCCCTGTAGGGCACCCACCCTAGCCTGTCTGTTGAGCTGGGAGTGTAAGGTGGTAACAACTGCATCACTGCATCAGCCTCTAAGCTATAATTTCAACACAACAATAATGTAGCGTCACAAACGAAAAAAACAATGAGCAAGAGGCTGATTTATTCACCTATCGAATGAACCCAATGCATCTATCCAAAGAACTTCACAACATGCTTAAAACCGTCTCACAACCAAAATACTTCATATATCCTCATTTTCTATAGTCACACTCTAGAGCTATATTGTCTGTATGGATGGAGTAGCACACATAAAATATATCTTGTTAAGAAACTGATTATTTAAGCTATCGAGTAAATCCATTAAATCCATTCACAAACAATTTACAACATGCCCTCAGCTAACTCACAAGCATATCAATCCCCTATTTTAGGAACACAAACGACCAGTACGATAAAAGACCATAAAACGATTGACCTGCCTATGCTATCACAAAAACGTCATAATGCAAGTAATGACGTCATGATGCAGTGAATCAAATCATGATATGATTTGAAGGTATCTTCAAATCATATCATGAATGTCAACTGCAAAACATCTATTGTAAAAGGTTTTAAAGTTAATGTGGTTATTGTTTAATTTTACAAATTGTTTGCCAGAGTTTGTTTCAAAATATATGTATACATATTGGTAATTTTGGTCAATTGGAGCCCATTTATTTCTGACGCCATATATAACCCCTTTCTGATGGTCTAATTTTGCCAGCTGTTGATGTATTGTTTTGTTACAAACAATTAAGAAAATTGCCACAAAGCGTTTACTTGCATTTTTTGTTTACGTTAGTAAGCAATTTGATCTTACTATTAGGCCTATTGCTCTTGCCAGGAAGCTCTTCACCCTGCTAAATGTATTCTCATTGTCATTTGATGTTCTAGGCTACGAATGAAACGTAATTTAATGTTTAATGTATCGCTGAGGAAACAATTCCCCGACTGAACAACTCGACTAGCCACAGCTGGCCGCTTGATTGAGGGAAACGTGCTAGTGTGACGCCGCCTTTAGACACCCTTTGTAAAACTTGAGTCTATTACCTATGGGGTTACAGTCCATGGATTTCGAGGGGAGTTCCAGCAAGCGAAATCGGTCATTGTTGGCGAACCATTCTCGTACTCTACGTGCTGTGTGTATCGGGCACCGATCCTACAAAAAATGAAAAATAACATGGTTATCGATCTAATTTTAGGATCAGAGAGATGTAGTGAACAATGCGTAAATCCAAATAAGGATATCCCAATTGTTGGTCCCAAAATTTGTGTGTTGAAATTTAGACATTGTCCATGTTTCACCTCCAAATACACTTATGGTGAGCATCTTGTTTACAGAGTTTTGGTAAAAATCCTGTTGGCATATCACAGCCATTTTTACGAATTACCTGTAGAATGTAGATTGGACCAGAGGGGAAATTATAGGCCCGATTCGCAAGGGAAGCTGGCAGATCCTCGCTGAGGATTTGCAAGTAGCGATCTTGAGTGAAGCGGCCCTGGACCCTCACCAGATCTCCAACACCATGAGCGGACATATACCCCCACACATTGCATGTGGTGTGGCCAGATCGTTTGAGTTCATAAATATGATCCCGGTCGTATCTGCAAGCATAACAATAGATTATCCCCTTAAATATTACCGGTATGAGGAAATTAACAGTTTACTCCGGCTATCATTATCACTTTGTTCAGTTATGGAAGGCTATCAAGTAAACTAAGGGGTAAACACCATCTCGAACATTCTTCATCACTACCACGATTCCTTACTAAGCTGATAAATATTGTCTACTGATAGGCAAACTATAATGGTGAAACTGATCATAAAAAGGTTTAAGGGGTTATCCAACGTCTATGCGATTATTTATCGCAAATTATATCGAGTTGCCACAATTAAATACGTTGTTCCATCTTTGCGCCAGATATGTAGTTTTCCATGTGTGGTGCTAGAAAAAGTCTTTTCATCGGTGAAAAGAGGGTCTTCTTCACCAATGACTTTGTACTGGTGGGCAAACGTTAGCCTCGCCTCTCGGTGCTGACCAGTCAATGCCTCTGTTAAGTGAAAGTCATGACATCAATAAAGTTAAACACTGAATAAAGAATGTTGGTTATATACAACATGTAGTTTTCGGTTTTCGTTACGAAAAAACAAATCTTGCCTTTAACAGCTGGGACGCGGTGTTTAATGTTTGCCCCTCTGAGGCGTTTCCGCACAGTCTCAGCTGAACATGTAAGCCCGAGGCTAGCACGTATTTTCACGGCATTGGTGAAAGGAGCTCGCTCCACCTCGGCCACAATTGCCTGATCATCCTCGGCAGTAGTCACCTTCGGAGGACGCCCTTTAGCTAAAAATCAAAACAAATGTTATGTCATAATTTATAGCATAAATTAAATCGAAAAAATATATACGTGTGTTAGTGAATAATTATAAAGTATACCAATTATCTAAATGACACGGGAAAACAATATAGTGTTTATATATATATATATATATATATATATATAATTAAGTTTTTTTTAACCAACATTCGAACCACGTTCAATCAGAACTAGTTCATGTTAATTTTAGTCCACGCCATGGCCGAGCGAAATAAAGCATGAAAAGTCTTTCCGATTGACCGTGTCTCGATTGGTTGATGAACAAATTTATGTAAAGTAGGTTTCTTACGTAGGTCGGCCAAGTTTCCTGTATCCTCGTCACGCTCTATCCATTTATAGACGGTTTTTCTGGTGACACCAAGTCTGCGTTGTATCTCGGTAGGGTTGAATCCAGACTCGTGAAGTGCTACAATCTTAGCACGTTTAGCGATGCGTCCCTGGTGTGCGTTCATCTTTGACTGACCTGCTTCCATTTTTTACAACAGACATAAACTCGTGAAGAACACCATTAGAGTATAACTGAACAACAATGGGTTATTCGGTGATTCATTATTTCGTCCAGTAATTCAATACCTTAGACCAATTTGCAGTATATATATATATATATATATATATATATATATATATATATATATATATAAATATATATATAGTTAAGTTATATTATGTATTTTTATATTATATTGATACATTAATTAATATACGGAGTGCTTCGAAAAAGCGTTTCCATAAATATAAAAAAGTTAGAGAATGATTCATAAACCTTCAGGGTGACTAAATAGTGTTATGGAGATAGCAAAACAAAGCTGGGGGCATACGCTGGAACAGCGCGTAGCCGCGGCGCTCGCCTCCGTTTCATTGCCCTTTGGATCACATATAATCCAGTCTTGGGGATGAAAGTGAAATATCAATATTTACCTACTTATTAATTAACAAGTATTATTAGATTCCTCTTTCTACTCATTATTTATTATGAATGTTATAATGTTAAGTGTATATCGTAATATCTTTTATAGCCACTCCATATTCGTCTACTTTAGATACACAAAAATATAATTCCTAAACGTGGACGTAAGGAAGCCTTTGTGTTCAATAGGGTAATGACCCAGCAATGTTACTCATCTTGCGAGCACCATTGCTTTATGAGTCAGTCCTCGAAGCATAATGAGGCTTTACTTGTGATTTTTATTTATTTATTTATTTATTATTATTATTTTTATTTTGATCAGCAGAACACCTGCAAACCAACTGCAACATTGATATCACCATACCCTACATTATTAGCCACATATTACCACGTGTGAAAATGGACCTGTATTCCACTGAAATATCGTATATAGGTAGACGTTTTGATTTTCGTTTTCACTCTCGCATTTCTTGTATATCTATCAATAACATTAAGTGTTTAATATCTCCGAAGTGATATTCACGTCAAAGATTATAGAGCAATATATTCATATTTCCGTCTGACAACTAAGTCCAGGAACACGTGTTTAAACACCCTGTATAAGGTGGGCGGGCTCTGAGATATGGCTACCAGGGTTGCCAACATGACAAACTATGTGTGGCTATAGCAGACGAAAAACTGTATACTTTCATCCTTGACCAACTGTACCTGTGAATGCGTGACGTCACTCACAGGCCACACGCTCTGCCTGAACCCCTCATAATTATAAGACATCTTGTTTTTGTGATATATTGAACTATGCGTGTATATAGAATCTTATTTAATGTTACAGGACAAAAGAAAACATTAAAATATATCAAGCTTAGTATATTTTACAATTAAATGTGCATAAATATGAGGTAATATATTATGGATGATAGCGAGCATACCAATGAATAACATGTAGGCTATAGGCTACACCAAGAAAGTGCTTACATTAACTTTATATGAGAGAGAGGGAGAGAGAGAGAGTGGGAGTAGTTGATACCTGATTAGGGGCTACTTATTCCTAAGGAAGGGCATATTATAATGTCATTAGTGAAGGAACGGACACACACACAAACACGCACACAGACTTGTGTGTGTGTGTGTGTGGACAAGCGGTGATGTGTGTGTGTGTGTTGATCTGAGCGAAAATCTGTGAGTGTATGTGTGTATGGGATAGTGGGAATGAGTGTGTGTGTGTGTGTGTGCGTATCTTGCTCACCTTTATCATGACAAAAGGACTGCATTTTACAAACCATGAGTGTGTGTGTTGAATTCTAGCTTGTCAATGTTAAGCTAATAAATCTTTTTAATGTCCTATGAATTTTCCGTCAAGTAGGAGGGACACACACACATACTTACGCACACTCACTCACACACACACACTCACGCACATACACGTCTTACGCTCACTCACTCACACACACACACACACACACATGCATTTTACAAACTCATGTGTGTGTGTGGCTTGGGTTAGTCTCTAGCTTGTCAATGTTAAGCTGAATATTTTTCCTAACGTCATGCACACACAGTCACACACACGCACTGCATTTTATAAACTGTGTGCGCGTGTGTGTGTGGGTTGGGGTTAATTCTAGCTTGTCAATGTTAAGCACAATAGTTTTCCTAACGTCATACACACACACACGCACTGCATTTTACAAACTGTGTGTGTGTGTGTGTGTGTGTGTGTGTGCGCGCGCGCGCGCTTTTGAATTCTACCTTGCCCATGTTAAGCTGATGATTGTTTCTACTGTCATATTACCAGCTGCCAAATTATCACACCCACATTAGAATTAAAATTAAAACAGCAAGCTACAAGGGCTATGTACTGTATTAAAACAGCAAGCTACAAGGGCTATGTACTGTATTAAAACAGCAAGCTACAAGGGCTATGTACTGTATTAAAACAGCAAGCTACAAGGGCTATGTACTGTATTAAAACAGCAAGCTACAAGGGCTATGTACTGTATTAAAACAGCAAGCTACAAGGGCTATGTACTGTATTAAAACATCAAGCTACAAGGGCTATGTACTGTATTAAAACAGCAAGCTACAAGGGCTATGTACTGTATTCATTGATCAGTAAATGCAGACAATTTAATTTACCAGTTGATACACAGCTTGAATTGTTTAAAGCAATGGTTAGACCAGTTATGTTGTATGCAGCTGAGGTATGAGGACATTATGTTATTAGCAAATTAGAACAGCTTCATTTGAGTTTTTTTAAGCATACATTACATGTTCATAAGTATACTAGTAATGATATGTTGTATGGTGAACTTGGTGAATATCCTATAGACATAAATATTAAGTTTAATATTGGTTGCATTGAGGCAGTTGGACAAAATTCAAAATAGAGCTATTAGATTAATCAATAACCCTGCAATCACACAGGACCTTCCTACATTATCCATACGAAGAAACGTTGCATCCCTTGCATTATTCTACAGATATTTTCACAGCAATTGTTCCGAGGAACTTGCTTCAATTGTGCCGCCTCTCCACATCTTTCCGCGTAGAACTAGGGCAGCTGAGAGCGCCCATGAATTTACACTTTCTCCTCCACAATGCAGAACTTCTGCTTATCAGAATTCATTTATCCCCAGAGCTACTACTCTTTGGAATTCACTTCCCTCGAATTGCTTTCCACAAACTTACAATCTGCAAATGTTTAAATCCAGTTGTTACAAACATTTTATGAATGGAGGATGCCTTTAGGCACATGGACCTTTTTGTTTTATCTGTGTTTTTCCTTCCTCCGTTCATTGTCTCTTTAAAAAAAAGAAAAAAAAAAAAAAAAGTGTTCAATGATCGGTTACTGGGTGAGATTAATTACTGGTAAAACAAGTACGGTAAGTTAAGTTATATAATGTACAAGTGTTTGTTGCATTTGGATCAGGTTGGTGTTTATACTTCACCTTGGTTGAATTGTGTTAAAAGTATTTGTAATGACTGTGGGATGTCTGGACTCTGGTTGTCCCACAATGTAATAACCCCAGCCTGGTTCAGATTGGCAATAGAACAACAGCTTAAAGATCAACGGATAACAAAATGGAATAGTAATTTGTCAAGTAAGGCCATTTGTAATAGCTATAGAACTTATACATTTGTCTTCAGTATGGAGGATTAACTTGTGAAATTGGATAAGGGAGAGAGACTAGCTATGAGTAAACTGAGAGCAAGTAATAATAAATTACCAATTATTACTGGTAGACACAGACATATTGATAGAGAAGACAGGGTATGTACTAAATGTAATGAGAATGTGGTGGGGGACGAATATAATTTGTTGTTTATTTGTCAAAATGAGGATATTGTACAGTTAAGGAATATATATTTGTCATTACTGCAGGCATAACCCAACACAGTATATATATATACTGTTAAGGAATAATACTAACTTAAAATGTATGAAGAATCTGTCACTTCTTCTCAAAAGAACGTTTAATATGTATAGATAGATCAAGTCTTAGGACATTTAATATAGTTTGCTTAAGATGTACCAGTGTATTTACGTGTACGCTAATTTAGTTAGCAAAGGCATATTGTACATGACTGTGTAATATGTAAGGGACTGTGCTCCATACTTTTTGTAAAAGTCTGAGAAAAATAAACTCAATTCAATTCAATGCACACACACACACACACACACACACACACACACACATACACACACACACACACACACTCATACACACACACACACACACACTCATTGTATTTGTTTCAACTTCTGATTTTGTTAGTTAAGCCTTTGAGTACCAGCTACGTGTGTTATATTGTATTCTAGCTAGGATATATCAATACGATATTATGCAGCTTCGGAAGGATCTACGGTAGTTAAAAAGGTTGGTTGAGATAGTTGGAGGCATATTATTGCTAGAGGTCCTTCCTAATCTGAATACAATGGTCTAATAGTGGCTACACTATAAAGAAAAGGACATCACCGGTACTTTATGGGTTAACTGTATAGTAACTAACATCATTGCTTTTATGCTATATATTTCAAGATAGGTATCTTAGCATTCATAATTCCAAATCATTATCATACCACACACAACTAGAATTATAAAACATCCGCTTTGTTTCACCTGTATGTTCGTGATTGAGTTCTCAAAGTGAATGAACTGACCGACCTCCCACTGACTCCTAGCCTCTGTCCCCACTGTAGGGAGAATTACGTCATGTGCGAAAGACAGCGCGTTTTCTTTGAGCGGTGGGTTGACCCTATATTCTCTGGACCCTGGTCCTATCCCTAGTCCTATTTTTAATTTTCGTAAATGATCTCCTCAACCGTACCTCTAGTCATATGCTGTTGACTCTACCCTACACAATTCAACTAGTTTTCCACAAACTCTAGTTTTCCACTCACATTCTTGCTCTGTACAGGGGCACTGTGCGCCCATGTATCGAGTATTGTTTGAATGTGTGAGATGTTCCTCCCATATCACACTTCTCGAATGAGAGTCCAAAGCATTTCATATTGTCAAATCACTTCCTCTTACTAATTCTTTACAATATCTTTCTACACTCCGCAGTGTTACACTTTTTCACATCTCTATCGCTATTACAACAATCAGTGTTCTTCACAGCTCTCTCAGTGCATACCCCCTTCCTAACTGGGAGTGGGAGGCACTTGCCTTTTAACACAATCCCATTTCTGTTCTGTCCATGTATCCAACACATGAATTGACAATTTTGTTCAGTCTTTCTTCTACTTAACAAGTGAACTCTGGAACTCTCTCCCTCAATCAATCTTTCATTTATCCTATGATTTAGACTGTTTTAAGTTACGTGTGTACAGGCATTTTGACACCAATGAACCTTGAATTTGGTTCTCTGTCACTTTTCTGGTCAGCGTCGCCCATACACATTCCAATCTACTTCAGTTCTGCCGAGACGCTGTACTGTGTGGACATGGCCTCTCCACTCAGTGACAAGAATTTAGATTTAGCTCTTGAAACAGTCACTGTGGCTTTCATTGTTGCAAGTGTGATTTGCAGTTTAGAATGGTATCCTATCTTGATGAAGCCTATAGCAATTACTATACTAATGATATAATGAGATGGACATCGTAATATATAATTAATATACACATCTACGCCAATAAAATCATAAATCATCCTTATAGACTTCGTAGAGCTAACTAGTTAGCAGGAGAGAGAGAGAGAGTGAGAGAGAGAGAGAGAGAGAGAGAGAGAGAGAGAGAGAGAGAGAGAGAGAAAACAAAGGTAATTAGTTAAAGTTGTCTCGATAAATGTAATTTGTCTGGAGAATTGCATAGACCAAATTTGACTGGATTTACAAATATAAAGGTCTATCATCAAAACTGGCATTTAAGTTCATATATATATATATATATATATATATACCTGTATATATAACTCCTTATCTGTGGACATGACCGTCATGTTCACTCACTGGATGTTGGTATGGAACTGAAGTACATCGTACGATAACGCCATAGACATCTAGACCTTCTGGCGCCTGACCTGAAACGGAAGCCAGGAACCTGGAGTTGGCAGGTTGTGAGCGGGCCGGAGAGGCCGATTGACTCTGCCCACTTTTGGTCGTAGGAGAACCCCACACACGCTACATTTTGCTTACGATTCTGGCGAGCGGATTCGGCGGCCAGAGCATCTATGAGAGCCATTATAGGCAGCCAGCCTTTTGTATACCCAATATACTCTCTGCGTCTTTTGGTTCCTTGTTATTGCAAATAATGTGTTCAACTAAAATGTGAATGAGTGGAATATATTCCAGGGATGAGGGTAGATAAAGATATATATATATATATTATATAAGGAGACTAGACATACATGAGGAGGTCGCTGGAGTATTATTATTATTTATATATTTATTACTATTATTAGGGGTTCGAGTCCTGGAGGGGAACCCCTATTGTAATCGTTAAATCTTCTTATTCTTCCAAATTATTTGTGTACACCGGCTTTTTCGTAATAACTCCAACCGCTTGTCGGATCGGGATCAAACTTGGACTAGACGAGCGTTTTTATATTGGTCAACTTTTGATAAGGAACACATGCAAAATGGCGGCCATACACGTCTGTGGCAGCCAGTTTCCCGAAAATGTTCAGACGTAAATACCGTCTCTCCCACTCGTAGGAAATTATTTAGATATATGGACTCCACTACTAATGCTCCACAAATGTTATAGAATAGGTTTTGCTTTGTACGTGGGTATTTTTTCGGCAATCTTGAAAAAAAACAAAAAAAAAATAGAAATCCATATCTTGAAAACTACACGGATGATCAAAGCCTTTTTTTGCATAGTTGGGTGAGGCTCGTAATTCCGAGCGTTTTGGTACCAAAAGAATACAAATTGGCGATATAGTTTGGCCACAGCATTGAAAAACTGTCTATTGAGAAATTAGTATAAAGACGTAACTATATCCCACACAATGTTTCCAATCTTCACACAAATTAGTATAAAGACGTAACTATATCCCACACAATGTTTCCAATCTTCACACAAATTAGTATAAAGACGTAACTATATCCCACACAATGTTTCCAATCGTCAGTCTCGGCTTCCCCGAATCCCCTAGTTTTGCTTAATAAGCATTGGCCTCATCATTCAGATCCATGCATTTTTTTGCTCTAACTCTCTCAAAAAAGTTTGAGTCCATACGAATTCCACCAATTATTTAGCCAACCTACCTATACATACCCATCCTACCAAATAATACAGATAATTCAAATTTATTGTTGGTGAATAGCAGAGTATTGGCAAAGGTTTTTAACAATTCCTTACTTTGCCAAATGCTTACTTTAATAACAATGATCTGGACCTTCAATGTTTTGACAACTTCCTGTGTGACTTACCATACGGTCTGAGCCATGATACCCTTTCCATGTGTTTAGTTCAGTGCACTAGCCAACTGTTACCAAGTCAGAGCTAACTTCCACAATGCATTATAACCCTAGACAGACAACAATATAGCACTAAATCATATAAATATCACCACAAAAAGTATAGGAAAATATTATATTAATGCCCTTGGTATTTGAAATTATGCAAATAAGTAAAATCCATTATGATACAATGATACAAAGGGTTGTTTCGTATCTGGCAAAAGTGTCTACATGTAAACACTAGTGATTTTTCGGATTTAAATTTCTTAATATTTATCCTATTAAAATATCTATCTATCACTATTTAAAATTTAATATAACCATAGACAGTGCTATTACATATTATTTGAACATGATATAGGACGGTCGTTCCATTAAACCATTGTCCATTCCACAACAAGTATAGGCTAGGTACGAATTTAGCAGGTCGATTGTTGATAGTTGATTGATTGATTGTATTTATTAAGTAAGAGTTACATACATCATGATATGTACAAAACTTTGGCAAATTTGCAAAATGCACCCCAATACAAAATTATCACTCCCACAACGATAACGATATTCATAATTTAGAAAGTACGAAATCAATTAGGCCTACATTTGGTAATTCTTCAGAACTGCATCTTCTCTCAACCCCCTTCTGCCCACCAACCCCCTTCTGCCCTCCAACCCCCTTCTGCCCACCAACCCCCTTCTGCCCACCAACCCCTTCTGCCCACCAACCCCCTTCTGCCCACCAACCCCCTTCTGCCCACCAACCCCCTTCTGCCCACCAACCCCTTCTGCCCACCAACCCCCTTCTGCCCACCAACCCCCTACAACCCACCAACCCCCTTCTGCCCACCAACCCCCTTCTGCCCACCAACCCCCCTACAACCCACCAACCCCCTTCTGCCCACCAACCCCTTCTGCCCACCAACCCCCTTCTGCCCACCAACCCCCTTCTGCCCACCAACCCCCTTCTGCCCACCAACCCCCTACAACCCACCAACCCCCTTCTGCCCACCAACCCCCTTCTGCCCCAACCCCCTTCTGCCCACCAACCCCCTTCTGCCCACCAACCCCCTTCTGCCCACCAACCCCCTTCTGCCCACCAACCCCCTTCTGCCCACCAACCCCCTACAACCCACCAACCCCCTTCTGCCCACCAACCCCCTACAACCACCAACCCCCTTCTGCCCACCAACCCCCTTCTGCCCACCAACCCCCTTCTGCCCACCAACCCCCTACAACCCACCTTTTAATTTTGTTATTATACTAACTTGACTTAACTAACCTAACCTAACCTAGTAGGCTAAATTATGACACCCTACTAACCTTTACCTAACAGTTGCAAAGCTTTACCTAAAACAGTTGCTAACCTTTACTTACCTGTTGCTAACTATTATCTAACAGCTACGAACCTTTACCTAAATGCTACTAACCTTAACCCGGGAACAGCGAGAACAATCTTAAGAGGCTTTGGTGGGTAGAGGCGAGAACACTCTTAACCTCTGAAGTGCACAAGGGGGGTATGAGACACCACACTCCTGTGCTGACGTATTTTTTTTATTTTATTTTTTTCTATGTGATTGAGGGAGGCAAAAGGCATAACTGCCTATAGCGAGTGCCTCCCCCATAGTTGAAAGAGTGACAGGGCCAAAATCAAGGGACGTTCGAGCCAAAATGCCTGGACACACGGAGTTTGAAGCAATTTAAGTCATAGGAAGAGGGAAAGACTGATTCTGGGAGAGAGTTCCAGAGCTCAGATGTTGAGTAGAAGAAAGTTTGAGAGTAACTTTTCACTCTTGGGTTGGAGAGTTGCACAGAGTAGGGGTGGGATTGAGTTGCAAGACGGGTACCACGTGCCCTACGTAAAGGAGGTGGTATGCACTGGGATAGCTCTGAGGAACACTGATTATTATAGTAGCAATAGAATAGCGAGAGAGATGCAACATTGCGGCGGAGAGAGAGAGATTGCAGAGAGTTGGTGAGTGGACGGGAGTTAATGATACGAAAGGCCTTCCTTTCAACTTTGTCTAGGAGAGCGGTGTGAGAGAAACCTCCCCACACATGTGAACAATACTCAATACAAGGGTGCACTATGCCCCTGTACAGAGCAAGAAGCTGTGCAGGGGAAAAGAACCCCCTAAGGCGGTTGAGCACACCCAGCTTCTGGGAGGCTGCCTTAGCAAGACTGGTAATATGGTCCTTCCAAATGAGAGCAGAAGAAAAAGAGACACCAAGAATATTGAGAGAAGATGAAGGGTTGATTTTTGTATTGTTGAAGAATAAGGGATAGTCCGCTGGGAGATCCTGACGGGTAGATAGATGGAGAAATTGGGTTTTGGAAGCATTAAAGTTAACAAGGTTTTTTCTGCCCCAATTGGAAATAGTATTTAGATCAGAATTTAAGAGTTCTATGGCTTCATTACGTTTGTCGTTGAGGGATTGCTGGCTGGGGCGTTTTGAAAAACTAATGGAGTAGTGTAAGGTTGAGTCGTCTGCGTATGAATGGATGGGAATTAAGGTACAGTTAAGGAGATCATTTATAAAAATTAGAAAGAGAATAGGAGATAGGACAGAGCCCTGAGGAACACCGGAGTTTATTGGGTGAGGAAGTGAACAATGGCCGTCCACAACCGCAGCTATGGAACGGCCGGAAAGGAAATTAGAGACAAAGGCACAGATTGAGGGATAGAAACCGAAGGAGGGTAGTTTAGAAATTAAAGATTTATGCCAGACTCTATCGAAGGCTTTCGATATGTCTAGTGCAATAGAAAAAGTCTCACCGAAGTCCCGAAAGGAGGATGACCAAGAGTTAGTAAGATATGAAAGAAGATCACCAGTAGAGCGACCCTTAAGGAAGCCATACTGGCGATCTGAGAGCAGATTATGAGAAGAGAAATGCTTAAGAAATTTGGAAGCAAGAATAGTTTCAAAAACTTTAGAAAGACAAGAGATAAGAGCAATTGGACGATAGTTGGAGGGTTGAGAGCGGTCACCCTTCTTTGGGACAGGTTGAATGTGAGCAAACTTCCAGCATGAAGGGAAGACGTTAGAGGATAGACAGAGACGAAAGAGTTTGCCTAGGCAGGGAGTCAGCACGGAAGCACAGTTTTTGAGAACAACAGGAGGAACACCGTCCGGACCGTACGCCTTATTAGTGTTAAGCCCAGAGAGGGTAGAAAGTACATCTTTAGAAGAGATTAGGATATTAGGCATAAGTAAGAGAGAGGAGGGCGGAGAGGGAGGAATAGCACCGGAATCATCCAAGGTGGAGTTTCTAGCAAAAGTTTGAGCGAAGAGTTTAGCTTTGTCAGAGGAAGAAGTGATGGTTGTGCCATCAGAGTGGGAAAGGGGAGGGAAAGACGAGGAAGAGAAATTGTTGGAGAGGTTTTTGGCTAGATGCCAGAAAGCTTTGGAAGAGCTAGAGTTGGATAGTTCAGTGCATTTATTATTGATGAAAGAGTGTTTGGCAAGTCGAAGAACAGATTTGGCTTGATTCCGGGCAGAAACATATGAAGAATGAGAGTCTTGAGTTTTAAGGCGTCGGTACCGTTTGAATGCTTCCTCCTTATTGCGGACAGCAGTAGAACAGGCGTGAGTAAACCAAGATTTGTTAGCATTAGTCTGAGAGAAAGAGAATGGAATGTATGCTTCCATGCCCGATAGGATTACCTCGGTAATGCGTTCAGCACTCTCCTCGGGTCCTCGGCCATGGAAGCAGAAATCATTCCATGGAAAATCAAAGAAGTACTGCCGAAGAGCCTCCCAGTCGGCAGCGCCAAAGTGCCACAAGCGCCGCCGGCTAGGAGGATCGGGTGGCTGTACTGGAGAGATAGGACAGGTGACAGAGATAAGTTTATGGTCGGAGGAGCCCAAAGGAGAGAAAAGATCGACAGTATAAGAAGAAGGGTTAGAAGTTAGAAACAGGTCAAGAATGTTGGGCCGATCTCCGATGCGATCCGGGATACGGGTAGGTTGCTGAACTAACTGCTCTAGGTCATTTAGGATAGAAAAGACGTAGGCTTGTTCACCAGGTGGATCAGTAGTGTGAGAGGAGAGCCATTGGCGGTGGTGAACGTTGAAATCTCCTAAGATGGAGATTTCTGAGAAAGGAGAAATGGATAGAATGTGTTCCACTGTAGAGTTTAGATAGTCAAAGAATTTAGGAAAGTTGGTAGAGTTAGGGGAAAGATAGACAGCACAGAAATATTTAGTAAGAGAATGACAGGAAAGTTTGAGCCATAAAGTTGAGAATTCAGAGGAGTCGAAATCGGGAACACGAGAGCAAGTGAGTTTGTTGTGCACATATGCACAACATCCGCCTTTGGCTTTGAAACTAGGATAGAGAAAGTAGGAGGATACAGAGAAGGGGTTGCTGGATGTTGCTACAGACACCTGGGTTTCGGTGAGGAAGAGAAGATCAGGTTTGTAGGAGGAGAGATGGTGCTCAACAGAGTGAAAGTTAGAGGAAAGTCCGCGAATGTTGCAGAAATTAATAGAAAGAGTAACAGGCCGAGGTCCAGGTAATTGTGTGGGGTCGTCAGGGGATGGTCGGTCGGGTGAGGGGGCATTTTTGGTCCCCCCCCCCCTGGGGACTCCGAGGCTGGGCTAAAATTCATCATTTTGTGTTTTTTTAATTTTGGTGTGGAGGAATGAAGTGTGGTGTGCATGTTTAGTGTAGTGAAGTGGATAGGAGGAGGAGGTGTTTGTGAGAGCTAGCTGGATTGCTCTCAGTGTAAATGAGGCACAAAGAAAATCAGTAAGAGAGGCCAAGCAAATGAAACAGGAGTTCCAGCGACTCTTTATCACATGCCTATAACCTCACCTGGGTCTAGCCCTGATCGATTGGTGCCTACAATCTCCCCACTCTGTTCCCATCACTAAAATATTTATTTTACCATAAATAGCATTAATACTTATCCATATGCGCCTATTATAGGTTGATTATAAAGGTATTAACCTGTTACAACAATAAAACAAGTGGAAACAGTGTTTGGATGGTAAAAATCGGCGATACAGGTTGATTATAAAGGTATTAACCTGTTACAAAAATAAAACAAGTGGAAACAGCGTTTGGATGGTCAAAATCGGCGATACAGGCCGGGAGTTACACAATGTATGGCTGAGGCAACCTCCCAGCCCACCACTTTCCTCCACCTCTGGAGAGAGACTGTCGATCGATACTCTCTCTCTCTCTCTTGCACTCGCTTGCTAACAGTGATGACAACGCCCTGCTATCAACTTGCTAATGTTAGCACGAAAATAGACCACAGGAAAAGGGAATAACAGGGAAAATAGGTGATAACTGAAGGAGGGGAGGAAACTGGGGAAGGAGGGGAGGTGGAGGAGTGATATTTGGCATGGCCCAGGGGCAATTTTTTTTTTTTTTTTTCTGTGTTTTATATTGATTTTTTTTTCCCTGACTCTTAAGAGTCTTCCCGCAGTCCGCCGGGGGAACTCTTAAGAGTCTTCCCTCAGTTTCCGGGTTAAGAGGTAAGGCCTGAAAACAAATTTTTAAAAGGCCCCAGTAGCACTTACAAATTTATTTTGTTTTTTTATTTTCCTCCATACCTCATATCATTATCCACATGTGTCAATATCCCCCCCCCCCCCATTCAATTATCACCTATTTTTCCTATTATTACCATCTTTATTGGTCTATTTATCATGCCAATATCTGCAACTCGGTTCCAGGGTGTGGTGTTGTTGCTACCGAGCGTATAGATGCATAGATGCGAGAGAATGAGGGAGGGGAGGTTCAGTGTGACTGTAGCCTCCAGAGAGAGAGGGTGTACGTCACTTCTTGCTCACAATTCATGAATGAAAGGGCCGACTATAATTTGCGATTTCGACCATCCAAATGATATTCCCACTTGTTTTATTGTTGTTATAGGTTACTATCTTCATATTAAACGTAAAATAGGCGCATATGAATATGTAATAACGATATTTATCGTAAAATGATGATTACAGGCAGGAATGGAGCTTAATATTGCCGCCCAGAACTGTGGTGTTAAACTACACCTTGCGCGCGCACGCCGGGTTAACCTAACAGCTACTAACCTTAACCTAACATCTACTAACCTATATAATATAACAAACATAAAATATAGGCTATATATAAAACAGCTAGGCAGTGATGTCACGCTCGATAATCAAAACATTCTACCTGGTAATATGTACATTTCCGCTAACACAACTCTTACCGAAACTTTACAAAGTAAAACCGAGAGAACAAGGCTCTCACACCCGAGATGAAAGTGTGTAGTACCCTACGTATTTGGCAACATGCAAAATGCAACTGTGCAATGCTGACGATGTTGGTGTATCGCAGCCAACTGTAAGCCGTGTGATTATAGAAGTATTATATGCTTTCTTGCAACCAAACCTATATGCAAGGTTCGTCAACTATCGCCAGTTATGTTTACACTACTTGTATGTTCGTGATCACGTTCCCGTCTATTTTGACTACCATGGGATACAATAATAGGTTGAGGGGTGGCAAAGCCCCCATGACATATTTTTATCATATATATTGCCAGCTGGGGGCAAATAATAGAAACAAATATATTAATAGCGACATGCAGGGAGATGATCGGTACAGTTGGTGCAAAATGTTGTGTTATTTTGTTATGCATTACATTTATTTTCCGGAAATTAAAACCTATATGAATAGGTTAGCCTTTAGGCTAGGCCTATCTCACAATATTTTTGCTTGGCCTAAATTTGCTGGACATTATATGCATAATGATATGTACAAGTAGCAGCACATGGTTTTGTGTTTTGTACTATTGTTATTTATTTGTTTTTATTTTTGTTGTTTTCTATTAATGATTTAGGCTTATGCCGGAAATCAATATTTTAACATTATCCAAGAAGTGGTAAGGATGTAGTATCCGGGCGTATTCTGGCTATTGCCTGCTTTGTTTACACAACTTGTTCACTTCACTTTGTTCACTTTGTAGAATTTCGCCCTCTGTGGTTGCAGCTAAGGTGGACCTCCGCAGCGACCAGGCAGCTCTGCTTCTGTAGTATTCCGTAGGTTTGCCAGATAGTTGCTTGCAGTGCTGGGGTATCCTGGTGTTGGGCGCTCGTCCGGTACTGTTGCCAACCATCTGTCCAGCTGATGCTTGAAGAGTCAGTTGTGACCCCTGTCAGCTCCCTGATTGCTTTCGGCACAGCGTTGAAGAGATGAGCTCCATTTCTTTAGAAGTTGTTGTGTAGGATTGTTTCTACTCTACGGGTTGTAGCCTCTGTCCTCTTGATAAAGCACAGTCGTTCTTTTCTTATGTGGCTATTAACTATCATCCCCGCATCCGGTACAAGCCCTTCTAAGGTCTTCCACACATAGAACACCAGGAGTGTGTTCAGTCTACCCTATCAGGCAATAATGTTTCTGTTTGAGCAATCCTGTTTATGATCGCGCAGGGTGAATGACATTGATTACCAAACATTGATTCTCGTCGCTGATTGGTTAGTGGCTGTGGGCGCGAATTTTTTTTTTTTTTGGCCATGTCTGCGAAGGTTTTAGGCCCTTAACATGTGTTTTTTCGGTTTATTAATTTCAATCAATAGGCCTACATTTAAATAAATACTCTCCATCAATATAGGCTATTGACTAAGGTAGTCACACTGTCATCTACAGTCAGCATCCTTGTTCAAGCTCAAGACAGACGGTAGGCTACCATCAGGCTATTATGTCTTATAATCTTACCAGGAAATGTTGACAAAGTTATTACGGTCGTTATCTGGCAAAGGTAGCTCTTTATTCACCGTGTAATTCTCAAACAATTCTCCGTTAGTCTATTGGGGAATTAAAAAGTATATATTATTTTCCTGGCCATGTATGAATAGGCTGAATTATATAGTTTATGTATACGCTATTGTTCTTTCCCTGGCGATGTAGCCTATGTGGAGGCTGAATTAAATAGTAGCCTATAGGCCTATATATTATCTCTTCCTGGCAGTGTAAGCTATGTATAGGCATATTTTCTTTTCCTGACAATCTATGTGTAGGATATAGGCTATGTATAAGCCTAGCCCCTATATTAATGGAAGGTTCAATAATAATAGATGTTAACCATTAGATTACCTTTGAAAATTTAACTATAGCGTGGGTAGGCTACCTTACTAAACATAACTTAACTGACCTATCATACTTCGATGCAATTATGCCTATGAAATTGTTTTTTAAGAAATTTAAATAGAGTAATCGATCAATAATAGAGACAAGCGCCGAAAAACCTGCAGAGCAAGTTAGGCTATAACCTGTTAAAATATAGGCTATCATTCAATTGGCATAGTAACAACTGTAACATTACCGATATATAACTATAAAAATGAAATACAAACCGCATAAAAAACATAATAATCAATCAATGATATAGACAAATGCTCAAAAATATGTACAGCAAGTTATAACCCATTACAATACATCATTGGCATAGTAACATTACCAATATATAACGATACAAATTAAATAAAAACTGCAAACAAAAAACATGATCTAATCGAGCCTCGAACCCTTGCGAGTAGGCTTACGGATTTAAAAGCAAAGTCGTTACCAACTATACTCCATTCAATCGACCCGTGCATCTGGCTCCTAACTAGTGTTTCCATCGAGGCTCTTGATTGGCTATCATATCAGTACCTGAGCTCACTGGCCAAAATGAGCGGCAGAGCTGATAATTTCTTCTTATTATCTTTATTATTCCTTATTTATTCATTAAACTGTATTCGTTTAAGTAATTTTAATGATTATTTAATAAATTATAGTCTTATCCGAATCTAAAGAGCTATTAAATATCACATGAAACCCAATAATAACTTATATATCATAAAGTAAACACAAGCGAAACAATACAATGATAAACGGGAGAGTAAGCGAGACACGAGACTGACTGACGGGCTAACGCAGATTAGCCAATCACAGGCCATGATTTATTTACAGGTATCACACATTTTACATAGGCAGGGACGGAATATCTTCCCTTGCTTGTGTTTACTTTATTATATCTACAATTGTATGTGTTCCATGTGGTATTTTATAGCTCTTAAGGTTATGTTATCACCTATCACATTATCATTATCATTACTAAAATTTATCTAGTTTAATTAACACCTTAAGAGCGGGTGGAGGAGTATATTAATTTTGATGTGCCGCCCAGCGGGGGGTTTTACCGTAAACGAGCTTGTTTCCATGCTCGTTTTCATGCATAAACAAGATCCAGAGCGTAATACAAGTATGCTCCGTTAATTCAGCTTTCCAATGACACCAGAACCACCCTTCTACGATGGCTGGTTGTCTTGCAACGATCGTGCAACCGAAGGGCAAAATCGGTAAAATACGCTCATTTTCTTACATTATTACGTGTGAAATGAGTGAGAGAGGGTGGAGTACAAAGGAGTACAGCTCAGTAGCTCCACGGCCACCGTGGTGAGCGGTAATGAGGTAACCTACGCTCCTCCCACTGCTCCGCTCTCTCTCAGAGCACATTACGTGCTCAAAATTGCACTCGACAATATCCGGGACCCGCCACATAGGCCACATTTATTTAACTCGACATAAGCCGGGTGCCACCAGTTAAGGGTTAATATATATGGAATAATAAAGAACAGCATATTTCATTCATACGATAATGTGATAATCTACATTGATATTCTAACCTTAAGAGCAATAAAATACCACTAATATATATAATTAAGCTTAATTATGATAATATAAATTCGAGGTGAGATTTAGGCCTACTGTTATGATAGCTTCGCTAGTCACCTCCAGGGAGTGTTAGCGTGATCGCCGTCTGATTGCAAACAATCACAAACGTGATTCGTCGAATCAGAGGCGATCACGTCCAGTAGAGCTATCCCGTTTGTGTGTTTGGGTAGACTGAACGCGCTCCAGGTATCGCTCGCGTCTTCTTTGCAGAGAGTTTAGTTTCAACTCCCGCAGCCGCTCCAAGTAATTTATATGTTGGAGACCACAGATTCTGCTAGTGAACGTTCTCTGTAGGGATTCCAGTTTAATGATGCCCCTAGTCTTGTATGGAGTCAATAATTGGTAGTAGTATTCCAGTTTAGGGAGGATCAAGGCCTTCCAAAGAGTCAACATGCAGGTCCTCTCTCTTGTTTGAAAGGTCCTGAGGGTCCACCCTGTCAGTTTGTTGGCTGTTTTGGGATGGTGGGAGAAAGTTCCATCTGCACTCATAGTAACTCCCAGGTCACGCACATATTCATTTGGTGCGATGCTTTGCTGGTGGACTTGGTAACTAGTGCCTTGTTTGGTGTCTTGTAATGGGCCATACCTCATCAGTTTAAACTTCTCCATTAATTTTCATGTTGTTGGTATTAGCCGAGTCGAGGAGACGATTTAGGTCTGCTTGTAGCATAGCCATATCATCCTCTGTTTCGACTCATGTTCACATTCCCATCTAGGCTATTTTGATTGCCGTGGGATACCAAATACCAGACTCAGGCTGCAGGCATAACTTTTCAAAATAGCGGCGTGCTCAAGAGTGAGATTTAGAACGCTACAGTATTCGAAACATGATTTTGGGCTTAGTGAACAGCATTGGTAGCTCTTTTGCACTACATAAACAAACTGGGTGGTTGCCATGGGTATTGGTTATGTTTTTACTAGCGTGGGTAAGGATGGTGTTAGCAGGCGTAAAATTACGTCCACTTTGTTTACACAGTCGCACGCACGCAGTTACGTTCGCATCTAATTTGACTTATTTTACAAAATTATACCACTGCCACATACTAAAAACCTTCCAAAAAAGGGACCCAAACACCCTGTTCACCTTGTGGAGAGCCTAAATTATCCCCCATATAGAGTACTGCTCCCAACTGTGGGCCCCTCATAAACAATATCACATAATGCAACTAGAGAGCCTCCAAAGAACTTTCACCTCCTGCATACGAAGAGCTCAAGGTCAGCAAGGGGAAACAGAGAAACTAGATTACTGTCAGAGACTGTAAGTATCGTAAATACTATAGGCTATGACTCTTTTGTGATCTCGTATGTCTCTGTGACGTCACGATCGCTCCTACAGCACGACGTAGGACGAGTAGATCGTATATTATAAGATTGTAAATAAGTTAAGTTATAAAAGGCCTAATATGCGATTAAGCAATATTGCCATGGTCTTAACACCTTAAGAGCGGCCTATGCGGTTTATTTATATGTACCGCCCAGCGGGGTGTTTTTAGCCAAAATAGGGCTGTTTACGTGATCATTTTCATGCCTAAATAAGACCCAGAACGTAAAACAAGTATCTATCCCTGAAAGGGCATAAACAGAGCTTTCGAATGACACCATAACGATCCTTTTATGATGGCTAGTTTTCTTGCAATAACCGTGCAACGCGAGTGCAAAAAGCATGTAATTAGGCACTTTCCCCATACAGTTCCTTATATAGCGAGTGAGAGAGGTAGGAGGGAGGTGAGATTCGTGTCAGTAGGTTCGCCGCGGTGGTCTGGAGCAGTCATACGCTCGCTACTCTCCTGCCACCACTTGTCTCTCTCTCTCAGCAACATTACGTGCTGAAATTGCCACTCGACCTATGTCGAGCACCGCCACATAGTCCAGCTTTATTTAACTCGACTTATGTTGCTCGCCGCTAATTAAGGGTTAAGTAGTGTATATGAATTTATCGTATATATTAATATAACTTATCGTATAGAGCAACCAAGATGCGGTACGCTAATTTGGGCTCCTGGCGTTTTGCCAAGGCAGCAAGGTGTGCCTTCGAGGAAGACCAGAGCCTTCACGAACACCAACCAGTTAACATCTATTTTCCGCCCTCAGTTGATCGCACTTTTGAGCCTCTAATCACAATACACTGTCAGCAATACAAACAGCTACACCATCACGACGCTCTCATCGACGCCATGACTGACTGACAGATAAGCATAATAATCATGTCCATTCCCATGTAATCATTTATTCTTTCTTTAACTTGACTCGTGTCTCGGGACCGAAGTCTCGTTCCCCATTGTCCACCGCCATATTGGGTAAAACGTTCTCCCTTGCCTCATTGCCACGTGGAACTATTGGTGAGTTAATTCCTGGCAAATATTAACCCTTATAACCTTACCCTATATAACAAATTATTATGTGAGACCTTTGGATATAACTTAGCTTCTTTCAGATTGAATTAAATTTAGATATGGAGTAGTTTTCATTTAGATTTATTTATTTGATTCATTATAGCTTAGTAATATTTAACTTCCATTGATAGTTTACCACAGTATGACTACATATTAGATTCCAGTGAAAGGAGGATAGAAAGATATCTAATAATATATACAATATATATGTAGAGTCAGTCAGAGAGGAGGGTCACATCCGTTGCGGTCCGGGATTTTTCGACTATCCCGCGGGATACTGGTGATTAAACTTCCAAAAAATCACACACAAAAACAAACGTAGTGTCGCGGTTCTGTGAAGTGCAAAATCGAACCGATTGATAAAATATCTGGAGAGATATACGCGTTTTGGAGAAAAAATCCGTTAACTCCTACAGCAGTGCCACGGCGCTGGTCTAGGACAGGCCTAGGGCAGGCCCATAAGGCGGGTGGAAAGAAGAAGGGAAAGAAAAAACCGTTACGTCCCAAAGCAAAGTGTTAGCTATATAGTCCTATGAAATCAAACAGGGCTATGGGAAAATAGGAAGCCTAAGTTAAAAGTGATAGTGAACATCGTATATCACGTAAATAAACTAGGAAAGTATAATACAGAGAATTAAAGTCATGGGAACTTTTAACTTTTAGCTTGGGAACAGAACGTATGCTGTAAACAAAATACCCTCAGTGACCGCAAAGACCATAAATCGATTAATGAAATTTACAAACACATGTGACAGTCCGTGGATTCGAAGCAACTCACGTAGGCTATGCATATGTGAATGGAAAGAGCAATTAATGGGGCCTTAACCGGATGCTCACACCGAAAATCAACACCTTATGCATCGCACCACGTAGACAGTTAACACTGCCTACGATTTATTATGCAACTTCGAATCCTGCATATCAATCTAAGCATGTACACACATCCCAACCTTAACCACCACATATATCCCCTCGCTCTCCTGGACACGTCCCCTCCCCTCCCCCTATACGATTTTACCAAAAGCGAAACTTAACCTCGACAGGAAAGGGTACCGACAAAACAAATATCGTAAATAATAGCAAACAGAGAAAAACAATATTTAAACAATTAATCAGTGCAGATTATTTCTCGACCATATCGCAGGTTAGTAGTGACGTTATTGGAGAGAAAGATCTCCCACGCAACCAAATGTGGTGAAAATTCGAACCTGAGCAGGTTGAATCAAGTTGATAGGTAAAATATGAAAATTAAATTAAAATAGATACTATATTATACAGGTATAGGTAGCCTGGAAAGTTCGTTATTTCTGAACCTGAGCAGTGTTGAATCAAGTTGATAGGTAAAATATGAAAATTAAAATAGATACTATATATACTGTAGGTAGCCTGGAAAGTTCGTTATTTTCCTAGAGTGCCAGTGAGAATTCTGTTTCATAAGATAATTATTGAAAGTGTTACTTAAAGTTACTTAAAGTTTAAACATAACGAGGGTAAACGATTGGCACTCCCCCCCCCCCCCCCGCACTCCCCACAAACCGCGTAAAAAACACCTTGTCCTCCAAGCCCCCCCCCCCCCCCTCTCTCTCTCTCTCTCTCTCTCTCCCCCCCATGTAAGGGCGGGTGGAAAAACAAAAAAACAAACAAAAATGTTTACCAGAGACAACTGTACGAGTTGTAAGATGAATATGCACATGCATGAAGGCACCGCATGTCGGATATGCAAGCAACCATACCACTGGATTTGCATAGGATTGACACCAATAAATGAGGCGTACAATACAAGAGGGAAGAACCTCCATTTCTGCGATAGTTGTTTCGATATATCACATGGCAAGTCATACAGACTGTAGAAAATACAGAAGTACAAGATAGACTGAAATATAGCCAAGACATAGCTACCTTTCACAGAAAATGGGGAACTATTGGGGCCTAAGGGCCCATACAAATATCACAACCCACACACGCACACCTTCCCATGATAATGCCCACATTGCCTCCTGCACATCAACACACATCGCCTGCCGAACAACAACCTTTCGCACCCTACATATACACAAACCCTGCCGCACATCTCCCCACACCTCCCCAGACCCAGAAAACACCCACATTAATCCCATCTATGGCCATTGACCACCCTACTGCTGTTGATCAAATACAATTGCAGGATGAACGTAGGATGCAACAAGCCCCCATATCAGGCTCCCCTTCCACATCGTCTCCCCCCTCACCACTGCCATCGTCTCCCCCCTCACCACTGCCACCTGCCCACATACAACCGACCCGTAACTCCACCCCCCTGCAGGCCTCACCCACCCATACACCAAGCCTACTATCACCCACAACCACACTTAGCTCACTACATAACCCCTTGCAGCCCCAGCCACACCTACTGGGGTTGTCTACACCAGTGTGCAGATATTATCTGGAAAGAAGGTGCTACTTTGGTCAAAAGGGCGAATATAATGGGAATTCATGTAGATTTGCTCATCCCAAAATTTGCAACAACATAACCAGTCATGGAAAATGTAGATTTGGTGAAACCTGCAAATACCACCACCCATCCCTTTGCAAGACATCACTTAAGAACAAGACCTGCTACAATATGAAATGCCCAGCTTTTCATATTAGAGGGACTTGGAGATATGCTAGACCTAACACGAATGGTAGCCCAAAAAACTCTCTAGCTATGCGAGGACGAGACAGAGGAAAAAGGCAAGGAGGGAAAGGGCAGATGAAGATGAAGAGACTGAGGGAGATGGAAGAGCACATAGAACACCTCGAGCACCTCCTGGCCTCCCAAGAGTGGCCAATACATCCCGAAGACTATTAGGTACACATAGTACCCAAACAATCCTCCCCAATCTTGTTTGCAAATATCCAAGGCCTAAAAAATAGAACCACGAACAAAGTACCATTTATTAGGGGCCTGCTAGAAGAAGGAAACGCTATATTTGCGGCTCTCACAGAAACTCACATTAAAGATCAGGAAGATAGTGAGGTATGGATTCCTGGTTACAACCTACATAGGGCGGACAGAACGCATAGATCACATGGAGGTGTAGCCTTGTACATACATGACTCACTGATATGTACTGAATTCCTAAATAACAGTAATGATGTGGTGGAAATACTTGGAGTTAAAATAGAATCCCTAAATTTAGCAGTTAGTGTTACATACAGGCCTCCAGACTCATCCCGAGAAAAATTCAAAACCCAGCTCAACAAAATAAAATCAGAAGTGGAAACCCTGGGGAACCCAACACCAAATATTATATGGCTAGGAGACTATAACCCTTAAAAAGCGGCTCACCACATAAGTCGTATTAAATAAAGCTGGACTATGTGGCGGCGCTCGACATAGGTCGAGTGGCAATTTCAGCACGTAATGTTGCTGAGAGAGAGAGACAAGTGGTGGCAGGAGACTAGCGAGCGTATGACTGCTCCAGACCACCGCGGCGAACCTACTGACACGAATGTCAGCTCCCTCCTCCCTCTCTCACTCGCTATATACGGAATTGTATCGGGAAAGTGGCTAATTACATGCTTTTTGCACTCGCGTTGCACGGTTATTGCAAGAAAACTAGCCATCATAAAAGGATCGTTATGGTGTCATTCGAAAGCTCTGTTTATGCCCTTTCAGGGATAGATACTTGTTCTACGTTCTGGGTCTTATTTAGGCATGAAAATGATCACCTAAAAACAGCCCTATTTTGGCTAAAAACACCCCGCTGGGCGGTACATATAAATAAACCGCATAGGCCGCTAAAGAAGTGTTAACCTACCAAACATTAAATGGAGACAACTAGAAAACCAATTAGTGGCAAATAACACTGGAGAAGCAAATACTAATACGAGAGAGCTTTTTGAACTTTGTGATTTTTTTAGTCTTACCCAACATATTGCTGAACCCACACGGGAAAACAATATCTTAGACCTGGTCTTCACTAACAACGACTCTCTAGTACACAGCATTAACATATCGGACACAACATACTCAGATCATAAATTAATTGAGATCAAAACAACCTTAGAAAGTGTACAGACAACCTCAGAATCGAGAACAAAAACCGGCCCCTTCAGTAAATTTAACTTCAATAACAAAAACATTAGGTGGGAAGAGGTAAATCAAGAAATGGAGGAAATAGACAGGGAAGATTTAATGGATAACCTGACACCAGCAGAATGTCTAGTCTTAATAACAGAAACCATGACCCAAATCTGTAGCCACCATATACCTGCAAGACAAACAAAACGAAGAAGCAAACAAGATCGGGAAAGGAGGAGGCTGTACAGAAGAAGAAAATTACTCACACAAAGACGCACACATCAAAATCTACAGGATAGGCAAAAGGTCGAAATAGATAGAGAAATTGTGGAAATTGAAAAAGGCTAAGAATATCATATGAACTACAACATATGGAAGAGGAGAGGAAAGCTATTGCAGGTATAAAGGAAAATTCCAAATACTTCTTTTTATACGCCAAACAAAAGGCTAAAACAACATCAAACATCGGCCCACTGAGCAAAGGGGACGGCTCTTTCACAGGAGACAAAAAGGAAATGAGCGAACTCTTAAGCAGGCAGTATGAAATGGCATTCAGTGAGCCTGATGAAACAAAAGTCATCAGAGACCAAAATATATTTTTCATGGAAACCTCCCCCACGGAAACCCCTCAGATGCTGGATATTGATTTCGGTCCAAAAGACATAGAAGAGGCCATTTCCAACATGCCATCCCACTCGGCACCAGGCCCGGACTCTTGGAATTCGATCCTAATGAAAAAATGTAAGGAAAACCTCTCAAAACCCCTGGCTATAATGTGGAGAAGGAGTCTAGACACTGGTGACATACCAGATAGCTTGAAAAACGCAATAATTGCCCCACTGCATAAAGGAGGGAGTAAAGCACTACCAAAAAACTACCGCCCGGTAGCTCTAACCTCTCACATCATTAAAGTTTTCGAGCGAGTCCTGCGAAGCAAAATTTCAACATTCATGGAGACAAATGAACTACACAACACCGGTCAACATGGGTTCAGAGCGGGAAGATCATGTCTCTCACAACTTTTGGAACACTATGACAAAATTCTTAAAGCGCTAGAAGAAAAGAAAAACGTGGATGTCATTTACACCGATTTTGCTAAGGCATTTGATAAATGTGACCATGGTATAATAGCCCACAAACTGAAAGCAAAAGGTATAACTGGGAATATCGGACGGTGGATATACAATTTCCTCGTAAACCGAAAACAATCGGTAGCAGTAAACCAAGTCACTTCTGAGCCTTCGGATGTCAAAAGCTCAGTGCCCCAAGGAACAGTGCTAGCGCCCCTTCTGTTCCTCATACTAATTTGCGACATAGATACCAACACCAGACACAGTACGGTGTCGTCTTTTGCTGATGACACAAAATTAAGCAAGATAGTAAACACACAAGAGGACACGGGCCGACTGCAGGAAGACATGAATGTAGTGTTCCAGTGGACCAGGGAAAACAACATGCAAATCAATGAGGAAAAATTCCAATTAATACGGTACGGAGATAATAATGGTGTTAAAGAAATTACAAATTACTTAACAGAATCTAACTACATAATAGAACGGAAAGACAGTGTGAAAGACCTTGGGGTATTAATGTCTGAAAATATGGGTTTCAAAGTACATAACCAGGTCAAAGTGGCGGCTGCGAAACATCTAACGGGTTGGATTCTGCGTACTTTTAAAACACGCGGTGAATTGCCTATGATAACGCTCTTCAAATCCCTAGTGCTACCGCGGCTTGAATACTGTAGCGTATTAACATCCCCATACAAAGCAGGTGAAATAAATGACGTAGAGAGTGTACAAAGAAATTTCACTTCGCATATAAGTTCGATAAAACATCTACACTATTGGGAGCGTTTAAGAGCACTGAATCTGTACTCACTGGAACGTAGAAGAGAACGTTACCTAATAATATACACGTGGAAAATCGCAGAGGGTTTAGTACCAAACCTACATACTCCGATAGTCATGAAATTCAGTGATAGGAGAGGCTGGGAATGCGAAATCCCCCGGATGAATAACAGGGGTGCTATGGGCTCTCTGCGAGAGGGCTGGTTATCACACAGAGGCCCACGTCTCTTCAACAAACTCCCACGGCGAGTAAGAGACATGAGGGACATCTCGTTAGACAACTTCAAGAGAGCCCTAGATGTCGAACTGCAAAAAGTGCCTGACGAGCCCATCCTCGCAAGGGAGCGAGCTGTCGCTTCAAACAGTCTACTGCACCAAATCACCACCCATAACGAGGGGCGTCGCGCTCCTTGGTGCCGCTAGAGGAGCGGCGAACACATCTAAAGGTATCTAAATGTATAGGGGAGGTGTGGTGGATTGGTCATGCCACTGGATTGGTAATCCAATGGACCCGGGTTCAAATCCCGATATGTCAATGGGAAGATATTATTGTGATTGAATTTGTGCTGTACATAGTATCAGTGCATTACCACAAAGCCCACCGAAATGCCAAAAAAATACCCTCATTGTTCCCTGATTAAATAACACTGTATGAATATTCCCATATTCAAAATATGTTACAGGGGGCCAATGCCTAGTGAGTTCACTGCTCAATAGGTGGCGTTCTGAGAGTGAGGGTCTGAGTCTGGAGGGTGAGACGGTGAAGCACTTGAGCGAAGCAACCAGCCGCTTCAGAGATGGAGCTCCTTCGAGCCATGATGGATGCTTCACATGTCTCACTCCCCAGACTGGAACAAGACCTCACGGGCTTCACCGTGTTGAGCGGTGGAATGTACAGGCTCTCAGCCTATGCCCGAGAGGGAGTACTTGGAATATAGAAAAAAAAAAAAAAAAAAAAAAAAAAACATGGACAGTTCTTGAGGACCAGATAATCCCACCCAAGACTGAACCAATATAATCTGCCTACACATTTGAGGACACAATTACAGGAAGAAAATGTATCCAGTATCACCTTCCATCAGAATGCTAAACAAGAATCAAAACCCTCCAACACAATAACACAATAGTATATATATATATATATATATATATATATTGTATATATATATGTTACGGCCTTTTTGAAAAAGTGGCCTTTTTCCGAAATGACCGGGAGCTTTGCAAAATGACCAAAAACCTAGCCTTTTTGTAAAATGACACTTAATGTCTGGCCCATTTGCAAAATGTCCAGCATATTGGCCTTTTTGTAAAATTACCTGTGCCCTTTTGCAAAATGACACCAAACGTCTAACCTAACCTAACCTAACCTAACCTAACCTAAAATGTTAAAAAATAATATTGTTTCGATTAGGCCTATCCAATGTTTACAAATATATATGTTTACAGTTATTTAGAACTTTACAACTGGGTAATATGCTGTTATTTTTTGTAAATTGGCCAGACGTTTGGTGTCATTTTGCAAAAAGGCACAGGTAATTTTACAAAAAGGCCAATATGCTGGACATTTTGCAAATGGGCCAGACATTAAGTGTCATTTTACAAAAAGGCTAATTTTTTGGTCATTTTGCAAAGCTCCCAGTCATTTCGCAAAAAGGCCACTTTTTCAAAAAGACCATAACATATATACTGTATATATTGTATATATATATATATATATATATATATATATATATATATACAGTATACTGTACTGTATATATATATATATATATAATATACTGTATATATATATATATATATATATATATATATATATATAATATATAATTATATATATATATATATATATATATTATATATATATATTATATATATAATATATATATATATATGTATATATACTTACATATTAATATATATATATATCTATATATATATATATATATATATATAATATATATATATATATATATATATGAATAAATATATAATACTAGCAGGGGTACCCGGCGTTGCACGGGTTTAAAATCACTACTACCACCACTACTACTACCATAATCACCATCATCAATCACTACTACCAAAATCATCACAATACTACTACTACCATAATCACCGGCCTCGACCTCCCTGTGCCTCATTAAACGGCGACCTCGATTTCGGGCGCAAAATGACCTCCGATGTTGGATCTGACCTCATCTGTACCCCCATTTTGGGGGGCTGCGAACAACTTTCGTTCCATACACCTTTTCGATCGGGGGCCTCCTGCCCCAAACGTCCATTTTTTAATTTGTTGTTTTAATTTTCTTTTCAATTTCGGCCTCGAAACGACCTCCGATCGTTGCCTCGCCCCCTCTATGATCTGACCCAGGTCAATTGACACCCACATGCAAATTTTCAGCTCCCCAGGTCCAAAACTGCGGCCGCCTATTAAGAACAGACACACACACAGACAATCGAAAATATTATATAGATACTGTATATAATATATATACAAACAAAAATATATATACTGTATATATACATATACAGTATACTGTATATATATATATATATATATATATATATATATATATATATATATATATATATATATATATATATATATATATACTATATATATATATATATATATATATATATATATATATATATATATATATATATATATAGATATATATATATATATATATATATATATATATATGTATATATATATATATTATATATATATATATATATATATATATATAGATTAATATATATATATATATATATATACTGTATATATATAGATATATATATATATATATATATATATATAATACTGTATACATATATTTATATATATACAGTATAAGGGGAGGTGTGGCGGAGTGGTCTTGCCACTGGACTGGTAATCCAATGGACCCGGGTTCGAATCCCAATATGTCAATGGGAAGATATTATTTGGATGGAATTTGTGCTGCACTCAGTAGCAGTGCATTACCACAGCATACCGAAATGCCAAAAAAATACCCTCATTGTTCCCTGATTAAATACTATTGAATGAATACTCCCATATTCAAAAATATGCTACAGGGGGCAATGCCTAGTGAGTTAACCATTGTCTATCAGGGTCCGTATCTAAAAAGCTGGACAATGTGGCAGGGCCCGACTTAAGTCTGTGTGCAATTTTGGCGCAATATTGGCTCTGAGAGAGAGCCGAGCGGTGGGAGGAGCATAGGTTACCTCAGGACCACTCGCCACAACCGTCGTGGGCCCACTGACATTTACTCCACTCTATTCCACCCTCTCTCACTCGCTACACACGTAAATATGTAACAAAATGACTGTATTTTAGTGATTTTGCCCTTTGGTTGCACGATCGTTGCAAGACAACCAGTGATCGTAGAAGGATGGTTCAGGTGTCATTGTAAAGCTCAATTTACGCCCTTTCAGGGAGACATACTTGTATTACGCTGTGGCTCTTGTTTATGCATGAAAAAGAGCACGGAAACAACCCCATTTATGGTAAAACCCCCCGCTGGGCGGCACGGTCAAATATACCGCCTAGGCCGCTCGTTGAGTGTTAATTGCTCAATAGGTGGCGTTCTGAGAAAGAGGGTCCGAGTGTGGGGGATGAGACTGTTAAGCGCAGAGGCGAGGCGGCTTCAGAGATGGAGTTGCATCGAGCCGTGATGCTTCGCATGTCTCACTCCCTAGACTGGAGCAAGACCTCACGGGCCTCACCGTGTTCAGCAGTAGAGTGTGAAGGCTACCAGCCTATGCCCGAGAGGGAGTAGTTGGAATATAGAAAAAAAAAAAATATATATATATATAGGCATATATATATATATATATATATAGATATATATTTATTATTATTATTGTTATATAGCCTAAGCTGTATGCTGTACAGTATATGTAAGCTCGGTTATATAAGCTAGTATAAAAACTTAAATATCTCTGCTATATACGGTAAAATTCTACTTAGACTTCTGTGTGGGTTTTCCAGTAATAATGCTTGCGGCCTTTTTTCTAAATATGTTCCTTGCAGACAAAAAGTTCGTGGTTGTGGTGGGTGAGGAGAGAGCTTTGTTTGAATGGCAAAAGCTTGAATTTAAGGCCAGAGTGCCTAGTTGGGACTGTATGGTTTGTACTATCCGTGTAACAATCTCTAACTCTTCTCTCTCTCTCTCTCAGGGTGTGGAGTAGTGTCTTGTCCTCATTGTCACCTTACCTCACTCGTGTCTCTCCCTCTTCTCGCTTTCTGCAGCATACTCTAGTACTCACACTCTAATTGGTTTCTTTCAGTCCGTGTACCAGCTGTTCACAGTTTATTTCATTACCTTTAATCGCTATTTTCCAAGGTTTTATTTCACGATTTTGCTACTGTTTTCTCTTGTTTTTTCTTGCATTTGTGTTTGCATTCGCAAAATATCCTAAAAAATATTTAAATATCGTCTAAATTTGGTCAGCACCATCAATTGGTACCAAACGAAAAACCAATACGGTATATTTTGGTTTACAGTTGCTCGTCTCCCATCCTCACCATTGTTAACCTTCCAAACATTATCACGTACAGATTCTAGTTGATAATCACGGTATTCAAAGAAGTAACTGCTTGTTAGTTACTTATTTCACATGACAAATGTGAAGAAAACTATATAGACCTAATGAGGGGTGAGCACCTTTTATTCTTGTATCCCTAATATTGAATAAAGCTTATTTGTAAACTTGTATAAGGAACAACTCTACTTTTGGTGAAAACATTATTTGGATCATTACACACACCCAATTAACTGTTGAAATCGTTATTTTCATTGTCACTATCAGTATATCTTCTTCGGACTGTGTGACCGTTCACAAGGTATCTCTAAAACTTGCAACCTTAATTCATCCCTGTATGACTGGTGTGGAGTGATCTTGCTACTGGACTAGTAATCTTAAAGTCTCGGGTTCAAATCCTGATGTGTTAATGGGATTATTTTATTGGGATGACATTTGAACTATAATATATTTTAGTACATTGCCACAAGTCCCCCGACACATCATAAAAATTCCCTCTTTGTTTCTAATATGCATTAGCATTGCATGAAGATTACCATTTTCAAAATATGCCATGGGGAGGCATAGCCTGGGAAGTGAGGGGCTCAACAGGTGGCGTTTAACACCTTACGAGCGGCCTATGCGGTTTATTTATGTGTACCGCACAGCGGGGTGTTTTTAGCCAAAATAGGGCTGTTTACGTGATCATTTTCATGCCTAAATAAGACCCAGAACGTAAAACAAGTACCTATCCCTGAAAGGGCATAAACAGAGCTTTCGAATGACACCATAACGATCCTTGTATGATGGATAGTTTTCTTGCAATAACCGTGCAACGCGAGTGCAAAAAGCAGGTAATTCGGTACTTTCAGTACATAATTGAGTATGTAGCGAGTGAGAGAGGGAGGAGGGAGCTGAGATTTGTGTCAGTAGGTTCGCCGCGGTGGTCTGGAGCAGTCATACGCTCGCTAGTCTCCTGCCACCACTTGTCTCTCTCTCTCAGCCACATTACGTGCTGAAATTGCCACTCGAGTTATGTCGAGCGCCGCCACATAGTCCAGCTTTATTTAACTCGACTTATGTTGCTCGCCGCTAAATAAGGGTTAAGAGAGAATGAGTTGTCCAGGATTGCCAGAGGAGACAGCGAGAGAGTGACTTCAAGACGGTTGAGCTGAAGGAGACAATCAGACACCATAAGGTTTGGAAGGTAAGACTACCTACGATCCGGTTTAAGTTTCACCTGTCTCGTTGTTTCACTCGCTATCTGGATTAATTAAGACCTTCTGGCTCCATTGTGTTGATCGATTGAATCTACAAGTTATTATCCTACCGATCTATCCAGAGATAGAGTTGAACAAAGAAGTCCATTCCTTCCTTCCAGGAATCCATTTGATTACTTACAAGTCAAGATAATGTTATTCACCCCGTCCCCAATTGCAGGATCTTTGTAATTTAAACACGGGAAATGAAAGTCCCCATGCAAAAACCGGTTCCATATAGAAGATATGTTATCTATTGAGCTAACTGGGCAGTATTAGTAATACACAGGGTAACATAATTATGTACCTTCCTCGGATGTGCTTTCATTTTCATCCTGTGTGTCTCTTCAACCAGGTAAGTCAATTTTGGTATTCTATCTTTCTCATAGTCAAAATATCTAATTTGTCAAATAAATCCAACAACCTTATAAGCCTTATATGCAGCTACTGTACCTTGTTCAGATATTTCAAGAATTTCGTATGTCAGGACCGCTAGATCTTTAATTAGTGCAGTAGTATTTTATTTTATCAAGTCACCTGTTCATATTTTCCTTTTTGACCAATTTGCAAAACTTTACATGCGTGAATGGCATCTGTCAAAGAGAGAGAGAGAGAGAGAGAGAGAGAGAGAGAGAGAGAGAGAGAGAGAGAGAGAGAGAGAGAGAGAGAGAGAGAGAGAGAGAGACACTATGATCGATATATAACAAGTTGATGGATGTTATGTGGTGTGGTAGGAAGATGAGTGTTGTTACGACCGGGGCTACGAATAAAACAAGGGCACTTAATGATTGGACTAGTAATAGGGCACTATGCAACAACGGTACGCTAGATCCAAACCCTCGAACTTATATGCCGGCGAACAAAAACACCTATACCCTCCAGAGTTAATCTGCGATAACGGGGTATCCTTAACTGGGCATAAATGTACTATACTTCAGGCTAACCCACACTGGCATAGCCTGATAACAAACAAGATGCAAGTTACGTTAAAATGCATAAAAAGGAATCTATGGAAAGATCAATTAAATCACTGCAAGATTTAATACAATAAAAAGATGCTTCAATACAGTTACTCTAAACAACAAAAAACTCTTCACTCCTATCTGAAAGAAAGTGAAGTATAGTCCTACAGCATAGACCTGGAAACTTCTGAAGAAAGTCTGATGCTCATAAGATGCTCGTATCTTAAACTATATAAAGGCAGGAGGCAAGGACACCACATGTGTAAACTGAATACACTAAATGATAGGACATATAATGTTAACTGACACGAGAATACTATAAATGCGCAACGGTAACAATGCTCTACACTAAAAGAAGTACTTCCTCATCAACGAAACAGTCTGCTCTGGTTGTGCGGCTCAGCAACAACCTAGACTAATAAATGCTGTGAATAACAATGCGTACATATCAAAGAGCTTATATTAAATACTAACAAGTGTCTACTTGATTAATAATGTCTAGCTGGGATACTCTAGGTAAGGAACTGGGGTTGAGCAAGACAGGCTCGCAGCCTAGCGATGTCCTTAAGACTGCATCCTTTAAGTTACGTTAATTGACTGGGGTGTTCTCTTGATAGATCCAGATCACAAGTATCTGGTTCTATCCTGGCGACCCTCAAAAGACAAGCAAAGTGTGGAACTGGAACAGGCCAAAGCCCTCAGTCAACACAATGCTGCACTCGCAAAGGATGCAGCCGAAAAGACAACCAAGGCTACCACAGGACCGGTCGAAGTCGTGTAGGTATAAGCAAACCGTACACACATCGGAGACAACGACTACAGTTACCTTATCCCAGTCTAGCATTAAATAAAAGAGCAGAAACACTAAATCAATAATGGAGACACACAGAGTTCCTAACCTATACTAACTAAGAACCCTCAAACCTATTCTAAGTACATGTAAATATCTCAGAGGACGGCGCATGCAATACAATGGGCCGGCTATGGAAACCGTATGCAGAACCCAAGGGGATAAGTAATTGAATAAAGGCAAGAAGTAATAGAAAAGAAAAAGTTGAGAGAGAGAAACAGTGATAAAGGTGGTGATCGGGGGAGAGTATGCAAGGGGATGTTAGAAGCACGCGCACCCAGCCTGTCCTGGGGAGAACAGCTCCTGGGAACCCTCATGGAGGAGGTTAGTTACACAGGAGCCCGCAAGGGCGCGATGGTCGGCCAATCACGGGCCGAGACGTCACAAGGCAGCAGGCCCCTAGGACGCGCCAGGAACAGCCAGCCAATCAAGGGCGCGGGAAAGCCCGCGCGCGAGCGGGAAAACTCCTCCGGGCGAGGGAGGCAACACATACATACACACGCACATATTACCACCACGCTACCTATATCTCTCTTTCTCCTTAACTTTACACAATGCATCTTATATTCTATTAATGATATAAAATACTTCCCGTTGTCACACACAAAAATAAAGACCACCACTGGGCTGTCTGTGACAATGCGATTACTAGGAAAGAAAGAACAACATTCTCGGATAACTGTAGCCCATTTCGATGTCCCTGGCGAGCGCTAGTGGCTAACGAGAGGCGATTCTGCCAACGCTGGTAGACGTCATAGTGTGTGGTGACGTTGAAGGGGTGTGGTAGAGGGCCGATAGTGTTATTTAAGTTATGCTAATGGCATAGTAAGAGGACGACGGTGTCTGTATGTCTTCAAGTCACGGTAAATTGCATTGTTCTCATCTTGATTACTAGGCTATTATAAATATATTGGTGTGAACATATGGTGTTAAAATGACGGATGGGAATTACTGTATCATATTTATTTAATCAGTATCGGTAATTAAGTTGCTAAAGTATACAATTCACCATCAGCTGAATTAACACCGACTACTGTATAGTTGTATTGTGGTGGTAGATAACTGATGTGAACAGTGGGATATAGTGGTGAGGTATCGACCTAATGTAGTGGTAGTTAGTGTTTATATGTTGAGTTACGGATATGGCTATGATGTAATGAATAGGCTGATGATATAGCGGTGTACTGGTATTGAGGTAGTGGTCTGGTAGGAATTAAATGTTGATTGGGGATTGTGATAGCGTTGAACCAGTTTCGTGAATAAATGTACTATTACCGTGGTGTTATGGTGTAGTGGTGTGGAAGTAAGGTAATGTTACAGTGGTGTTATGGTGCAGTGGTGTGGAAGTAAGGTAATGTTACAGTGGTGTTATGGTGTAGTGGTGTGGAAGTAAGGTAATGTTACAGTGGTGTTATGGTGTGGTGGTGTGGAAGTAAGGTAATGTTACAGTGGTGTTATGGTGTAGTGGTGTGGAAGTAAGGTAATATTACAGTGGTGTTATGGTGTAGTGGTGTGGATGTAAGGTAATGTTACAGTGGTGTTATGGTGTAGTGGTGTGGAAGTAAGGTAATGTTACAGTGGTGTTATGGTGTAGTGGTGTGGAAGTAAGGTAATGTTACAGTGGTGTTATGGTGTGGAAGTATTGTGGAAGGGGTCTAACGGTGTACTCAGATGAAGGTACACAAACGTGGAAAGGCCATTCAGGAGGGTCTGTGAAGTGAGAGGGAGAAAGAGATAAATTTACATAAATGTACATAGATTCACTGGCCACACAGACCTTACGATCCAAACGAGGTGGTCGGGACTTAATTCTAGTAGAATTAAGTCGTAGAGAGAGAGAGAGTGAGAGAATGTGTGACTAAATATTATATAATATTTATGGTCAGATTAGTAAATATAAATAATTAGAATAATGAGTTAACTCATTTCTATACGTAAAATCAATTGAAGCAGATCAGTGAAACTAGAAGAAAGGTGAGTTGAAAATGAGAACAATAAGTAAATGCTTCCAGGAAGTTGAGTACAATATTTGTTAAAAATAAAATGGTTAATGCCGCAAAAATATAAACAAGTTTAGTTAGGACAGACCCTAAAATACAGAAAACATATTTTTACGGAGTTATGGATATGTGGTGTTGATTACAAATATATTTAATGAAAGTAAATGGTCATAATGTACTTCAATTCTATATCTGCAGTTATTTGTCATAATAATACTTCCTACTAACACTGTATAATATAAACTGTTCATCTTAAACGGGCATGACACTGCACAAGCAACCAATTGCCTGAAATCATAAAAACAAGGCATACTATTTTTCATATTTTAGTTTTTTTCATAATTGACCATTATGCCATTATCAAAAATTAGTCGCAGATCTTTAATCAAGGTAAGGGAATTGGCATTTGATCTTATTAAGTTGAACAGATTTAACAGAAATGTATATCAAGCAGGAGACAATAGAAAACGACGTAAAAGAAGAATATCAGAATGTGATAAAGACAAAAACACACACGAAGTTTAGACAATTAAAACATAATATGAATGAAGCTAGAGAGAAAGAAAGTAAACAAAATTATACCAATTATTAGATAATTTGGGAGATGTCAACACAAATCCTACATGCAAATACTAGTGAAAGTAAGGCTAGGAATGGCTGAAAATATAAAACGAAGCACAAAGAGAAAATATTGAACACAAGCTAAAAAGGTGCAATAAGTAAGAGAGAAGAACATATGGATGACAGGCAGCAGAGAAGAATAAGTATACAGTATGTAGAAGGGAAGCGAGCTAGACAAAATAATAAAGTTGAAAGGAGTATTAAGAGGAAAGGAAACAGTCAAATAATTGTTATTGGAATAAATCAACTTGATATGGATATGTCAAACAATTGTAATTTGAAGGAACAAAATCATACAAGTAAAATAATATAATTGATTAAATTGGAAGTTAGGAAGGAATTTGAATACAATTTAAAATTGAACAACAAAAAGGCAAGCTGAAGTTTTTGTTCTATGTGAACCAAATTAAAGGTTGTTTTGACACAAACTGTCTGGTCACACGGAGCTTTAAAGATAATTACATACACAACTAAAAACAATATAACTAAAATTTATGAAACTCAGAGTACAGAATAGGTGAAATTCCAGCAAGTAAATGAGGGAAGGAAGGGGAACGAATGAATTGGGATTTAACGATGGAATTTACTGAAATATGCACGAATGGAAAAATAAAGGGAGTGGAAGGTAGGAAAGAAAGAATATTGAGAAAAGGGACCATAGTTGAATTTATTAGACCAATAGATAGACTGATAACATTCAATATCAAAACGATATTTCAAAATAAAATACCGTGAAGTTAGAGGAAAGTAGTATATATCGGATGTCAAATGAGGAATGATATTAATTAAAAGTTTGTTTAACCAGACCACTGAGTCTAGAACAAGACTCTCACAGGGCTGGCCCGAAGGATTAAATCACATTGCGGTTAAAAGGTTAAAATGGCGGAGATACCGGATTATGGGAAATAAGGAAAAAGTCGGAGAGTCAGATAAAATGTCAGCAAGGGATTTATTACCAAAGTAAGCAGTACGATAACGGGAATAAGCAGGGCAGTTACTAAAGACATGATGAATCATGAGGGGAGTACGACAAGTGGTGCACTCAGGGGACGGATCATGAGGGGTGGACATTAAGTAACAATGGGTTAGACGTGAATGACCTATTCGGAGTCTCGTTAACAGTACCTCCTCACGTCTATAAGGCTGAAAGGAGGAGGGCCAGGGGCGCACAGTAGGTTTAAGGGCACGAAGTTTATTAGTACAGGGAGTAGCCTCCCAAAGAGACTGCCATGTAGAGAGGATATAAGGATTCAACAAGGGCAACCAGTCACCTAAAGGGAGATGAGGCTGTCGGAGTGTCTTGGTAACAGCAGCTTTCGCAGCCTTATCAGCGTCTTCATTGCCCTGAATCCAAATATGGGCGGGAATCCAGCAGAGCTGCACCCTCATGCCATTTGCGCGTAACACATGAAGAGAGTACTGGATGGATGATATTAAGACGTGGGAGGGAGAATAGGTACTGAAGGGCATCAAGAGCACTACGGGAGTCGCTGTAAATGACAAACGTCTGTGGAGGCAGACCGTGAATAACGTCAATGGCAGATTGGATGGCAAGGATCTCAGCAGTGAAAATTGATGCATGTCGTGGGAGGGAAAATTGAAGGGTGGCGGTGCGGGAGACAGCTGCAAGCCCAACACCAGCAGGAGACTGGGAACCATCAGTGTATATGGCAACATGGGGGCCCTTACGGCGTATGTGTTCAAGGGCGTGTTGATGATGGTGGCTGGGTACAAACGGATACCTCTTCGATAAATAGGACAGGTGTATGCAAACACTGGGGAGGGAAATAGTCCAAGGGGGAGGACGATCTATTGGAGGGGAGACAGAAATATCTAGACCAGTGGTATTGAGAAGAAGGGTAGCATGGCGAGCGAAGCAAAGGAAGCGTGAATTTAAAGTAGAAACGTCAATGTTGTGGCAAAGGGAATTGGTGGGAGAGTCACTATATTGGATCTTTAGGGAACGACGCATTGTAACTAAGTTTCTGTGGATGGAAAGTGGGGGTTCTCCACTTTCGGCTAAGATGGACACGGTCTGGGAAGATCGGAAAGCACCAGTGCAAAGTCGTATGCCTTGTGTATGAACAGGATCCAGAGTTCTTAAGGCGGAGTCCGAGGCAGAACCATAAATAGGACAGCCATAATCAAGGATAGATAGAACAACGGCTTTGTAAAGCATTAACATGGTGGAATGCCTAGCACCCCAGGTAGTGTGAGACAGCCTTTTTAGGAGACCGAGAGCTCGCGTGCCTTTACATTTGATGTAATGGATATGATCTTTCCAATTAAGGTGTTGGTCAAAGATTAACCCCAGGAATTTAACGCTCGAGTGGAAAGAGAGTAGATAATCCCCAATCCGAAGTTCGATGGTCTGGTCGCGGAGCCAGCGCTTATCTCGGAAAAAAACAATTCCCTTGGTCTTCGCTGAAAACGTGAAGCCGACTGATGAGGCCCAAGCAACAACCTTCTGAATGGAGAGGTTGAGAATACGTTGAGCATGACGAAGTGTGCGGGTGGTGCAGTATGTGGTAAAATCGTCGACATACAAGGATCCACGGACGCCTGGTGACAGTTGGCGGATAACACGATTTATGGCGATGGCAAAGAGCATGCTACTTAGTACACTGCCCTGGGGTATGCCATTGTGGAGAGGGAAGAGAGCAGAAAAAATATTCTCCACACGAGTTTGGTAAGGAAGTTAGAGATGAATATTGGGAGATGACCGCGGGCACCACAATCATGGAGGGATTGGAGTATGAAATGTCTCCACGTAGAATCGGAGGCCTTCTTTATATCAAAGAAGACCGCAACAGTGAACTGTTTCCGATCAAATCCCTGTCTGATTTGGGCTTCTAAGAGTGCAAGGGAGTCTAATGTAGAACGGTTCTTCTGGGAACCGAACTGAAGAGGGGTGAGAACCGAATGTTGGCGAAGAAACCAATCAAGTCTAGCGTTAACCATTTTCTCCATTAATTTACAGAGGCAGCTCGTGAGGGATATTGGTCGATAATTGGCGGGGACGCTGGGATCTTTACCAGCTTTCGCTATAGGGATGACAATAGCATGTCTCCAAGAGTCAGGAAAAAGGTTGTGGGTCCATAAATGGTTATAAAGCTGTAAAAGATTAGATTTGGCAAGGGGGGCTAGATTAGTAATCATGTGGAAGCTGATGTTATCATGACCCGGAGAGGAATTAGTACAGGTAGAGAGAGCATGGCCAAATTCATCCATCGAAAAACTAGCATTGTAGTCACAAACATCGAAAGATTGGAAATTGACAGGGACGGATTCAAGACGGTGCTTAAGGAGACGGAAGCGTGCATCATAGTTAGTATCACTACTAACATCGGCAAGATGTTGGCCTAAGAGGTCAGATACTGCCTGGGGGCTATGAACGGTGCGGACATTATTGACTAATGCCTGATGGGGAGGGGCAATGTGGAGACAATTAATTTTCTTGAATTTTTGCCAGACACGTGAGATAGGGGTGGATGGGGAGATATAAGATTCCCAGGAAGCAGACCGACAACGGCGTACTTCCTTACGGAATTTAGCAGAGATTCTGTTATAAAGGGGCTTAAGTGCACAGATATCTAAGGCAATGGAGGTGAGTGCATGTAAATCAGAAATAAGAAGGGGAAAGCGAGAAAGTAAAGTACGGGAACGTTTTTTAAGACGATCCAAACGTCTACCAAGTTCACGTTTGCAGCGAACGAGGGCGGATAAGGATGCGGTCCACCAAGGGACTTGGCGGCGACGAGCAGAAGTAGAGGAGAGGGGTATAGATTTAGAAGCTGCAGAGATGATAAATGCAGTGAAAAAGGTAGTAGTTTCGTTATGATCACGGAATGGATGAAAGGGAGGGATTTGGCTCGTGTGTAGTCCAAACTTCTCCCAATCAGCTTTGTGGAAATTATAACGTGGAATAGCAGGAGGGGAACATGGTTGGAAATAAGACAGAAGAATAGGAAAGTGGTCACTGGAGAACGAATCATCACAGAGACGCCACTCAAACTTGTCAACTATCGTAGAAGAACAAAGGGCGACGTCAACCGAGGAAAAAGTATGATGAGTACTGGAGAAATAGGTGTTGGAATCAGGTTCGTTAAGGCAACAAAAAGAATCAAGGGATAGAAGGTTCTCAATGTGCACCCCAGCAGCATCTGCAGAGGAGGAGGAAGGATTCCACAGGGGGCTATGCGCATTAAAATATCCTAGTAGCAGAAGAGGGGACGGTAACACATTAACAAATCTGGAGAGGAGGGAAAGATCATAATGGAAGGCTATCTGGTTATATATATTACAGATGGTAACCGAGGTATCATCAGGGAGATGAAGAGTAAGAAGAGAATGTTGGAGATAACTATCGCGGATGGGAAGTAGGTCGAAAGTCAAGCTATAAATAGCAGTGCCAAACTCGCCATTAAGGGAAAGCGAGTGGCATGCAAGGTGATAATTAAGGATGGATATATTGTAATTCCTAGTGTTGTAGAGACAAGCACATTGGAGCGTAAGTGTGGAGTAAGCGTTGGACCTCACCTAGACGAATTCTAGATAAGAGTCCATTCACATTCCATTGTATTAGATAGGAATTGAATAGGTTAAATAAGAGAAGTCAAATTGTGTAGGTTAACAGTGCTATTGGAATAACGTAAAGGAGGCGGTGGATGGAGAGACGAATTAGAACGGGTAGATAGGTCTGGTGGTGCAAGGGCGGCGGACGGTAAAGCGTTCCGCCGTTCTGACGATCGAGAGGATGAGAGGGAAGTCACCTCACGGAGGATGGTAGACACTTTTAATCGAGATCGATCAGACTGGAGTTGTAAGTGGACTGCACATAAGCACGAGGGGCCATGTGTGGAAATATCGTCAGAAGTAGGCAATTGACGCTCACGCATAAAATCATGGATAATTGCCAAGACAGATTCGTTGGTGGGATCCGGTACCCTGCGGCATTCCCTGACAAAACAGATATGGCAGCCGCAATGAGGATCGTGGAGGTCAATCGTAGCGTGAGAGATGGCGGAACTAACAGACGGAGGGGATGAAGAAAGGGAGGGAGTAACTTTAGAAGGTGAGAGCCGAGCAGATGAGGCGGATCGACTGGAAGATTTGGAGGTAGGAAGGGGAATTTTAGGTGTAGGACGGGGGGTAGTGTTCAGTCGAGCGGAAACAGGTGAACTTTTAGTCACGCGAGAAGAGTTGGGGTGAGGAGGGTGAGGGGAGGGAGAAATATGACTAGGTCGTGAAGAAGAAGCAGGCCGACGAGCCGCAAGGGATTTAAGTTTCGACGGATGAGTCGAAAGTGCAGGGGAAGGAGAATCAAGAGCATCAGAGCGACGTTTGCTGGAGGCGGAGGCATAGTCCATACGAGGTTCATTGGCACAGGACGTAGTGGATCCAGGTGCAGGCAAGGAATTAACCTTAAGTGGCCGGGGAGAAGTCTTAGATACTCGTACAGGAGAGGACAACTTAGATTCATGACGTAGACTAGGGCGGCAATTACTGGATGGTGGAGGCTGAGAGGAGGCGGTATTGGTCGTAGAAGTGCAATGAGAGGTAGACACAGGATGCATGGATGTATCAAAAGTTGGGAGCTCCATTAATGCATCAAACCTATTGGAAAGAGGAGCAATAGGAGGAGATACACTACGGGCGGTTTCACTGACAGGTGGGGGAGTGGGGAGTCTAGTCCTAGTAGAGTCCTGAGTGGTCGTGGTCGCGATCGGAGACAATGGGTGAGCACGTGCCCTAACACTGTATGCAGGGTCCCGTGCAGGGTCTTTATACCCTCTGACTCTCAATTCGTGTTTATCTTCTATGGCCGACATACCCGAACGATCCATGAGAAGCTTCAGTTCGGCATTGTAAGCGTAGTACACACATTGCTTTGACCTAGCGTGATGATCGAGTCCGCAATTGACACAATGAGGAGGGCCACAATTCCATTTAGTGGGATGTGTAGAGGAACTGCAGAAGGCACACACCTCACTCTTCTTGCATTTCGCGACAGAGTGACCAAAAGTAGAGCAGCGATGGCATGAAGAGGTCTGGGGGTATATGGTTGCACATCACGTCTTTGCCCTCAATCTTGATGGTAGTAGGGAGGGAACCACCTTCAAACTTAATACGGGCCACACGCAATGGACGAGATGGGTTACGTCTGTTTTGGATATTGTAGACGTCTACATCGTGGACATTAGAATACCTGATTTGGAGAGACGGTAGCAGCAGGTGTTTATCAGGGAGACCATCGTCATCTCAGGTATTGGGTAAAATGACTGTACCCGAAATGTAGTTTAGCTTCATATGTTTGGCGACAGAAACATCGATGTCACAGAGGGAGGTAAGTGACAGTAATGCTTCTGAATGCTCTTTATTGGCTGCTTCTACGAGCCATTGACTAGGAGTAGTAGCTCGAAGTGTCACATCAGCAGACGAGTAGTGGGTGAGAAGGGCATTCTCCAATTTCGCAGCAGTCATAGGAGCGGTGGTGTCAACAACGAGGAAGCGAGGCCAGTTGTCAGCGCCAAAGAGGGAGTCGAAGAGTGCCAGCGACGGGCTCGGTACAAATTGTCGCTTAGGCCTACGGCGAGAAGATGGAGAAGGATTATGAGGTAATAGTGTCGTAATCAGTGGAGACGAGGTAAGAGTGGTGGTAGTGATGGAAAATTTGGTTGAAGTGACACCCAATGAGGTAATTGAGGCCGAGGTAGAAGGCGTGGTCGAGGTTGCACTCGATGGAGTAGGTGAGACCATACTACCGGCAATAACATCAGTGGTAGATGTGGATGTAGTGATGATAACGGCAGACTGCGCGGAAAACAAAAAAGAAAGATAAACATAACCGAGGGGAAAAAAAGAAAGAAAAAGAAAAAGAAAAATATGACACAAAACAATAAATAAAGAACATACCAGAAGGGCCAACAGAGAACCCTCCGTCGTGAGTCAGGGAGCCCCAGACTATATACCGGTGGTGCAAACAAGGGCAGGTCTCCAGGGGGCTCATCCTCATACCCTACCCCCCTAGACTAGGGGGGATAGCACCAAAACGCACAGAGAGGCCAAGCATAGGCAAAACCGCTATACTGGGATCGAGGGCAAAGTTAATTGCATTCATCCCCAATCTGTGCGTAATGGAGGGCAGCTGGACAGAAGCCAGGAAACCCACCAGGAAGGGAAACGGACCCCTGGAACCGAGACCGGTCCCCACTGATGGGCGACCCCAGGGACATCAACGTGGGCAACCGTGTCGACGCTCCTGGGACCAGCCCCCACGGGCGGTGAGCTAGACCGCCACGGCTCCTGTAAACGGAGAGGAGCCAGGACTCCAGACTCAGGGAGGGAAGGCTCTCGAGCCTAGCCGGCACAATTTAGTTAAAATAGGGAGGAAATCCTCCGCAAAATTAAATCCAAAAATGGGAACACAAAAAATGTCGTCACCGGGAGGTTCCGATTACCCCAATGACGACGGGGGTGCACTTTGTCCACGATGCCGATTTAATCCCTGCTTTAAAGAGAGTGACACCAACGACCCCGCTTCAAGCTCCGCCACCACGACAAGGTGGCTCCCTATTGGCGGGGGAGGAATGATATAAATATATATGATGTAGCTAAGACAAAATACAGTAAAACGAATTAATAGGGTGGAAAAACCAATATATGAATACCTTTAATACTCCTGAATACAAGGTAAATAGATAGCAAAATATGACCAATCGTGAATAAGAAGAGAAAAATGAATTTATTCATATATGAAGAGAAAGAATATAGGAAAAGGACGTTAGAAGCAACATTTGGAAAAACAAATATTGCAATAGAATGATATATAAAGGATGTAAGGCTAGCCAATACAATTAAATACAAATGATGAGTGTAGGTGATTTGAACTGTATTTTTTATTAAAACAAATACAATATGGTAGACAAACTACCAACAATATATATATATGAAGTACATTAACATAAAAGAGTGAGGAATGAAGGGTAGACAATCCACTATGGCGGAGGCATGTAAGTTATGTGCAGACAGGAGGGGCCAGCAAGAATTTAATTGAAACAACTGAAACAGAGAGAGAGAGAGAGAGTACAAAGGTGTACCAAGAAATTAAAGCAACAACAGGTCTAGTGACCTCTCTAGGCTGCTTTTCCTCCAAAACACTGAGCTGGATCAAGTGCCCAAACAGTGGTTTAGAAGGATAAGGGAAAATTGGAAAGGGAACTTCTGCCCTGGAACTAATGTCCGTTGCAGGATTAGGAAGTTAGTAGGGGACAGATGGGTTAGTAACATAGCACAGCTATAAGTGATCTTTCATATATCTGGAAAAAGAGAGTAACGTCTTAGTAATATACTGTATATACGCGATAATCCTTGATGAATTTGAGGGGGGGGGGAATAAAATTACGTTATTTTTTTACAAACGCAGTCAGTTACGGGTTTGATGCAAGATGTTTGTCTAGGCGAAGTTTAAAAGAATCAACGGTGCTGCAGTCTATAACGTCTCGGGGAAGCCCATTACACAAGTTGACAACTTGATTGAAGAAGAAATTCTTAGACTCGTGTGAGTTAAAAGATTTACCAATAATTTTGCAACCGTTTCCCAGCGTGTAATTAGATTGGTCGATAGTGAAGTATTTACTACAGTTCATATTGTCGATGTCTTTGATGATTTTGAACACTTGAATTAAATCGCCTCTTAATCTGCGCTGGGTTAAAGGAAATAGATTTAATTCTCTAAGACGCTCCTCGTATGGCTTGTTCTTTAGGTATAATTTTGACAACTCTACGTTGAACTCGCTCTAGCTTGTATATATATTTTAGGTAATAAGGGCACCAGGATTGAACACAGTATTCCAGAAGAGGGCGGACTAAAGAATTGTAAAGAGTTAGGATAACTGCTTTGGATTTATGCTCAAATGACCTGCCTATAAAGCCAATTATTTTGTTTGCCTTCTTAACAACTTCTGAGCATTGTTGACTCTTTGCTTTCTGTCGCTGAACCAATTTTCTATCCATTTCAACACACCGTCTTGTATTCTCATGCGCTTTTAGTTTTAGCAGTAAACGTTTGTCGGGAACGTTGTCAAAGGCCTTTTGAAAATCAAGGTATATAATATCTACAGCTTTACTCTCATCATAGAGATTGAGGATATTGTGGAAGAAGTCTAAGAGGTTTGTTAAGCAAGAACATTTGTTACGAAAGCCGTGGTGAGTATCTTTAAGTATGTTATATTCCTCTGAGTGATTTACGAGTCTGTCTCTTATAAGTGTTTCTAGCATTTTACATACTGTACAACTGAGGTTAAGCTAATTGGACGATAGTTATTGGGTAGGGATTTGCTGTTTTATTTTTAAGATCAGTGTTGTTGTTGTTGTTGTTGTTCCCCAAACTGCCAGGCCGAACAGCCCCAAGGCCCCGAGTAAGGCCAAGGCCATAACCGAGCGCCCCCACAGAACCCTCCCTGCCGACCACAATAAAGCCTGGGTGACCGAAGCCACTCCATGGCGGGGAGCTGAGGAGGGTGCAGAAACGCCCGGGAAACCAAAGACCCACCCAGGGCCCTGTGCCCCTCAGCAATTAGGAAGAGAAAGTTGAGGGGCAAAGGAAAAATGTGACGCTTTGGCTTCCAATCTTGGTAGATTGGGAGGTCAATCCAAGGAAGAGATGCCGTCACTTGAGTTCTAGAAAATATTTAAGTAAAAGGAACAGTCAGAGTAAGCTATGGGTATGACAGAGATCGCTCAGTTCTCACTCTGATAGACCAGCCCATTACCATATGACTAGAACCCAATCCTCTCAGCATCAGCTAGGAAAGGCCCTAGAAAGCCGCCTTTGGCGGGGGGATAGCTCCCCTATTTCAACCCCTTTCGGGGTTGGGCACCCGCCCGCCCGGTGTTACGTTGGCTAGCATTCACTGAACAGGCATAGTTCCAGACTGCAAGGATTTATCGAAAAGAGAGAGATAATAACTGGTGTAAGGGAGCGAGGCAGTAAAGAGAGCCCAGTATTAATGAAAGAAGATATGGAGGATGTGGAATATTCACTGCAACGTTTATATGAATATGCGTATATAATTATATTGTACAGTATATGTTTCTTTATATGAATATGCGTATATAATTATATTGTACAGTATATGTTTCTTTATATGAAT